>CM021103.1:88079844-88214350 GCA_007115665.2 Sequoiadendron giganteum | reverse complement strand
CACTCTCCCTCTCACTCACTCACTCTCCCCTCTCCTTCTCACTCCCTCTCCTTCTATCTCTCCCTCTCCCTCTCCCTCTCCCTCTCTCCCTCAACTCTAAACTCTCTCTCCCTCTCCCACTCTCCCTCTCCCTTTGGTCTATGTGTGTACAAATCGGATATCTGATTTTTGAAACTTCATTGTGTAGAGGTGAAATCTTACCGTTGCAGAACACGTTTTACAAATCGGATATCCGATATCGGATTTGTGGGCCATAGAAAAACCCCATGTGGGCCATTTTTGTGCATTCCAACGGACCCTGCATTCTGTTTGCAACACTTTGTAGACAACAAACGCGTGGTTTCAGATAGGAAGAGATAAAGATAAACTTTTTGGAGCATCTTGGACTCAAATTTTTCATACATAATGATTTTTTAGCATCTTTTATTTGGTATAATGGGGAGCAGCAGTCGTCGGAAGCAAAAACGTAAGAGAAAGCCGACAAAAGAACAAATTCAAGGATATAGACAAAGAGATAGAGAAGGTCATAGGAAGAAAAGACCAGGTATGTTAAGTATTGGTGAACCTGAGCCCTATGATCTTTCAAGTGAAGAGGAAATTGAATATGTTCAAGGTGAAAATGTAGAACATGATATTGAAATTGGGAATGAAAATGTTCAAATTGATATTGAAAATTCTCAAGGTGAAAATGTTGGAATTGAAGATGTTGAACATGATACTAAAATTGGGAATGAAAATATTAAAATTGATAATGAAAATGTTGGAATTGAAGATGTTGAACATGATATTGAAATTGGGAATGAAAATATTGAAATTGATAATGAAAATGTTGGAATTGAAGATGTTGAACATGATATTGAAATTGGGAATGAAATTGTTCAAATTGATATTGAAAATGTTCAAGGTGAAAATGTTGGAAATGAAGATGTTGAACATAATATTGAAGCAAGTGTAAATTATGTTTCACCAGATTACACGAGAAATGAAGAACCTTGTGTGGAAGAAAGACGTATTCCAAATTCAAGACCTTCAAGGACCCCTAAATGGTTAGTTGAAATTGATGATAACATTATAAACAATTTTGAAGGCAAGAGGTCAACACGAACTATTCGGTTGTGGGATAGAATACTTTTCAACCAATATTTTAGTGATAAGACATTGACCGAGCAATGCCAAATTTTTGTACAATTGCTAAAGATGCAAAAGATGAGACCTTTTCTAGCCAAATTGAAGATTAGTCTTAACAAGAGGACCGAAAAAAATTCTATTATTGTCAAAAATCTTTTTAATGCTCTCAAGTCTATTGGAAAAAATAACAAGGAAAAATATAAGAGAGCTGCTCAGAGAGTCATTACCACCGCCCTAGTAAGCCACCAATTGAAAAAGGCTCACTTTATGAGACAAACTTGTATTGATTTTGACTTAAGTCGTAAAACTTTGGATAGAGCACTTGCAAGAAGAGAAAGAATAGATGATCCTCTTCAAAATGATACATGCGCTTTTGCCGGAAGGCTTACACATGTTGATAAGAAGCTAACCAATAATGTAAAGCAGGCAATTCAACAATTTTGGCATGATAACTCTAGAGTATCACCCAATGCAAAGGATGTTTTAAAGTTGAGAATTGGTAGTCAAGACCGTACACCGCATCCTAAACATTTCTTGGAATCAAGCCAAACAATATTGTTCAACAAATTTATTCAAACACATCCAAATATGGAAATATTGCAAAGAAATTTTGAAGGTTTGAAGCCATTTTATTGTGTGCCTCTTAAGATTCGTAATACTTGTTGTTGCAAATACCATGTGGAGTTTTCAATGTACCATGAACTATTATGCTATATCCGTTCTACTTTGCATACTAATGAAATGTTGCAGGAGTGTGTTGAATGCATCTTTAAAAATCATCAAGGGACTTGCTAGATCTATTTTTATGTTCTAGCCCGATGATGGTTCCTTTTTCTATAGAAATGATTGTTTAAATGCGAACTACTCACAATGTGGTGGCTTGTCAAAGTTTGTTCAATGTTTTCATGAGGGTTTGGAACATGAATTTGGAAAGAATCTTGTTGAAAAAAGAGATATGAGATAGTCAAATATACTTTGCAGAGTGGAGGTGAAGGTTCTAGATGCGAGTTGGTTACAAAAGAATGCAATGCTGCTGATTTTATTTCATATTTTAAGGACAATCTTTTCTACAAATATGCAAGGAATAGTCATAGGTCTTAGTGGTTGGATCAACAATTCAGGATATGTAAGGACTCTTTTCTGATTGGCACTATTATATCAGTGGTTGATTTTGCTGAAAACTACACATTGCAACCACAAAACAAGGTACAATTTCAGTATTACAATTCCATTCAGATTGCTATTTTTGTCCACATAATGTTTAGACATGCACCTAATAGTACAGAGGAGGATCGAAAGATAATCAAAGAGTATCATTTTTATATGAGTGATGATAGATCTCACTTGTCCAAGTATGTCCAACATTATTTTAAGATTTTTTTTGAGTTCTTGCAAGAGCATGATATAGCACTGGGCCGACATCTCATTTGGTCAGATAACTGTACAAGTCAATTCAAGAATGCTCGTGTGTACCTAATATTTGGAGTTTTTTTTAAGTTGGGCATAGGAAAGGTGAGCATGATGGATCAAGTGCATGTGTAAAAAGAGCTCTAGTTAAGGAGCAATTGAAGATTTCAGGAGCAAAATTCAGTGATGCACGTTCTATTGTTGATTGGTGTAGTTCGGCATTGTCACAGGGAGGGACACTTGATTCAACAATGCACAGATTCTTTTGGTTGGTTGAGGAGGGTACAATGGGAGGCAGATTGGATTGTCATACAATCAAAGATTCTTCAAAGATGCATTCGTTTCGAAGCTCATATGCAAGCACATGGACCATTTGGACACGCCAGTTGGCTTGTTTTTGTCAAAGTTGTATTTAGTGCGAGTGGGATCAATGTGAGTTAAGTGAGTGGGTGGATATATGGGTTCCAAAGTATCTAACTCCTTTATCTCAAACTATATCCATGACAAATTACACAATGGAAAGTTCACTTGATTACGATCGGCTTTCAGATCTACTACATCCAGGACATGTTTTTGCAGTTGTTGCACCGCAGGGGAATGAAGAGAGATCAAAAGATTGGTTGGCTTGATGTGTGTGGGTAAAGCACAAGCTAACACAATCAATGGAAGATGATGATGTGTTTGTGTATCCTACAGGTTCATTTGTGGTTGCAGGAACTTGGTTGTGAACATACATGATTAGAAAGAATGGCATACCTGCATTTGAAGACTACGAGAAACACAAAACCATTCTAATGTATTCACACCTTGTTATAGCAACAAATGTTAAGTTATTGAAGCATCATGCCAAACCAAAGACAAAACAACTATGGAAACTTAGTAATACTGATCATGAAGCAATATTCGATACTCTTAAGCAAAGAGATGACCCTTCAGGCACACTTGAATAGTATATTCAAGAATGGAAAGTACAATGCTTAAGCCTCTTTTTTGTTGTGACAATATAGATATATCATTTGACAAATTTTGTGATATTCTTGGCATGATTGATCATGGACCTACTGCAACAATAGCCAACTCTGATCCTTTCAAAGAGGTATGTGACATATTACTTTAATATAGATTGGTTATTAAAAGCATCTTTTATAGTTTGCATTACCAATTCATCATCATTCAGGATGTTTAGATTAATATAGATTTGTTAGTCTAAGCATTTTTTGTTGTTGTTACAATATAGATTTATCATTTGACAAATTTTGTGATATTCCTGGCACGATTGCTCATGGACCTACTACAACAATAGGTAACTCTGATCCTTTCAGAGAGGTATGTGACAAATTACAATAATATTGATTGGTTATTCTAAGCATATTTTCTATTGTATGTAGTTTAACTGCTACCTTGATGGTTTATACAGGTGTTTGTCACTCGAAAACGCCAACATACTACTCTTGTGGAAGACTGTGCCTTGAATGCCTCAAATAGGAAAATTTTGAAATGTGAAACAATGTAAAAAGGTCATAACTATGTATAGGCATAATCTATATCCAGTGATGTTTTCTAAAATACGGTTCAAATGTCTGCCATTGTATAAAGGGTATGTTTAAAATGTAAAAAGATTTTTGTACTTAATCGAGCTACAACCGGAGGTTTTCTTCCTGGTTCTTTCCAGTCGGTATGCTCATTTGAACCAAGTTTTGTAATATCTCCTATTTATATATAACAAATTACAGTGGCTTGCCACTTTTTTAAAAAACAATAAAGTAAAAAGTTCATTGTGAATTTCATTTTCCATGTAATTGATTCAAGTTGATTGGGTAAGAGTTTTTTGATTCAAGAGCTAGGACTTGCAGGATATTGATCCAACCTTAAATATTTATGCCCCCACATTTCATTGATATTAACACTTTGGACTCTTAAGGGAAAACACCGCTCCAATGCAGCTCAGAGTGATTTAGCGTATTTGGGTACAAAAGAGAACCATACCTAGCATAAACATATCCATCTAGATGTGTTGGAACAGTCTGTTGGGTCGTACGAGTTTGAGAATAAAAGTTGCACCACTTTGCAACTTTACACTGCTTGCATTTGGCAACTTTTCCCTCAACTGAAAACTCATCACCATGGAAAAACACATTTGAGATAGCAAAAACCAAGAGAGGTTATTGTAGATGGTCTCAAAACGATCCCATATCCTTAGAAAAAGAGTTTGTAAGCATCATGGTTTCTGTGAAATAGTCCGTCAAATTTTGTTGTCTTTTAGCACTTTGGACTCTTAAGGGAAAACGCCGCTCCAATGCAGCTCGAAGCGATTCAGCGTATTTGGGTGCAAAAGAGAACCATACCTAGAATAAATGTACCCATCCAAATGTGTTGGAACAATCCATTGGGTCGTATGAGTTTGAGAATGAAAGTTTCACCACTTTGCAACTTTACACTGCTTGCATTTGGCAACTTTTCCCTCAACTGAAAACTCATCACCACGGGAAAACGCCTTCGAGATAGCAAACACCAAGAGAGGTTATTGTAGATGGTCTCAACACAATCCCATATCCTCAGACGAAGAGTCTGTAAGCATCATGGTTTATGAGAAATAGTCTGTGAAAGTTTGCTGCCTTTTAGCACTTTGGACTCTTAAGGAAAACGCTGCTCCAATGCAGCTCAGAGCGATTCGACGTATTTGGGTGCAAGAGAGAACCATACCTAGTGTAAATATACCCATCTGGACATGTTGGAATAGTCCATTGAGTCATATGAGTTTGAGAATGAAAGTTGCACCACTTTACAACTTTACACTGCTTGCATCTGGCAACTTTTCCCTCAACTGAAAACTCATCACCATGGGAAAATGCCTTTGAGATAGCAAAAAATGAGAGAGGTTATTGTAGATTGTCTCAACACGATCTCATATCCTCAGATGAAGAGTTTGTAAGCATCATGGTTTCTGAGAAATAGTCCGTCAAAGTTTGCTTCCTTTTAGCACTTTGGACTCTTAAGGGAAAACGTCGGTCCAATGCAACTCGGAGCGATTAGGTGTATTTGGGTGCAAGAGAGAACCATACCTAGCGTAAACATACCCATCCAGACATGTTGGAATAGTCTGTTGGGTCGTACGAGTTCGAGAATGAAAGTTGCACCACTTTGTAACTTTACACCTTTGTAGAGATTTAGGGATGTCCTCTTTAGATCACTCTATTTTGAATAGGTTTGCGGAGCTACCAATTTTAAATCCAAGTTGACTAACTTTGAGCAAATTGTATCCCAGTAAACATGATAGAGGTCCCACTTCTTGAATGTAGGAGCACCATCTGACCCTTTATCTCCATTCCTCTTGAAGCATCTTTTCTTTCCTCCCTTTCCTTCCTTCTTCGAGGATTGAGCGGAAAGAACATGAATCTCTTCATTTGTAGGGCTTCGTCCAATACCTCTCGCAACCAACCTTGACTCCTCTTAAATACAGTCAGCCCTCAATCGATCAAACTTGGGAAGTTTCGATCTCACGTCGATTCCTTGAATGTAAGACTCCCAAGATGAAACACATAAGACAATAAACACAACGAGAAATTTGCTTACAACTCAGGCCCAACTCATGGTTGAATTTGATACAATGAATAATAGCACCTCTCGTAGATGCAAAGATACAATAAAATATGCTTCTCCTTGAAATAGGCCTGCTACTGCAAGATGAAGTGCTGCTTCTCAAGTGCAAACTTTTTCTTGGATTGCAAATTATGCTGAATGAACTTGATTGAGGAAATGAACAAACATCACCTCGTATTTATAAAAAATAAGGCGACTCTTCAAGGAGGTCGGCCTCTCTTGAAAATAGTAAATTACAAAATAATATCAAGGAAGGTCGGCCTCATCCATTTAAATAAAATTAGTATAAATTAAATAGCCATAGGCTATCATTTAATTTATTTCAACTTAATGTGATTGCTATCATGAATGAAAAATGTAGTAGCATAGACAAGGCAATGGACTATTTGAAAAAAAGCTTCAAAGAAATGTGGTCTCATAGAATTCAATGACAACAAATGCAATTGACAACTGCTCATAGTTTTTAGTTATGCAATGTGAAGTAATTGTATAACTGCTTAGGTTGAATTTGTAAGAACTATATTGTAATTGAAATTTTTTCATCTATGAACATCTAGTTGTCAGTTATGCAATGTGAATTAATTATTTCAGTTTGAAAGATGTGTAATGCAATGTAATCAGTGATATAAATATAAACTACATAATATAACTATTCATTTTTAAGCTATTGTATATTGATATTTAACCATTGCTCAAGATAAAATTTTCAAAGAGTTTAATCATGCACATGAGGAACAAATTAAATTTCGATTGTCAACTTCTATATATCAAATTATCCAATAATCAAGTGTATGTCCATATACAAAAATGGCATCGACACCAACTCAAAAAAAGTTTTACAAAATGTGGCATATGCCATCTCAATATGTATTCAAAATTTACATGCCAAAATGTCTATCTCATCCTAAACTACTAGTGGATCATCAAAATGGAGCCTCTTTGAAGCACTCGTTGGCTTTGAAGGTAGTTGCACAAGAAAAATTCAAACTACAATTGAGATTATTTATACTATATAATTTAAAATTGAATAATTAACATCAAAATCAATATACATTGAATTTTAATTGAACTCTAAAATTAAAATCTTGATTACCTGAAATATACGTCTCTTCAAAGGGTCAGGAGTCCTAGAATATACCAAATCACCTTTTGAAATGCCAATCTATATATGTGAACAAAAACATAAAATTGATCCAAGTTAGCATATGATTATTGGTAATAGGAACTTATTTACCAAACACAAAATAAAATAAGCACATACCTCTTTAGGTTGATCTTTTTCTTTATCTCCTTCAGGTGTTTCGACACCTACTCCTTGAGGTGTTTCAAAACCTACTCTTTGAGGTGTTCCAATAACTACTCCTTTAGGCGGTGTGTCCCTTGTCATCATATCTGTATAGCTCATAATAATTGCCTATACATAAAATTGGCAAGTACATATGAAACTACCAATCTATGTCGACATATGTATAATCAATATAAGATCTTAAAAATATTAATTCAATCCAATTTGAGTTCAATTACCTTCCCCTTATCTAGATTTTTTCCTCCATAGTCTGGACGATGTTGCACCTCACTCGCACTAGGTATTTCCTACAGGAGGAAAACAAGATAAACATATAAGTTATTATATAATTTCATTAATGACAATTCAAATGACAAGCAAGTATATAATATAAAATGTAAACGAGTGAGTGCGAAAATATATACTCTGCGTGTGTCCAAGCCAAATGAAATGGCCCTAAGGGTGCTATCAGTCACCTGTGTAAGATCCTCCTCAGACATCAACTGTTAAATAGACGATGTAAATAAATATTAGTACTTGATACTATCTCTTATTAATATTCATTTAAAAACAAATGCAAGTTATGAAATTACAACTTAAATCTTACCTGTGTCACTATTCCAGCATCTCTCTCTCTAGCAGGAGAGAACTATGTAGGGTGCACTCCACTCCCCTACGACTGATCTATAATGTCCACATCATGGAGGTTATAATCAGAAGTGTCCAAGGGATGCTCAGCGGGCTATACAAGAGGACCCAAGCATATATAGTGGCACATAGTGCAAGTATGTGGCACACAAATATGTGGACCTGAGGAGGATGATGCAATAGCACTCGAGCCTTTGCCAACATCATCAAAATGTGGCTGAGCTACTGTAGAAGCATGCGAAACCAAATGACCACTCAAAGAGTGAATAGCCTGAATAGTCTTTGTGGATGCATCCTGGATAATCTCTGGATGATATATTGGAGGTGGCGAAGGGGAGGAAGGGGAGGAAGGGGAACATTTGGGCACGGGACTACTCTAACTGCCCCTAGTCTATCCTGGGGCATACTTCCACTGACCCCCTGGAAGGGTTTAATGTCAAATTAATTGACATGATGCCCTAACTCAAACTCAGCATATAATCTTTTAATAAAGTAAAATGGTATGTCAAAATTATTGTTCGGTGGTTTATCAAAAATCATACACCAACGATCCCAAAAGTTAGCTACAATGTCCCTATGCATGCACCATTTTATGGAAAGTTTTGTTTTATTAATATTTATTGGCAAACCGGTGTGGGGGTCAATGAATAAAGAGGCTATTTGGGCTTTGGTTATTTGGAGATCTTTCACATCATCGTAAGACAATCCACATCGATAATATTCCTTCATGTCTTCTCACCATGAATAAAAGGAATTATGTTGGGTGGAGAGGGTTTCTATATTTTCAATTATTTCTTTCAATGTGTTTGTCATATCTCTCAATCGAGGCATTGTCTGATAAATTTCACAAATGCCCCTCAATTGTCCCAATTTTTCACCAATTAAGTCTTCAATTAGTGGTTGCGGAGGTGGTGGAGCATTTGGCTACGGAGGTGGTGGAGCATTTGGCATTTGTGGATTTTGATTCGCAGCTATAATAACTGATTAAAATTAAAAACCAATTAAACTAATTGAAATTACATAATATAAATGAAATTATTGTTAAAAAACCCTAGTTTTTAATAAAAATAAAATAAAAACCATAATTTTTCACAAAAATCAATAACAAATTCTTATTTTTGATAAAAATACATCAACAACACTAATTTTTAATCAAGATCCATTTCAAAACATTAAGTTTTAATAAAAAATCAATGTAAACTCTAGTTTTTTTAAAATATCAATAAATATCCCTATTTTTGAGAAAAATTTAATAAAACCTACTTAAACTTAAGAGAATCTACTTGAAAAATCGATTACAAGATCGAAAAAACCAAATACATACCTTTGAAATCAGATATCTAATCAAATCGGATATTGGATTTGGGTTTTTCCTTTTGTGCCCGCGTCAAACTGTCAGAAATGAAGTTAAACAGTCGGTTGTTTTTTTTATATACAGCTTCCAGAAATCGGATATCCGATTTGTGGAAACTGGGTTTAGTTTTTGGTTCGAGTAAATGTATTGACACCCGAACCTAGAAAAGTCAACTTGGCATTTCCACGTTTTTGAGCCGATCCAAAACGTGATTTTTTTCTCATTGCCACTTTTTGGTCCATCATGATCCTGCACATACCCACATGTCACTAGTATAATAGTGACTGGATCATACATAAATCATAATTATAATGATGATTAGATCATGTGTAGATCACAAGTACAACAATGATTGTCTCAAACACATATCACATTTGTATTAGTGATTGGCTCCATCATATATCACAAATACATAGTGGAAATCTCTAACCATACATCACAAATACACAATAACGAGCTCCAACATACATCACATATACATAGTGATGATCCCCAACATACATCACATCCACACTAGCTAGTTAACACAACACACTGGATAACACATCACAATGGCTAACACATTTCCATAATGCAACCCAGATAGAAAGAATATTGGTGCATTGTGCACTACACCATGGGTCCATCCTTTCCATTGGTCTTCTACACCATTCAAAAAAAGGGAAGAGGATTTAGTGCATCCCATACTACACCACGAGTCTCTCCTCAACCCCACAAGGCTAAGTATATAGTCTGAAAACTAGGAGGGGATTCGATGCATCCCATACTACACCACGGGTCCATCCACCATCCCAAGGGTTTCCCCAAGTAGTGAACCTACCAAACCCGATGGATTCTGACTTCAATCACCTAAAGGCCATTGACAATAAGTCTATCCACCTAGGAAGAATTAGCTCCCAAAATATAACACCTTCTGACCTTAGTGATATTGTTAGCTACCTTCTTCATAATCCTAGGTAACACTTGGCATCAATAACTTTTGTACTAACTAGTGACAGCTAGTGAACCCTCTCAATACGTGGTTGTAGTGTAGGAAAATGCATACCCTTTCATTTTCACACTTGTTTGGGCCCTTCTTGCTTTATTTATCCTCATTTATGGCTTCATTGGTCCTATTTTGTGTCCAAAAGCCTTATGAATTACATCATTTTCTAGCTAATCCTGACATTCTCAAATGCATAAATAATAATCTAATGATCTCATTTATGTGTCCTTAATTATTGAGTCAAGACTAAAATGCCACCTAGGGTGTCTTTATCCCTCAAAGGTCTCAGGACCTTGATTTTGAGGCATCTTAATTTGTCCCCTTTTTGGTGTTTGTGCCCAAAGTTTCCCAACTTGGGACTAAGATGCCACCTAGGGCATCTTGGTCCTCAAGTCATTTTTGGGATTTAATTTCAAATTTTGGCAGGATTTAGCCTCCTTTATTTATTGAATTCATATGTCAGCTTGGTGTGATGTAATTTAAGGATATTAAGCATAAGTAAGTTTAAATACAAGGTTCATTCATTCATTTTTATCCCAAGAATTCATGAGATCATCTAGCAACTTGAGTATTCATTCCTAAGGCAGGTTTATGAGATCAACATCAATTCATCAAGCATTTGGACTCGTCATCAAAATTCAAGCATCATATCAAAGATACTCTTGCATCATGTGTGTTGTGCTAAAATTTATGATGTAGGGTTTTGATTCAGGCAAGCAATTCAAGTCCATATCTTTGGGTTAAGATCCACTTCCATTATTGCCATTTCAAACAAGTTTGTAGACTTTACAAGGGTTTGGTGAGTTGTAGCATTGCATGTTGTTCATTCACCATTTCCCTTCATTACTTTATTTCATTTCAAGGTTTGATTACCAGCAAGTGGTTTGACCAAGGCAAACCCCCATTCTTTAACAAACAACAAGTTTTTCCCATCTTGCATATTTGTGATTGCAAGTTTAGGTTGAAATCTTGAAGATCATTTGGAGTGAAAAGTTGTAAAAGTTGCAAAGTTGCATTGCAAAGTTGTCATCTTCACAAAAACTCACCTACAGGACAAATCCAGAAGTTTCAGAATATGAGATTGAAAAGGAAGCAAGTGCAGACCTTAGAGCATAGGATCACATGTAGAGTTTTTAGAAATTCAGAACAAGACTAATACACCACCTTGGGCATCTTAGTCCTCCTAGGCTTATTTTTTAAAGATTCCTTTAGATTCGGTTCTAACATTCGAAGATTGTGTATTTGCCTTGAAAAACAGCAACGGGACTAATATGCCACCTAGGGCATATTACTTCTACATAACACATTTTGATAGCCTCTTTGCACTTCTGGAATCCTCAAAACATCTCCAAACTTCCCAAGTACATATATCATATCTCCCTATTGCATAATTTCATTATTTGCATCTCTCATTTAGCTTGCATAACTAGGTTTTATAGGTTGAATGTTCATTAAATCTATTTTCCAAGCATTTTCTTGTTGGTGAACCCCTTAAAGCTAAAAGAACCCCATCGTAGGTCCTTCTAATTGCAAATTGACTCAACTTGTGAGGTTTCTAATCAATCCAATTAGGAATCCGAAGACATTCTTGAGTGATTAGTTGGAGAAAGAGTTACATTTTATATGCCTGTTTTCACCATTAATCGATGGTTAGTCCCGGATTATCATTACCCACATGGATGGGTCCCTACCCATGCAATTGCTATGGTCGTATCATAACCACGGTAGCCTGCTACCTTCACCTCTGTGAACTAGGTGAATGTTGACTAATCCCTAGCAGTAGCCCATACATTGGTAATTGGCATGGTCCAATGGTTGCCTTTCATTGCTCAAATATCTCCGAGTTTTACTCTTGGGTGGGTTATACATAACATGAATCACAATCTCAATCCACGAGTACACAAGCCTATACATAAACACATAGATACGGAGTTGAATTACACAAACACCTAAGAGATACACAAAACCAACATGAGATGAACTTTACCCATCATATACGTATAATCAAATACCTATTACAAAGTAGTCAATCTTCGCTTATTATATAAAAGCATATTGTGTATTAAATACACAATATTAGATTCCCTTAACTTGTTCATACCCATTCAACCTCAAATTGAAGCCTACTAAAGGGAGAAGGTCAAACCAATTGGGAACAACCTCAACCCTCGAAGTCGTCCCCTGTAAACCCTCCCATTATGGACTTGAGGTCACAGAGGGATCCTTCACCCAAGGACCGCCTATGATCCCGCTTCCAAATGGGTCAAAGTCACGCATAATTCTCCAACAAGGTCTCTTAAAGGACCTACTCATAGGTTCCCATAACCAAGGTGTGATTAGTGATTCCCTTCAATTACTAACACTAAGTCCACAATTTAGCAACCTATACCATGACATATCCATCCCAAGATGTTGAGAGCTCAATCAAACCTCACCATAAATTTTATTCTTAACTCAACATGCACATCCTAGAATGTCCTATAGGTCATCTCCTTGACATAAGGTTGGGTCAATTACTTAATAAGATATCCTCTTTGTTTACATAAACCATTTTATCATTGGATCAAGACTCTAGGCCATAGTGGATACATAACCTTCAAGTTACTTATTGGGGTCATAATCACCATATCCCATAATTATATCTCAATATATATCCTCATAATATTTTTATTTGGTAAGCTCAACCACACCCTTTAGAAACCATGTTACAAGGTTGGGGATCCCTTATTGCTTCGAATTAAGCATACCATGACACACTAAAATGTATTATTTATCCATGACACTCTACATTCATAACCCATCACAAGGAATGTAATAGTAATAATGCATAGAAGGTAACATATTTATAGCAAGTCTATAATAGAATTCCCCAATGATCACATAATTACATACATGGTATCATCTCAATATTTACAAGTATCTGGAACCTCATAGGTATTGAATTTTAAGTCACATTGATACCAAGCCCAGGGAATGAGTATAGCTATTGGACATTAATATTACTTCTAGAATAATGGCATTAGAACTCCTAATAACATTTCCATTAATCTCAAACCATCTAAGAACTCTTCACAACCACTCTTTCTTATTTATAATAAATCTACCCTATTATCAATGCAATACAATATTAATATCATAATTTAATCTTCAAAATTCCTTCTTGGATAGGAGTTGGTTGTTTGTAAGGCCTCTGAGTAGCATACAAGTCTACCGATTCTCATATCCATGTGTTCCCATATTGGTGATAGGATATCCAGTTATGTACCTTGTACCATGAAGATTTAATTTAAGATTCATTCAAATATTCTTCATGTAATTCAATTATATCAACTTTGAACATATACCTTAAGGGCACTAACTTTAGAAGGTTTACTCATGAATACCCCACTTGCTAAAGTAGTTAATTCACTTTTACCTTATATGGTATAAATTCATGAGTCTCACTCTACAACATGTAATAATAGGTTTCTTGCATATGTAGTTTATATTTTCAGATTTAGGACCTCTCATTTAATGTATAAACATGATCAAATGCTAAGAATCATTATTCAATGCTCACACTACCAATATGAGATGTACCAAACATGATAACTACTTCCTTAGTAGTGATAATCTATTTATCAATATGTAGTGGACAATTATAACATGCCATATCTTGCCCTTCCATCATTAAAATATCAAGCATGACTATCCTTAACTTTTAGAAGTGCAATCTAGGATATAAATATAGGCCTTTTAGCATTAAATGAGAATAATATTATTTATTTCTTAATTTTCCTCCAATCTTAATGAGAACTCTACTTTTCCAAAAAGGCAATTTCATTCTTCTATCTCCTAAGTAATGCTTATGATATGATTATATTAATACAATACATGATTGATGTTTCCTTAAGGTGTTAGGTACTAGGATATCTTTTGTTTAATAGTGTAACATTATCTTGAAGATTATTCAAGTGGCTTGGTTTCTATTTATTTATTTATTTTCGTTATCATTTTTGAATGACCTATGCATTTATTCAAAGTCCAAACTGCACATAAGAATATACATGCTCTCCATACAATAGGTTTTACATCCAAATTAAAAGAAAATTCATATAATCATAGATATCATCTTTCCCTTAGAAGAGAACAAAAAGGCTATAATAATCTAAAGATCACCTAGCAAGGGAATTTAAATCTGATATTTTAAAATCATCAAGTTCTTCATGATGACTATGGATTGCTAGTGCTCTATCAATAAGAGGGTACATTCTAAGTATACCATCAAATATTAGTCTAGTACACTATGATAGAGAAATCCCAATATCAATTGGGTCATACCCAAGTAGTTAGGCTTTGGGGTTTCCATTAGTAACACCTCAAATTCAAATCCCTAAATTACACATGGAGTAAGATATAGAATAAAATTCAAGGTGACATGTACAACAAAAATGTTAGGAGCAAGTCCCGGGTGACTTAAAAGGAATATATATGCATTGATCATGATCAACTATCTCAAGACAAGCCCTAAACCTTGCTCTACCTGACTCTATCCATAGTCTAACGGATACCTGACATGTTTGGCTATGCAACAAGAATCAAATCAAAATTAATCAAACACAAGCTATTCAGTTTATAGTAATTTTTTGAAGTGTCCCCAGCCATGAATTGAAGAAACCAAGACAATAATGAAAGGAAATTAATTTATCTGCAATGCCCAAATATATAAGCTCAGTTTACTATTCTCGCTCTAGCAATGAACAGTTGTCGCAATTTTTTTTTCATCATAGTAATTGTTTATTGGCTTGTTATGCTTCTAAACTTGATATTTTTTTAAAATAAGCCTGTGTGATGCGCGGATTCCAAAATCCACAAGTTTTTTGTTTTTAAAAATAAAAAATAAAAATTTTGAGGTTGGGGAAGGCGTTGGGGGCTCACCCCACCGTGCCCCCCCATGGGAGGCATTGTGGGGGAGCCACACGCAGTGCGACCCCCATAAACCCCGCGCGACCGCTCTATTACACAGCCGCCACCACCACTGTTGGTGGGCAGTTGTGCATAGCACAACACCACCAACACTAGTGGTCAGTTGTCCACACAACCACCGCCATCGCTGAAACCACCAAGGCCAGCTATGCAATGCACAATCGACGCCCAACCCTCCTACACGCGGCCCGAAAACCATCGCCCCAAAACCCTTATTTTGGGCACGTGACCTGAGACCATATGATGGTTGTATTTTTAAAAAATAAAATAAAATATAATATATTATTATTTTATTATTATATTTTATTATATTAAAATATTTTTATATATATTATGGTTATATAATATGTATTTATATTAAATAATTCAAAATAGATATATATATTATGTGTATAGGTATTAAAATAATAATTTATTTGAGGGCATGATTTAAGTTTAATTGAGGAAATGAAAATATGGTAATTTTGGTTAAATCATTGTTTTTACTTTAAATAATATATCTGATGAAAAAGTAGATTTTATTTTAAAATAATATGTTTTTTAAGATAAGTTAATTATTTTAAAATGATTACGTTGAAAAGAAGAAACAATATTTATTTTAAAATGACATATTCTAATTTGTAAAAAAAAAATGGTTATTTTATTATTATTTAAAAGCAAGTAGGGAATTAAATATTGAGTTTTAATTTCTCCCTTGTCTGAAAAAGACGTTTTTTTAAATCAATGTTATTAATGCAATAAATTACTAAATGTTAATAAGGAAATGGATTTAGTAAATCCAAAGTAGATTTAATCCCTGTCTTCTTGCTCATCTTGATTATAAACTGTTATGTTTCTGCTTGGGGAAAATTGTGTGGTAAGGGTTAATAAGTCTTCCAGTTGGGGTTTCAGTTATGTGGGTTATCGTATGATGTTTGTCAACCTGTTGTGAATTTCTTGGGTAGTGCATGGTATGTTATTAGTTAATTACCTAGTTTCCATGAACGGGGATGCTTTGTGCCTCTTTGGATTAGGAGTGGATTATGTGATTTGTGCCTCCTTGTATATAGTGGTTTTGTTATTCTTGTTACATCCAGTGTTTGGAGAGGGTTTTGACTTATGTCGCCTCTTGAGAAAGGGGTGGTCATGATATCTTGTTTGTATGCACTTGGGTTCCCTTGGTAATTGGTTTGATTGTGTGTTGTCAAGTAGAGGAGTGGCTTATGTTAGGTGCTAGAGCCCAAAGAGGTAAACTGGATAACCGTCAGAGGTGATTTAATCAAGTGATAACTAAATCAATGTCTTTAGAAGATTAGGTAGCATTTATATTAGGTAGTATTACACACTAATCAAGATAATTTTGCCTCACTCATAGACACAAGTGCTCATTTATACTTTGGATGAGTGGGAAGGCCTGAAATGGCAAGGTCATCTATCTTGTCTTTACAAAAGGTATTTGATTCCACATGAGTGAGTATGGGGGTCGAGATTCGGTTGT
Source organism: Sequoiadendron giganteum (assembly GCA_007115665.2). NCBI lineage: Eukaryota > Viridiplantae > Streptophyta > Pinopsida > Cupressales > Cupressaceae > Sequoiadendron > Sequoiadendron giganteum. Next base: position 88,197,501 of record CM021103.1, on the reverse strand, counting down.
GGCCACCAGGATAACCCATAGTGGGGGCTGGAGCCTATGAAGATTCCAAAAGGATATCCCATGTTGAGCTATGTGATGACACTCTTTCTATGACAATAGTTGGTATTGATTTTATGTGTGTGATTTCTTAACATACTCGATCTATTTTTATATCAGGAAGCAATGTGACCTATGTTAGAGTTGTACTTGTGTTGTTCCTGTGATTGGTTGTGTTAGCATGGTTCAATTATGATTTAGCCTGTGTCTAGAGGTAGATGGTCTTGTCTAGGAATCCTGGTTACCATCTCCTAGCACGAGGGGCGGGCCTTTGGGTGCCACTTGGTTGGGTAGCATGCACCTTACTCTGTTGGGATTTATTCTTGTTCGTGTTGACAAGATTTCCAGTTGGAGAGCTTGTGGGATCCAGTTTCTTCTCATGTTTTATTCATTTTAGTTAATCTTGTATTTATTACCCCTCATTTGATACCGAGGTGGAAAGTTGTAATTGTAATCATGCTTATTGGATTTACCTCATTCGGGGAATGAGTGATGTAATCTCCTTATTTAATTATTGTTTAATGAAATCACATGGTATATCTTATGCTTTGATGTAATTTATCATGATGGAATGTATGTATTTCTAAATTATTAAGTAAATGAATGTTATGGTTTTCATTCATTTTTTTCATTTGGGTCTTAAAGTAAACCCAGTCTTGTAACCTTAGGGGTTGTTTGCAATGGGTACTGAACTTGCATGTTAATTGTACTTGAACAAAAAAAAAATTAATCCGTTTGAGTAGTTAATTGCAACTTTCTCTAGGGTTGTGTGGTGGGGCGTTACATTACTGATGCCACCTCCAAAGCATATGTTGATGAGGAGGTTGTGGGTTCAAACTATAAGTTTTTCTCTAAATTTGCCAATTATGTGGAAAAGATGGGGCGAATTGGGGTGTTGACTTGAAATGTCAGAGAGATGATCCGTCATAACTGTGCTTTTGTCAATTAAGTGTCTATCATATGTGTGTGCTAACCAATACAAACTATTTTTCTTTGTGAATGATGGATGGAGGAGGACCTCAATGCCAATTAAAATTATATACAAAGAATGTATAGTTGTTTTCACACCAAAATAAAATAGATACATTTTATATATAGAAGTATGGGCTTCCCTTATTGTTTCATTATTTTTAATGGGAAAGGATGATTTTACATGGTATTTCAAATAACATAGATTTACAGTGATCATTAGTTCCATTATATGTATTTAAGTCAATGCTCAAATGATTAAATTTTATTTATTTTTTTGGTTATAAAGAAACCATACTATTGGGATTTTACCATTAGTGGAGTTAGGATATTCTTACAATAATTCATTATCTAATAGGTATTTAATCATGTTTATTAATCTTTAGGGGTACTCTTGGTTTCACCTTTTGCATTAATTTTTCTTAAAGTTTTTCAAATAAAAAACCAATCAAATGTTTAAGAGTTACTCTAAAATTGATATTTTCAAGATATTTGTTTTAAAAAATTAATTGATTTGTAGTATTTTGATTAGTTTATTGAAATTTTGTTAATATTTTTCCATTATTATTATTAAAGTAAAATAAAAATATACAATCAATCATATGTCATCTAACAATTTATTTTTTCTAATGTTTTTTATATGTGCACATATTGAGCTTAATTTGCATGGTGGCAACCAATCATATTGTAAAATCTCCATCTCGGCACAATAATTTCTTTATTTCTTTAATAAAAATGCACAACTACCCACTTAAATGATGGAGCACATTCCATGAAGCTTAATAGTGTTAACTTCAATACTTCTTCATCATTCCCATGGTGGCCTCAACTCATTCTTTCCAAATATATGCTTGCACCAAGAGAGTGATATGGTCCCAAGGTTAAGGTCTTTTCTAGACCTACGACCTAATCCTCGAGGGTTCATGATGACCCTACCTACGTATCCCTTTATGGGAATCAAAGGCATCATAGTTCGCCCCACAATGATAGAGGGAGTTCAATCTCACCTCTTGTGTGAGATCTATTATCTCACCAAGTTAACCGATAACTATTAATTTAGAATAGGTAAGCTATCAAGATAGTCAATTATAATATAATGATAAAAATATTTCCATCAAGTGTTGGATCCATACCAAAAATTACCAAGCATTAGTGTACCAACATTCACAATATTCACAAGGGTCGTATCATACATAATCCCAAAGATCATACACAATGTAAGTCACGAGCATACCTCCATATACACAAGCTAACTAGCTCATACATGTCACTAGTATAACACTGACTGAATCATACATTAATCATAAGTATAATGATGATTAGATCATGAGTACATCACAAGTACAAAAATTATTGTCTCATACAATATCACATTTGTATTAGTGATTAGCTCTAGCATATATCACAAATACATAGTGGCAAGCTCTAACCATACATCACAAATACACAATAACGAGATCCAACATACATCACATATACATAGTGATGAGCCCAAACATACATCAAATCCACACTAGTTGGTTAACACAACACACTGGCTAACATATCACAATGGCTAACACATTTCCATAATGCATCCCAAATAGAAAGAATATTGGTGCATTGTGCACTACACCATGGGTCCATCCTTTCCACTGGTCTTCTACACCATTCAAAAAATGGGAAGAGGATATAGTGCATCCCATACTAACCACGAGTCTCTCTTCAACCCCACAAGGCTAAGTATATAGTCTGAAAACTAGGAGGGGATTCGGTGCATCCCATACTACACCATGGGTCTGTCCACCATCCCAAGGGTTTCCCCAAGTAGTGACCCTACCAAACCCTATGGATTCTGACTTCAGTCACCTAAAGGCCATTGACAATAATTCTATCCACCCAGGAAGAAGTAGCTCCCAAAATATAGCACCTTGTGACCTTAGTGATATTGTTAGCTACCTTCTTCACACTCCTAGGTAACACTTGGCATCAGTAACTTACGTGCTAACCAGTGACAGCCAGTGAACCCTCTCAATACATGGTTTTAGTGTAGGATAATGCATACCCTTACATTTTCACACTTGTTTGGGCCCTTCTTTCTTTATTTATCCTCATTTATGGCTTAATTGGTCCTACTTTGCATCCACAAGCCCTATGAATTACATCATTTTCTAGCTAATCTTGATATTCTCAAATGCATAAATAATAATCTAATTATCTCATTTATGTTCCCTAATTATTGAGTCAAGACTAAAATGCCACCAAGGGTGTCTTTATCCCTCAAAGGTCTCAGGACCTTGATTTTGAGGCATCTTAATTTGGCCCCTTTTTAGTGTTTGTGCCCAAAGTTTCACAACTTGGGACTAAGATGCCACCTAGGGAATCTTGGTCCTCCTTGAGTCATTTTTGGGATTTAATTTCAAATTTTGGTAGGATTTAGCCTCCTTTATTTATTGAATTGGCATATGTCTGCTTGGTGTGATGTAATTTAAGGATATTAAGCATAAGTAAGTATAAATACAAGGTTCATTCATTCATTTTTTATCCCAAGAATTCATGAGATCATCTAGCAACTTGAGTATTCATTCCTAAGGTAGGTTTATGAGATCAAGATCAATTCATCAAGCATTTGGACTCATCATCAAAGATATTCTTGCATCAGGTGTGTTGTGCTAAAATTTGTGATGTAAGGTTTTGATTCAAGCAAGCAATTCAAGTCCATATCTTTGGTTTAAGATCCACTTCCATTATTGCCATTTCACACAAGTTTGTAGAATTTACAAGGGTTTGGTGAGTTGTAGCATTGCATGTTGTTCATCACCATTTCTCTTCATTACTTTATTTCATTTCAAGGTTTAATTACGAACAAGTGGTTTGACCAAGGTAAACCCCCATTCTTTAACAAACAATAAGTTTTTCCCATCTTGCATATTTTGATTGCAAGTTTAGGTTGAAATCTTGAAGATCATTTGGAGTACAAAGTTGTAAAAGTTGCAAAGTTGCATTACAAAGTTGTCATCTTCACAAAAACTCACCTACAAGACAAATCCAGAAGTTTCAGAATCTGAGATTGAAAATGAAGCAAGTGCAAACCTTGGAGCATAGGATCACATGTAGAGTTTTCAAAAATTCAGAACAAGACTAATATGCCACCTTGGGCATCATAGTCTTCCCAGGCTTGTTTTTTAAATATTCCTTCATATTCGGTTCTAACATCCGAAGATTCTGTATTTGCCTCCAAAAATAGTAGCGCGACTAATACGCCACCTAGGGCGTCTTAGTCCTCCATAGCACATTTTGATAGCCTCTTTGCATTTTTGGAATCCTCACAACATCTCCAAACTTCCCAGGTACATATATCATATCTCCCTATTGCATAATTTCATTATTTGCATCTCTCATTTAGCTTGCATAACTAGGTTTTATAGGTTGAATGTTCATTAAATGTATTTTCCAAGCATTTGCTTGTTGGTGAACCCCTTAAAGCTAAAAGAATCCCCTCCTAGGTCCTTCTAATTGCAAATTGATTCACCTTGTGAGGTTTCTATTCAATCCAATTAGGAATATGAAGACATTCTTGAGTGATTAGTTGGAGAAAGAGTTACATTTTATATGCCCCTTTTCACTACTAATTGGCGGTTAGCCCTGGATTATCGTTACCCGCATGGATGGGTCCCTACCCATGCAACCGCTATGGTTGTATCATAACCAGGGTAGCATGCTACCTTCACCTCTGTGTACTAGGTGAATGTTGAATAATCCCTAGCAATAGCCCATACATCGGTCATTGGCATGGTCCAATGGCTACCTTTCATTGCTCAAATGTCTCAGAGGTTTACTCTTGGGTGGGTTATACATAACATGAATCACAATCTCAATCCATAGGTACACGATCCTATACATAAACACATAGATATGGAGTTGAATTACACAAACACGTAAGAGATACACAAAACCAACATGAGATGGACATTACCCATCATATATGTATAATCAAATACCCATTACAAAGTAGTCAATCTTTGCTTATTATATAAAAGAATATTGTGTATTAAATACACAATATTAGATTCCCTTAACTTGTTCATACCCATTCAACCTCAAATTGAAGCCTACTAAAGGGAGAAGGTCAAACCAATTGGGAACAACCTCAACCCTCGAAGTCGTCCCCCCTAAACCCCCCCACTACGGATTTGAGGTCACATAGGCATCCTTCACCCAAGGACCGCCCATTTTCTTGCTTCCAAATGGGTCAAAGTCACACGTAATTCTCCAACAAGGTCTCTTAAAGGACCTACTCATAGGTTCCCATAACCAAGGTGTGATTAGTGATTCCCTTCAATTACTAACACTAAGTTCATAATTTAGCAACCTATACCATGACATATCCATCCCAAGATGTTGAGAGCTCAATCAAACCTCACCATTAATTTTATTCTTAACTCAACACGCACATCCTAGAATGTCCTATAGGTCATCTCCTTGACATAAGGTTGGGTCAATTACTTAATAAGATATCCTCTTTGTTTACATAAACCATTTTATTATTGATGAAGACACTAGGCCATAGTGGATACATAAACTTGAAGTTACTTATGGGGGTCATAATCATCATATCCCATAATTATATCTCAATATATATCCTCATAATATTTTAATTTGGCAAGCTCAATCACACCCTTTAGAAACCATGTTACAAGGTTGGGGATCCCTTATTGCTTCTAATTAAGCATAACATGACACACTAAAATGCATTATTTATCCATGACACTCTACATTCATAACCCATCACAAGGAATGTAACGGTAATAATGCATAGAAGGTAATATATTTATAGAAAGTCTATAATAGAATTCCCATGGTATCATCTCAATATTTACAAGTATCTGGAACCTCATAGGTATTGAATTTTAAGTCACATTGATACCAAGCCTAGGGAATTTTAGTATAGCTATTGGACATTAATATTACTTCTAGAATAATGGCATTAGAACTCCTTATAAAATTTCCATTAATCTCAAACCATCTAAGAACTCTTCACAACCACTCTTTGCAATTTATAATAAATCTACCCTATTATCAATGCAATACAATATTAATATCATAATTTAATCTTCAAAATTCCTTCTTGGATAGGAGTTGTTTGTTTGTAAAGCCTTCGAGTATCATACAAGTTCTATCGATTCTCATAGCCATGTGTTCCCATATTGGTGATAGGATATCTAGTTATGTACCTTGTACCATGAAGATTTAATTTAAGATTCATTCAAATATTCTTCATGTAATTCAATTATATCAACTTTGAACATATATCTTAAGGGCACTAACTTTAGAAGGTTTACTCATGAATACCCCACTTGCTAAAGTAGTTAATTCATTTTTACCTTGTATGGTATAAATTCACGATTCTCACTCTACAACATGTAATAATAGGTTTCTTGCATATGTAGTTTATATTTTCAGATTTAGGACCTCTCATTTAATGTATAAACATGATCAAATGCTAAGAATCGTTATCCAATGCTCACACTACCAAGATGAGATGTACCAAACACGATAACTACTTCCTTAGTAGTGATAATCTATTTATCAATATGTAGTGAGCGATTATAACACGCCATATCTTGCCCTTCCATCATTAAAATATCAAGCATGACTATCCTTAACTTTTAGAAGTGCAATCTAGGATATAAATATAGGCCTTTTAGAATTAAATGAGAATAATATTATTTATTTCTGAATTTTCCTCCAATCTTAATGAGAACTCTACTTTTCCAAAAAGGCAATTTCATTCTTCTATCTCCTAAGTAATGCTTATGATATGATTATATTAATACAATACATGTTTGATGTTTCCTTAAGGTGTAAGGTACTAGGATATCTTTTGTTTAATAGTGTAACATTATCTTGAAGATTATTCAAGTGGCTTGGTTTCTATTTATTTATTTATTTTCTTTATCAACTTTGAATGACCTATGCATTTATTCAAAGTCCAAACTGCACATAAGAATATACATGCTCTTCATACAATGGGTTTTGCATCCAAATTAAAAGAAAATTCATATAATCATAAATATCATCTTTACCTTGCAAGAAAACAAAAAGGTTATAATAATCTAAAGATCATCTAGCAAGGGAATTTAAATCTGGTATTTTAAAATTATCAAGTTCTTCATAATGACTATGGATTGCGAGTGCTCTATCAATAAGAGGGCACATTCCAAGTATACCATCAAATATTAGTCTAGTACACTATGATAGAGAAATCCCAATAGCAATTGGGTCATGCCCAAGTAGTTAGGCTTTGGGGTTTCCTTTAGTAACACCTCAAGTTCAAATCCCTAAATTACACGTGGAGTAAGATATAGAATAAAATTCAAGGTGACATGTACAACAAAAATGTTAGGAGCAAGTCCCGGGTGACTTAAAAGGAATATATATGCATTGATCATGATCAACTATCTCAAGACAAGCCCTAAGCCTTGCTCTACCTGACTCTATCCATAGTCTAAGGGATACCTGACATGTTTGGCTATGCAACAAGAATCAAAGCAAAATTAATTAAACACAAGCTATTCAGTTTACAGTAATTTTCTGAAGTGTCCCCAGCCATGAATTGAAGAAACCAAGACAATAATAAAAGGAAATTAATTTATCTGCAATGCCCAAATATATAAGCTCAGTTTACTATTCTCGCTCTAGCAATGAACAGTTGTCGCAATTTTTTTTTCATCATAGTAATTGTTTATTGGCTTGTTATGCTTCTAAACTTGATAATTATTTAAAGACATTCTCTTGTATAGCACTATTTGCAAACAGAACACTGACTATTTTGAGTATCCTATCAGCTGTCATAATGGCATGTCATTCTGTGTGGGCATAAACAAAAACATGAGCTATTGAGGGAGCAATTGATTTTAATCATTTTAGATTTCAAATTTATATCTTTGAGAAAACGATAATGGTGCAGGAGCACTTGTTTGATTTCTTGACTCCATAGGCCATTTGTAAATAGTTGCTCGATTTTATGTATTGGGTCTTATAATAAGGTTTATAAAACCATTTTATAGGTGTTTGAGTCTTAGGAAGTAATATTTGAAGTCATTTGTCAAATAATGTTTAAAGTTGTTCCATATTGTAAAAATTGTAAAAGTTGCTCAAGAAAGTTGTCAACAACTTGTCAAAAATGTCATTAAGGTGTTTTGTCAACAAACTAACTAAAAGGTGGTTGAAAATAGTTGGTTTTGGTTGTAAATGTATAAGTACACCCTCCAAAACTCGAATTAAGGTTGGAGACATTATTTGTGAAGTTTGATGAATGGCAACCTCAAGTTTGGTGTGCCCCATGATTTTTACAGCCTGGTATGCACTCAAATAATGGATTATCATGATATGGATGGAAATATATTTGTTTCTAGTTTCCAAATATTTTTGTCTCATTCAATTTTATTGAGTTTTGTGGGAGATATGATTATTTTGGTGAGACTGCCTATTTTAACAATATTGTGCAGAATTTACAGTCTGAAAGAATGTGATGGTACGGATTTTAAAGTTATGCTGCAATGAATTCCATTCAATCATATGGAAGCTCAGTTTACTATTCTAAACAAGCTGTTAGTTTAAAGGGGACACATGGTCTTATTTTCCAATCATCACATAATGTTTAATAGAATGTGTTCTAAAAGATTGATAAATGACATTCTCTTGAAGGATTTGATATGTTTTTGACTCCTCTTGATGGCTGTCATAATTCATCAAATTCTGTGTGGGGTGTACTTATACATTTACAACCAAAACCAACTATTTTCAACCACCTTTTAGTTAGTTTGTTGACAAAACACCTTAATGACATTTTTGACAAGTTGTTTGACAACTTTCTTGAGCAACTTTTACAATTTTTACAATATGGAACAACTTTAAACATTATTTGACAAATGACTTCAAATATTACTTCCTAAGACTCAAACACCTATAAAATGGTTTTATAAACCTTATTATAAGACCCAATACATAAAATCGAGCAACTATTTACAAATGGCCTCATGGAGTCAAGAAATCAAACAAGTGCTCCTGCACCAGATAACCATTTCATTGAATGTTTTTGCTGACATACTAAAATATCAGATGTTTGAGATATCATATGAGAGTCTATGTAAACCTCGACGTTTCCATTCCCTATTTGAAGAGCCCTTGTACAAGTATTTTTAGCAGAGCTTAAGAATTTTAGCATTGAAGGCTGCATGGACTAGGCATGTGAACTTTTTGGCAGAAATGCCTCAAAGAAATGTGAGCTCATGGAATGCTGGGGCTGCAGGATATGTTCGAATGGGTTTTTCAGAAAATTAGAGTCCATAGAAAATTCTAAGCAAATGCAGCGAGTGGGTGAGAAACCCAACTCCTCAACCTTACCAGCGTCCCTCATTGCTATGCCAAAAGGGGAGTTTTAAAACAGGTTAGGGACATAATCATATGAAAGCCAATGATATACATTATATAATGATTATGCTGATATATACTTAACTATGTAGGGTAAAGGATGTTGTAATGTTAAAACCTAAATGTGCGCATTATTAGGATCTTGAAAATATATTCCATTTTAATAAACATGCTCTAAAACCATCATGGAAACCTTTATCCAGATTGCAGCTCGCTACATTGGAGAAGTGACAGGTAAATACCAGGGAGGAAGAGGTTGGGGAAGCAAAACCATTACAGATGCAATGCCAGCGTCCCATCTTCCTGCGCCAAACAGCCATTCCATTCACCACGTTCACCCTCTCCCCAGCATGTGGATAGCTCTCGTCCAAATCCCTCCATTCGCCTTGCCTCCCATGTCTCTTCCATGAAATCGCATTTCTCCGCCTTCTAAACAAGACTCCTCTTTTCTTCATATTTTCCTCTCCAAGTGAAGGGTGGATTTGCAAATTATGGGGTCGTGGGTTTAAAGGCTACCAAGCCCGTTTCTTCCCACACGACCTCTGCTCTAAATTTCTCTTCTTATGCCTTTCTGCATATTTTGGTCTCTCTTTTCTAGCAACCCCCAAACACGAATCTGAAACTAAGCGGTGGTCGTCGGGGTTTAAAGATCTACTTGATGTCTTCTTTTTCACGAGATCTGTCATTTCCTTGACAAGGCAAGGGTCTCCATACCCTATTAATGGCGCGGATGTCTCTTGATCAGTTGTGGCCATTCCTTCTTAATGGCGTTTAATATTCACCCATACTTACGCTGCAACAGTCTCCCTCCTTCGAGTCCTTTCCTACATTTTCTGGCCGAGCCGTTGATAAATGACATGACGTTAGCTATATTTCTATTTTGTTTTATTTCCATTTGTTTTGCTTCATTGACCAATATTTTCCACATGATGGCCTTTTACGGGGGAGGTGACACATATGTCCTTTAGAAAAAGAAAAAAATCTATTTTCTAATATTTGCAAAATAATCTATCATGTTTTCTAATTTGACCAACTTGCTTGATAGCTAGTTAATCGAATGCCCACTTTCTAAAATTCATATGTATGCATCTCATATTGTAGGCAAGCAAAAAATCAATATATTTTCTTATTAGCACAACTTGTCTAATGGCTAGCTCATCAAAGTAATGTTGCATGGTGAGGACATCAATTTTATATGTTTGTTTAAGCTTTTATTGATATTGTATGTGCTATAGTTCACATCACATTAATAGTCATGAATGCAAAATGTGGAAACATCTATGAAGTTGGAATCACACAAGGGTCAAGATTTTAAGTCTACTGGTGAAGACTCTCAACAAACCATGTTTGGAGACAAACATCCATTTACATCCATTGCCGTAAAGGAATTAGTAATTTTGTACTCCAACTCATCTTCTTGATTACATAGAACAAGACAATAATTTAATAAGCAATCAATGAGTTTCAGTTAAGTGCTTTGTCCAACAAAAACAAGGAAGCCCGTGTCTGACAAGGACGACCAATACTAAAGCTTGAAATATCTTGGACAAGGATAATCAATGCCACAACTAGTTGTGTTGTAGACATGGATAATAAACACTCTGAAAGTGAGTTCTTCTTGGACAATATTATTCAATGGCAATTTTCGATCCATCTAAAACAATAATTTTGAATAAGAAAATTGGTTACACATTACATTAGGATGTCCAATACAAGAGCTAGGTCCATGTCAAACAATGAAAGCAATGTGTAATTTCACAAGTACATCTGAGTAAAATGACAACAACTAAAATTTCCACAGAATTTAAGGCAGTTAACTCAACAATTACATTATTCAAGAGTTACATAATGGAATATGGTAAAAAATATGGGAATAAGGGCAAAAGATTGATAATATAAAACAAAGTAGTAAATAGAAATTGCATACAACAGTAATAGAAAAAAAATTTAGCTAGAATTAAGAGTTGCTCAAAAAAACACATAAAATAGACACAGATTGAAAACATCATAGCAAAAATTAGACATAGTCATATTTGTATATTTGTATTAAAACTGGAACAATTCAATAGAGCTTCGATGCTCAAAGTTTCTTTCTACTACAAATTGCAGAGTTGCATTGCTCTCTTCTTTTTCTACTTGCATCATACAAAAATGACCACAAAATAGCAATTAAAACTAAAGCAATGGAGGACAACAAAGAAGTAATAAAATATTACTATTTTCAATACCCACAAAGTGTACGAAATTAAATGGACAGTTAATGTAGATCAAATAAAAAATTTTCCATAATCTTCTCCAAAATTTTCCCTTAAAAGTTGCCTTAAATGCTAAAATAGTGGAGGTGAGCTGGGAGATAACCAGCGTAATAAATTAGTTGATATTAGACATATTTCTAACACTCCCCTTTAATCTCAACTAGTGTACATTCTACTAAAAAAAAAACTTATGGAGCATCCATCTTCAATCTGAAAAGTTCTGGAGCATCTGCTTTTTATATTTTGTCTTTTGTCTAAAAGGTTCTAGAGCATGTGCCTTCTGTTTGAAAGGTTCCAGAGCATCCACCTTCTGTCTTTTGCTTTCTGTCTGAAAGGTTCCAGAGCATATACCTTTTGTCCCTGCACTCTATTCAAAATTTTCCAGCACATCCATACTTACAAATAAATTTTTGGAGCATTCATTTTCAGCACATACACCCAAACAACTTCTCAAGTATTCAAATACATCTTTTTCCAATGGTTTAGTAAAGATATCAACAAATTGATCTTCTGATCCACAAAATTCTAAACATATTTCTTTGTTATTCACTAACTCTCTTATAAAGTGATATCTAGTATCTATGTGCTTGCTTCTTTTATGGAAAATATGATTTTTAGACAATTCAATCGCTGAGTTATTATCACAGTACATATTTTTTACTTCATCTTGTTTATGCATCAACTCGGCCAGCATTCTTCTCATTCATATGGTTTGACATGTTGTTGCTGTGGCTGCCACATACTCTGCTTTTGCTGAAGAAAGTGTGACAATGGGCTACTTTTTTGAAGCCCAAGAGATAATACCATATATCCAAAATGAAATGCATAACTTGATGTATTTTTTCTATCATCTATGCTACCAACACAACCACTGTCCATGTATCCAATGAGTTTGAAGTCATCTACAGCTGAATACAAAATTCCATAGTTCTTGGTTCCACATACGTACCTCAAAATCCTTTTTCCAACTTGCCAATGAGAGTCTTTTGGAGACTCCATGAACCTTGAGATAAGACTCACACTATACATGATGTCATGTCTTGTGACAGTCAAGTACATGAGACTACCAACTAACCTTTTGAACAATCTAGGATCAACTATTGAACTATCATCATCCTTGCTTAACTTTAGTTCTGACACAAATGGAGTAGGGGCTAGTTTGCATTTCAACATATTAAATCTTTTCAATACATCACTTGCATATTTTGAATGAGAAATAAAAATACCATCTATTGATTGCTTAACTTATATTCCCAAAAAAAATTCATGAGACCAAGATTAGTCATCTCAAACTCTTTCATCATAACAGCCTTAAAAGAACTTATAGAAAGGTCTCCCATAAATATCAAGTCATCTACATAGAGACAAACTATCAACATTTTACCTTGTTCATCCATTTTGATATATAAAGTAGGCTCACTACTGCACCTACTAAAACCATTCTTATTCAAATAAGAATCAAATCGACTGTACCATGCTCTAGGAGCTTGGCTGAGTCCATAGAGGGTCTTTTTCAGTTTGTATACTTTTCCTTCTTGACCTATAATCTCATATCCTTTTGGCTGCTCAACATAGACTTCTTCAATCAAACCATTTAAAAATACAGATTTTACATCCATTTGAAAAACTTTCCATTTCTTTTGGGCTGCAATGGTCAAGACACTTCTTACCGTATCCAATCGAGCTACTGGAGAAAATGTTTCATTGTAGTCAATACCAGTCTGGTTAGTGAAACCTCTAGCAACCAACCTTTCCTTATGCTTAAGCACATTTCCATCCATGCCATACTCAGTCTTGTAAATCTATTTTACGCTTATGACATCCTTTCCTTGTGGGCAATTCACCAATTCCCAAGTATTGTTCTTCTCAATAGCTTCAATCTCTTCATCCATAGCTTCAACCCATGCTTCATTCTTAATTTCTTCATCAAAAAACATTGGATCAGCAACTTATGAAAATAAAGCAAAAATAAAAAATAAATTTGATGTATCAACACTAAAATCGGCTTCATATATGTCTCTTAAACTCCTTGTTTTTCTCTGCAATAAGCTTGACAATGTAGGATCGAATAAGCTGCTTCTATCAGCTAAATTTGAAGGAATTTATGATGATGTTATAGTTGGTGTTCTTTATGGAATCTACTGTGAAATTTTTTGATTTCTTGAAAGTCTTGCTATAAAATGAGGTGTAGCTTGTGCTACAACTTGTGTTGTTTGTCCAAGAGTGGAAGGAGGTATTGCTTGAGGAATACCTTGATGTTCTATTACTTCATCAGTCATATCATCATGTAGATCAGCTGCTGCTACACTTATTATTTTTTCTACACTTCCATTCCTTGCTTCGTTCTCCACAAATTGTACATCTCTGTTGATTATAATTTTTCTTGTAATTGGATTAAACAACTTGTAAGCTTTTGTATCTTCTGAATACCCAACAAAAATACATTTCTCACCTCTATTATCCAATTTTCTTCTCAGCTCTTCAGGAACATGAGCATATGCAACCCATCCAAAGACTTTGAAGTGAGCAACATTGTGCTTTCTACCAATCCAAGCCTCTTGAGGAATCACATTCCTTACACTTGTAGTTGGACATCGATTTAAATATAAACAACAGTTGCTACTACTTTAGCCCAATATTTGTTTGGTAAATGCTTTGATTTCAACATACTTCTTGTCATATCCCTAATGGTTCGATTTCTTCTTTCAGCCACACTATTTTGTTGAGGTGTGTAACGGGTTGTAAATTGTTTGTGAATACCATGTTGGCTGCAATAATTCAGAAAATCGTTAGAACTATATTCACCGCCTCTATCCGTTCTTAATATCTTGATGTAGTAACCACTTTACTTCTCTACAAGAGCCTTGAACTGTTGAAAGACTCCAAATGCATCAGATTTATGCCTCAAGAAGTAGACCCATGTATTCCTTGTATAATCATGAATAAAAGTTAGAAAATATGTGCATCCTCCAATGGAAAGATTTTGCATTGGTCCACATATATCGGAGTGAACAATCTCAAGTGGTTTACATGCTCTTTCTAGTTTTCCAACATGGAAGGTCTCTCTATGTTGTTTACCCAAGATGCATGCTTCACATACTTTTTCCGGTTTTTTAATCAATGGAAACCCCTTAACCATATTCTTCCTATGCAACAAATTCAAACCTCCAAAATTTAAATGGCTAAATCTCAAATGCCATAACCAAGATTCATTTTTCACCATTGACTAAAAAGTTGTTTGAATAGTTACATTACCGTTTTGTTCTTCTTTAGTTTCAGTTTCAACTTTTCCGGAGCTACCTTGTTCTATTCTGGAGCAACCTTGTTCTTTTTCGCAACAACCTTCTGAAGCAACTTTGTAGCTTTGCTCTTTTCTGGAGCAAACTTCTGGAGCAACTTGAGAGGTGTCTTGAAAATTTTCAGTCTTAAATGTTGCTCTAGCTGTGTTTCTTTTGATGTCATGTTTCAACCTCAATGGGAACATTCCATTTTTTGTCATTTGTACCTCTGCAATCAACTGAATACTAGGATATTTATCAAAAATGACACATGCATTATTTTTCATATTAAATCTGTATCCTTTTTGCACCAATTGACCAACACTCATCAGATTATGTTTTAGACCAGCAACATAGAAAACATCATGAATGACTTTTTTTCTCCCCCTTTTTGGTTAGAATGTCAACAGTGCCTTTTCCCATAACATTCAATTGATTATTGTTCCCAAGAGTGATATTTAAAGTGACTGATTTTTCCAAGCTAGAAAATACCTCTAAATTTTCAGACATGTGATTGCTATAGCTAGAATCTAAATACCAAATATCATTTGGACTCTCTTGAACCATATTGCATTCAACTGGTGAATTTGTACAAATTGCTTCAACAATCTTTGCACTTGCAATAAACATAGAACTTTTTGTAGAATATTCTGGAGGGTTTTGATTTTTTCTTCCTTGATCATGTTGTTTCTTCGTACACTTAGAAGCATAACGACCATATTTCTTGCAGTAATGACATTGAACATTTGACTTGTCTTGTCTTTGACCAGTTGAATGATTATGAGAGTGTTCATTGTTATGAACTCTTCTACCTTGGGTTGCAGGACTGTTGCTATGTCCTCTAAATGTGTTTCTTCCTCCACCCCTAGGAGTGAATCTACCTAGATACCTCTTCCATGACTTACTGAAGCCTAAGATGAGAAAACATTTTCAATGGAGGTGTGTGATCTATTCAACCTATATTCATGATTTATCAGGGATGCATGCAATTCATCCATTGTCAGCTGGGTTAAATCCTTAGTTTCCTCTATGGCAACAACTAAAGGGTCAAACTTAGTAGGCAATACCCTTAACATTTTCTCAACTATCCTTGTCTCTTCTAATGTTTTCCCATGATATTTTATCTCATTTACTAGCCCAATAACATGAGTAAAAAATAACTCCACATACTCTGAATCTTTCATACATATATTCTCAAATTCTCTTATAAGTATCTAGAGTTTTGCTGATTTAGCTTTATCCTTAACTTGATAAACTGTTTGTAGTGTGTCCCATGCCTCCTTTGCTTGTTTTGCTACTACAACTCTTGGTAGTATGCTTTCATGCACTGCTTCATGAATATAGAAGAGGGATTTTCCATCCTTCTTTCTCTACTCTTTCAAGAGATATTTCTTTGCCTGGTTGAGTGCATTGTAAGTTGCTTGGTCTGCTGGCTCTGCATAGCCATTCTCAACAATTTCCCAAACATCCTGGGACCTAAACAGGGCTTTCATGGTCATTGACCAATATTCATAATTTTTGCTTGTGAAAAGAGGGGTTTGCAGGCTAGACAAGGAAGCACCAAACGTTGAGACTGTGGAAGCCATTGATGGCTGTGAAATAGAAAATGAGAAAACCTATAAAAAAGACTAGAAGTTTTAACCAATGGCTCTGATACCAAATGTGGGAATAGGGGCAGAAGATTGATAATATAAAATAAAGCAACAAATAGAAATCGCATACAACAATGACAAAAAACAAATTTAGCTGGAATTAAGAGTTGCTCAGAAAAACACATAAAATAGACACAAATTGAAAAAAACATATTAGAAAATAGACACAATCAGATTTGTATATTTGTATTAAAACTGGAACAATTCAACAGAGCTTAGATGCTCAAAGTTTCTTTCTTCTACAAATTGTAGAGCTGCGTTGCTCTCTTCTTTTTCTGCTTGCATCATACAAAAATGACCATAAAATAGCAATTAAAACTAAAGCAACGAAGGACAACAAATAAGTAATAAAATATTAATATTTTCAATACCCACAAAGTGTGCGAAATTAAATGGGCAATTAATGCAAATCAAATAAAAAATCTCCAATAATCTTCTCCAAAAATTTGCCCTCAAAAATTGCCTTAAATGCTGAAATAGTGGAGGTGAGCTGAAGGATAACTGGCCTAATAAATTAGTTAATATTAGACATATTTCTAACAAAAAAATCCATTAACATGCCAAAAAGAGGGAAAAAGTGGGAAACAATGACAAGAAACCATCAATGTAATAAAGTTCATGAGGAACAAGTTAGACTTAATTAGACCCTAGAAGCACAAAACAAAGTTTAGTTTGTATTTGAAGGTCAAACCTTTATGGATCAATATGAAACATGTATTATTTAGTACTTTTGGTGCTGGAAAAATATTTAATGGAAATACAAAAAGTGTCATAAATCAAGCATTTTTAAGTGACATGTTTTCTTTTAAATCAAATTTTCTGTTAAATTTGAAAGGAGGATTAGGAATGTTTGGGTATATGTCAAATTTATGGTGAAAGTCTATATGATTATCATATCAATTAGAATTTTGGTAATTGATTACTTTCTTCTATTTACATTATTTTTTCAAGCAATTTTTTTTCACAACATAAATATTGTTGTAAATATCACTCCTCTATAAAAATCACCAAAGACATAACTAAAACTTACTAATATGATGTTCAAAATAATAATTATGTTTAATTCATCAACACACAACTGAGAATTACAATGTCAAACAAATATCAAAACCAACAAAAAAATCTCCAATAAAGCGTTGGAAAATGCATATCACAGTTTCACACAAGTGCATAAATCCAAATTTAGAATAATAAATGCGAGCTTCAAATCTCTTCACTATTATATCTCTACTACACTTTCCATTTTGTTTAAATTCCATAGAGCCTTACAATATACGTATATTACAACTAATGAACAATTCCCAAAAGCAGGATAGATCAATTTTCATAAACATAAAAGATCATCCTCTTATTAATTTTAATTATCAATATCAGATTTGAGGTAAATTTCCATTTCATTCTTTGTTTAAATAACAAACATTTACTGACTAAACACCATTTCCAACTAAATATGGTTCATACAAATTGTTATTCAATAAACTAATTCATTTATTGTATATTCTTTATATCTAAAAAGTACACATTAACATAACAATATTATACAACTATTCCTTGTTACAAAATTCAAATAGGCTTTCTTTTCTTAAAAAAGTTTTTAATAGTAAATTAAATTAATATAAGCACAAGTATTCAAACTTAAAATTAAAACACTGTAAAGATAAATACTCGTCACTATGTGACACTTATTTTTATTCACGTTAATAAAATTTATATTTTTTTTCCAAATCTAAAAGACAATAATTATACAAACAAATACTAACCACTACATGACACTTCTTATTATATATTCTCAACTAACTATAAAAGATTCTACAAGCTTGAAAGGGGAGAACAATTCACTTCTAACTCGCACTGTCTGCAGACACAGGTGAAACCAAAGTTTGAGTTTGAGCAAGACTTGTATCGAGAAGGAAAGGGCACCAAAACATTGAAATACGGGATGGTGATTTCCTCGCCCACATCAATGGGCTTTGTTGCATGCATCCTCATAGTGTCGTCGACATTAATTCTTGTTGCATTGGGCGTGCATGAATGGTTTACGAAGGACGGAAGCAATCACACACCATAATACTTTCTGGCAAGAACATCGTCGAAATGGACTAGTTCTTTGGAGTTTTCTTTCCTTGCGACTGGAGATGAATCGTCAAATGCAATGAGTTGTAAGATGCTAAGGATCCGGTAGTCCTTTGCCATTTCAGAGAGCTCATCAAAATTGCGACACAACCTATCCCAATAGCCCTCGTACCCTCCAGCACTCTCAGAAATGAAATCCGACATTTTTGGAATAAATGGTGACAGATCTTTCATGCAGTGAGAAAGAAAAATATGGCGCATGTTTTCTCCACATGAATTTAAAGCATCTTTCACGATTTGAAGCAGCCGATTAGGATTCATGGCAGGCTCAAGAGAGACGGCTAAAGCCTTACTGATCAATACTACCTGCCCTCGCTAGATATTCTGTGTGGCAAACAAACCCTTGCCGCAACCATTGCTTGTCATCCTGATCTCCACTAGCCCAATGAAATCTTGAGACATGCCTACTTGCTTTCCTTCTTCCTATGAAGTTTTTCTTTCTTCAGTAAAATCTGTTGAATAAATCGTTGAGCAGAGTAATCAGCTTTTTTCCCACACTTGGCCTTTTTAAAGGGATTTGTCTTCAATTGTCGAATTAATCTATAAAGCTCTGAAAAAAGGAAAAAAATGTGCTACATGGGCTTTATATATGTATCAAAACAATTTGTCTAGAGGAGGAAAGATCAAATTAAATCCTTAGATTTGAGATTATTGAATGAGAATGACAAGAATGGGACAAACATAGGCAAGATAGGAGGAAGGTCATAGCAATACACAAATATCTTGGAAATAAGATGGAATTAGTAAGCATAATGCCATTCAAGCTATAAGCTTTTCAAGAAAATACCTATCATTGAGTATGAAATAGTAATGATTCTCAAAGGTTCAGATAACATATTTACCAGGCAGAAACTAAATCCCCGCTTTTAATCAATAGCGAAATTGTCGACTTAATCTTTCTAAGTTAAAACTGCTTAGCTTAAGATCAAAGGCCTTCATTCATTAAAAAAATTCCCTTACTGCTTAGCTTAACATCAAGATTTTGGAAACTAGAAACTCATACTTGAATTGAGTTATAGATATAAAGGAGGCCATAATACATAACATTGAAACCTCACATTTTTACAAAATATTTTATGATGAGCTTGAGCGGTCACGGGCGGGAGAAAACGAAGTTTGATTTTCAAAGCAATGGAGGCGGTTCTGGAAACGAAGCAAGATCATATATACGACAGTCGAATCAGGAGTTGGAACCGAGTTAGAAGCAAGGTAAGGATGACCAGGATGATGTGGACTCTGGTGACAAAATACAGGTGGACCCTAGGGGAAAGGAAATTCTGCCATCTTTCTCTGCTACTTCTCCCACCGAAAAAGTTGCAATGTTAGTGGGGGAGTGGGGACCACTGGCGATTTAGGAGGCAACTGCAAATCTTGGACCTCTCTATTCGAGGTAAAACCTAATGGAAAGTCTTCCTTCCCTCCTGTGAAAAATATCTCATCCCCTGCTAGAGGTAAGTTTGCTATTTCAGTTCCTGATTTGATTATAGATCATAATATTACCTTAATGGATGCACCCTGGTTGGGAAGTTTATGGGCCCTAGACCAAATATTGAAGTGGTCAGGGAATTTGTTAAAAACAAATGGAGAACCAGTGGGAAAGTATCTGTTGCTACTCTTCCTAAGGGTTTTTTTGCTTTTGAATTCCCTTGTAATGAGGATATTATGGTTGTAAGAGGTGGAGGTCCTTGGGTGATAGGAAGATCGTCCCTGGCTCTAACTTTAAGTGGTCATCCCATCTGGATTTATCGGATTCTATCTTTGAGAATGTCTCGGTTTGGGTTAGACTTCAAGGCCTGCCCCTGGAATATTGGAGTGAAGACATTTTTCTGGGTATTACGAGCTCCTTTGGTGAGCTCCTTTTGATTGATACTATGACAACAGCTAGAAAGAGACTGGTTTTCATGAGGATCTGTGTGGGGGTCCCTCAGGAAGTTGATTTACCCTCTTCGATTGAGATTCAATCTAAGTTGGGATCCTAGGAACAGAGCATAGAATTTGAAACCATCCCTTTTGCTTGCTTCAAGTGTAGGAAATCTGGTCACTGGGCGAAAAAATGCCCTCTTAATGCAGCTTTAGAGAAAGAAAAGCCAGCAGATCTGGGTAAAAAATAATGGAAAAAAAAGAAGAATGACTCTGTAGAGGTAAGGAGGGAGAATAAAGAGCAAGAGATGGTTTTTGAAGCCGATAATCAGAAAGGTCCCTCAGAGATTGAAGTGGTTTTGGAGGAAAAAGGTGAGCTCCCTTTGAGCCTCATAACCCAATGTCTATTATCAAGGAAAGAGGCTTCATTGAGGGCACCCTAACTGTTGAATTAGATCGGATCATGTCTCCTTTCTCTCAAATGACAGTTCCTTCTAGTAGAAATGAAGAGATACCGGGTTTGGAGGATATCCCCAGTGAGGGCCTATCCTTGGTTCTAAATATCCCTCCTCTCCCCCTACTATCTATTCCCCCCCCCCCCATGGGTGTGGAACAACTGCTGGAGACTAGCTCTGTCGTTGGGGCCTTAGAATCCCTTGAAAAATAGGATTTCTCAGCTAACCTTTCAAGCAATGCTTTGTGTTGCCAAGAGAATGGTAATATGGATACTTTACCTTGGGAACAAAGATTACCAAATGAAAAGGATTGGGAATCTAGCAGAGAGACGAGCAGCCAAGATGAGACTGATAAGGAAGAGAACACATCAAAAAAGAAGCCTAGTAGAAATAAACAAGGAATGACTCCAAGTGGAATTTCCACCAGGTCAAGAGGTAAGGCTGATTGTGGAGCACCAAAAAACTCAAGAGGTAAAAAGTCTTCAAAAAAGTAAAGAGAGCTGAATAGTTTTCAGGATATAGCGGATGGATCTCAAAAAACCATCCTGGAGTGTCTTAACTCTCCCGGAACTTAATGAAGATTATGTTCTGGAATATAAGGGGACTCAATAGCTCCCACAAGTAGGATGTTCTTCGCAACTTTGTTAGAGATCACAAACCTGATATTCTTCTTATTCAGGAAACCAAAATGTCTAAGGAGAAAATTGAAAAAATGAAACTTTTTCAACACTACTGTAACCAGGGCAATAATTCTAATGGTGCTTCGGGTGGTATTGTTACTTTCTAGAACTGCCACAATATCAAAGGTGATCTGATTTCAGAAGGTTCAAATCACATTATAACTAGATTCACCCATATAAGAGATAATTTCAGCTGGATTCAAATGAACATTTATGCTCCTAATGGCAAAGGTATGAGGAAATCTTTTTGGCTGGAATTAGCCTCCATTAGAAGGTTTTTTGACAAAGAAGCTTGGATTGTTATGGGGGATTTTAATACTCCCTTAATGAATGGTGAGAAATTTGGAGGATCCCAGATTAATTTAGAAAGTAAAGAGGATCTTCAAAATTTTATTGATACTCAAGGGCTGATAGACCCGGATCTTCTTGGAGCCTCCTTCACCTGGTCAAATTGCAGAAAGGGGATGGACCTCATACAGGTCAGATTAGATAGATCCCTGATTTCTAATCATTGGTATTTTGATTACTATTGTTCCCTTAAATCTCTCACTAGAATAGGTTTTGATCATTCCCCTATCAGTTTAACTATGGATCCTATTAAAAAAAAGAAGAATACCCCTTTCAGATTTGAAAAAATATGGATATCCCATCCAGCTCTCAAAAAAGAATTAAAGAAATGGTGGAATATTAGTATTTAAGGAACTGCAATGTTCAAAATTGCTAAAAAACTAAGGGAAGTGAAATGTAATCTTAAAAAATGGAAAAAGGATTCTTTTGGGAACATCTTTAAGATCAATTCTGAACTTCAGATGGATATGGGAGCCATTCAACTCAAAATTCAGAACGAGGGTTACCTGAATGACACTAAGGAAAAAGAGAATGAGCTCCTTACTAAGATGCATGATATTATTGGGAAGGAGGAGGAGTTCTGGAAACAAAGATCAAGAGCCCTTTGGCTATCGGCTGGAGATAGAAACACTAGGTACTTCCACCTTTCGACGTCTAAACACAGAGCTATCAATAGAATATCTCAAATTGATGTGAATGGAACCAATTTTGGGGAGGAAGAGGATATTAAGACTCAGGCGGGCTCCTTCTTTAAACTTTTGCTCTCTGCCAGTACTGATATAAACCAGAATGAGCAAGACCAGCTTGTGGAAGCTATTCCTAGAATTATCAACCAGGAGAATAATTCTTTTATGACTGCTATCCCCACCAATGAGGAAATCAAGAGGGTTGTATTTTCCTTTGATGGGAATAAAGCCCCGAGGTTCGATGGTTTTCCTATGTTCTTTTTCCAAGGGTTTTGGGAGATTGTTGAAGAAGATGTGGTTAATGTTGTTAAGGAAATTTTTGGAGCCAGATGTCTTTTAAAAGAACTAAATGCTACTTTCTTGGTCCTCGTTCCCAAGAAACCTAGAGCTGACAACTTTGAGGCTTTTAGACCTATCAGTCTTTGTAATTCTTTATACAAGATCATCTCTAAGGTCTTAACCTCTAGATTCTTACTTTTTTTTCCTTCCTTGATTTCTCCTCAACATAATGGTTTCATTCCTGGTAGACAAATTATTGACTCTATTGTTTCGGTTCATGAGAACATTCACTCCCTTGTTGAATCGAAGTCTGAAGGTTTCCTTTTGAAGCTTGACATCTCTAAAGCCTATGACAGAGTTGATTGGGTTTTCTTATTTAAAATCTTGAAGGCCTTTGGCTTTAATAATAGGGTGATCCAAATGGTGTAACAACTTATGTCCACAGCTTCCATATCGGTTATGGTCAATGGTTCCCCAACTACCTTCTTTCAGAGCACCAGAGGTCTCAGGCAGGGTGATCCTATTTCTCCTATTTTATTCACTATTATGGCCGAAAGCTTAGGCAGGAACCTAAAAAAACTGATTGACTCTAAAGTTATCACCAGGCTCAGACCATCCTCGGGCAACCTGCTGTGTTCTCATCAACAATTTGTTGATGATACTATGCTCATGGGTCAAACTTCTGTGTCTGAAGCTAAATCTATTAAACAACTGCTTGACAAATATGGGAGAGCCTCAGGATAGTTGATCAACAATAAAAAAAGCTCGCTATTCTTTTTCAATACTCCAGCTCATCGACAGACTAAAATTGCCAGAATCCTGGATTGTAAGGTGGAGTTCCTTCCTGGCACCTACTTGGGTCTTCCTTTAAGTTTGAAACCTCCTGATGCTTTTTGGATTTCATTGGTGGATAGATTTAGTAAAAATCTTGCAGGATGGAAAGGTGTTCTACTTAGCCAAGCTAGTAAGTTTCAGCTTCTCAAAGCCTCCCTTCAGAATCTCCCTATCTATGCCTTGAGCCTCTTTAAGATCCTTGCTAAATATGCTGACACAATTGAAAAAACTCAAAAAAGATTTCTATGGTCGAGTGTTGAGGAAAATAAAAGAATTCCCTTAATTGACTAGAACTTGGTCTGTAGACCTAAAAATAACGGTGGACTTGGGCTAAGAAGAATCAGATCCATTAACAAAATCCTCTTGGCCAAGCAAATTTGGAGAATTTTCTCTTCCTATGGGGAGTGGATTGATATTATGGCCAACAAATATTTAGATAACAATTGCTCTTCCATCATTACTAAGAACCCCCACCTTCTTCCTAAAGGATCTATTTGCTGGAATAATCTAATTATTGGAAAAAAGATTATGGAGGAAGGAATTGGTTGGCAAGTGAGAAATGGGAATAGTACCAGATTCTAGGAAGACAATGGCTTTTTAAGGAACCTCTGATAAACATTAATCCCTTCAGAGATTGGGCTAAGAATTGCAAGGTTAGATTTGGTACTTATGTGAAGGATTACAGAGTGAATGGAAATTGGGTGGACTTATGCAGAGTTAGTTAGGTTTTGGCCCCCATCCAGATTACGTTGATGGCTATTAGACCTAGCTCAGAGCAGTCGGAGGACCGTGCGGTCTGGATTGATGATCCCTTTGGTAATTTGCTAAGCTCACTTCTTCTCTGGATCATCCTCCTTTTTGGTCTAAAGCTTGGAGCAATAATCTGATTCCTAAAATTAACATCTTCTTTTGGATCCTACTTCAAAATACGTTGCTAACAATTGAAAACTTGTGTAAACGGGGATTTCAAATCCCTAATAGATGTTGTCTTTGTAAGATGGATGCTGAATCTATCAATCATTTATTCCTTCACTGCTCTTTTGCTGCTTCTCTCTGGGATAATTTTAACAGAATATGGAACCTCTCTTGGGTCTTCCCAAAGCTCATTGAAAAACTCTTTTCTCAATGGAAAGCCCCAACAAGGAATCCTTTACTCAAATTTTTTTGGGAGCTATCTTTCCCTCATATAGCTTGGGGCATCTGGAAAGAACGTAACAAAATAATTTTTAGGGGTAAAGAAGCCTCTGTGGAGTATGTCTTTGATAAAATTGTCAGATCTCTAAAGGAAAACTTTAGTGTTGTGGCCCAGAAGGATAGGAAGACCTTGAATGCTGAGTTTTCAAACTATGATCATTGTGTTTCTAAGGATTGGAACATAAGCCCCATTCTGTCTAGCTTTAGAATTAAGGCTAAAAAGGATAGAGAGGGAGTCTGCTGGACTTTTTCGCCTAATGGGTGGATCAAATCTAACTTTGATGGTGCGGCTAAAGGCAATCCGAGGGCAGTAGGTTGTGGAGGAGTTATAAGGGATTCCTATGGCAACTTCATGGGTGCGATGGCCTCTCCTTTTGGCTCTCAAACTAATCACCTAGCGGAGGCAGCTAGTGCTTACCATATTATAAATCTAGCCCAAAGTCTTAATATTAAAAGCTTATGGATTGAAGGAGACTCCAAAAACATAATTGATTGCCTCTGTGGCAAGTCTCCTCCATCGTGGACCATCAAATCGTGGATTGATGAAGCTAAATTGAAATTGGAAAAGTTTGAAAAAGTTAAAATAACACATGCCTATAGAGAAGCCAATGTTGTTGCGGACTTTTTTGCTAATGAAGGAGTCAAGAGTAAAGAAGTGTGTACTTGGCTTAATAATAGCGATCTTAATATTAAAGTCTGTGCCCTATTAAATTATGATAAATCACATGGTAAGGTGTCTTGTTATCCCTTTAATGAGGATAGGTTGGATCTTTTACATCATAATCATTAGATTGTATGGGACCGAGCTCTGTGGAGTAATTTACAAGTTTACTCTGCACACTTTGTGGGTGCTTAGATTTGGCGGGACCATTTTCAGAAAGGATTGTGTTTGTTTCTTCCTCACTATGTTGGTTGTAATGGGTGGGGACAGAAAGCGAACTGAGTCGGACAGCTATGCAACCCATATGAAAAATGATAAGGCTTGGAACAAGATAAAAAGTGGAGGTCTTTTCCCTTTTCTGGAGAAGCTTCATGGTTCTGATCTGGAGGCTACGAATCTCTTTGCCAAAAACTGTCATGATGGCAACCTGACTCTGTTCGGTAGGAATGTGGAGCTCAACGAAGAGTTAATTGCCAAGGTTACTGGATTACCCATGGATGGGAAGAAGTTTTTCAGGGATAGGGCTTACTCTGATGAAGCTTTTATAAAATTCCCTAAAAATGACAAGGAAAAGCAAAACTTGGTCAAGATTGCGAATAGTTACTTTGATGTTGACTCCATAAAATCCATTTGGAGAAAGGTCCTTCGAGCCATCATGGAGTATATCACTATGGATAGGCGTTTCACTAAATTCTACGGGTACCACTTCGCCCTCCTCAACCATTTATGCCATAAGGTAAGGGTTTCTATTCTTTATTATCTTTTTTACTCTCTGAAGAAAAGTTTGGAGGACAATAAAAAGAATCCCAAAAGATTTCCTATCCACCATATTGGGTTAATTAGGCTTATTGTTGAATACCTGCATGAGCATTCCCCTGCTATCTTGGAAGCCAATCCTGATGTTGATAGTGATGATACTGAGCCCAGTGGATTGGATTATTTGCCTAACCCTAGCCCTGGCCCAAAAGCCCCTAGTTTGCATGCTGGCCCTTCTAGGGATCCGGGTAAAATCCGTGTTGCGTTTGAGCCCAACTGTCCTCCTCCTAAGTTCAACCCTACTAGTAAGTCTACCCACGCTAAAAGCCTTGTCTCTTACACTGAAGAGTCCTCTGAGCCAGAGGAAGTTGATACCAATACTTCTAAGCGCTGTGTGGGCCCTATTCCGAAAACTTAGAATGTCGACAATTCCCCTATTAACACTGGTAAAGAGCCATCCCTTGATTTTCTGCACCTAGCTAAAACCAACTCCGAGTCCCATTCTAAACTTTTGAACTGGACCTTTTCCAAAATCAATGAGCTTAAAATTAAAAATTGGGCCCTGCAAAGCAAGATTGAGGAAATGGGTGTCAAGATTGTGGAGTTGGGCAAGAAAGATGTGGCGCACAGTAATAGGGTCACTGATAATGATGTTGAGGGTCTAAGGATTAACATCAGAACCATTGCAGAATAGAACAACCTAATAGCAAGACACAATGCTATAATAATCAATGCAATGACTGAAAAGCTTGACAAAGCCTAGTAGGGTTCCTTGGTGGTTGATCTTGAAGACACTGAAGATAAAAGCTAGGAAACGGATGGAGGCATTTCTAGAAGAACTCATGCCAATTTGAAGCGAAAGGCCCCCTTAACCCCGAAAATGGTTCAAACCTTCAAGCAGGGGGTTACTGATATGCAGGTGTTGGAGGCTGAGACAGAGACCGTCCTCAGATCTCTGAAGTAATTATGTGTTCTTTTTTTGCCGTCCTTTCCTTTCTAACCCTCCTGGTCTTTCCTACCTGCTCGCTGCTGGCTTTTTTTGGGCAGGTATTTTTTTTTTGGTGGACCCTTGGTGGTCTCTTCTCTATTCTATAAACTTTGTGGTTTCGGGTCCCTATAAAACCCATTTTACCCTTTTATCAAAAACATTGAAACCTCACCAGAGCCATCAAATAAATTAGTCATGAATTTAGGAAATGTTAATTCCTTTGAGCAGATAGTGATCTTTCTAGCAAAAGAACAATTAACATTTGAATATCGTTATATTATGAAAAATGATTTCTAATCTTAAGCCAGAAAGAAATTCTTATACAGGTGAAAGCAAAATAATATGGAGATCTAGATTAATTACCTCAAAAACTGAAATTTCAATCTAATTAGAGGTGTACAAATCCTCATATTCCAGAATATCCTTGAATTTCATGTATATTAATTCCTCCACGCAGATGCAAATATTTGTAATAAGAAACAATCGTGAACATTTGAATATCCTTTTATCTTTAAAAGGGTTCACAATCTTCAATCAATAAGAAACACAGAGAAGTTGAAAACTTTTGAAAAGTGATGCATGAGTCTCTCCACATGCAACTCACCATTC
This sequence comes from Sequoiadendron giganteum, assembly GCA_007115665.2. NCBI lineage: Eukaryota > Viridiplantae > Streptophyta > Pinopsida > Cupressales > Cupressaceae > Sequoiadendron > Sequoiadendron giganteum. Next base: position 88,169,413 of record CM021103.1, on the reverse strand, counting down.
ACCATGTGCACCACCATGTTTACCAACTTCACTATCATGCACAGATTTGCATGTTTAGATAGTTAGTTTTATATATAGTTTGTGTCTATCTTGAGTTTAGATCTAGTTGTTAACAATCTCTGTTTTCATCATTTATCTGCCAGTTTTATTGCTAGGCAAATAATGAAAAATGCATGAATTGTGTTTACGAAAGATAAATCTCTGTTATCTTCATTTAGGAGCAGTTAACTGTTGCTTGTCTAGATTTTTCTAGAGGGTGCAATCTCTAGTAATTGTGGCCTCTGTGGTGTTTTAGGAAAATAAAGTTTACATTTAATAAATCAGTTAATTGTTAGTTATTAGTTTTAGGGAGTTATTTTCTTAAAAGAATTTGGATGGTTATTCATATAATTCATGGGAATGCAATATTCTTTAAAAATTTGCAATGAACATTGTAATTGATCTGATGAATATTAATATATTATATGATTTTGTTGTGCAAACATGTAACTTGTGCATTTGCTCTACTAGTTTTTAACATAGTACTAGAGCATCTAACTGATCTCATGCCATGTGAAGAGTGTGGAAGTGTGTGCATAATTTTGTTGTAGAAGGTGTTGTTGGATAGTATTAATTTCTCCAACCTAAGACAAATGAGAAAGATGAAATATTAAATGCAAGTCTCCGTAATAGCATATTGTATGCAATGTAATAGTTTATTGTATGACAGGTAAAAGGTGTATTGTATGATAGGTAAAAGAAAAGGATTCACAAATCTTTTGGAAAGTTCTTGAGGCTTCTCGTAAGCTCTAAACTTCTTCATTTTTTGGAAGCTTCCAACACCTCTATAATAGAGGATTGATGTAAATCATTTTTTGTAAGCAAAGCAATAGCAATGTAGTGCAACAACACGTGTTAGGTAAAGTTGTGTGTTCCAAATATGTGTGTTTATGAATCTTTGTATAGAAATGTGTTTACTTGATTGATCCATGCTCATCCACCTCCATCAAGTGGTATCAGAGTAGTTGAAGATCTTGGGTGATTTAGATGAAGAGAAAGTTGAGTGTTAGCAGAAGAAAAGCAGGTTAAGAGAGGATGGAGATTGCATCATTTGCAGCTATCGCAAAGAAGAAACAATTGAAGATTGGAGGAATAGTTGAAGGAAAGTTTGCGTCAGAAGAGGTGATCGCAGAGAGGTATTGCAGTTAATTGGTTTGCTAAAGAAGTCACCATAAGAGAATAAAGGAGTTACCCCTACACATTATTGTAAAGAAAGTCCACAGACTGTTGAAAATATGGATTGCAGTTTATAAGGAGCTATAATTGGTTGCTAAACCCACCAAAGCAAGGAGGATTTAGTCAAAGCTAGGAAGTTGTAAGCAAAGGAAGCTTAGTCAACAAGGAAGGCATTGATTATTTTGATTTGTTTTGTTTAAATATACAAAGTTATTGTTTGTTGGAGGATCACTGGAGATTGTTGTTTGTTTAGCAAAGACATATTCAATTTTCTAGCCCCAGTTATCACAGAGGAAGTTTTTATAATGGATTTGTAAGGGTTGTTCATAAAAGATCAAGATTTTATTTTTACAATTAACAAAGGGCTTTGTTTGAGTAGAGTACTTTGGTTATATTGTGGGATTTTTATAAAGAGATTAAATTATGTGGTTCTAATTCATAATGGCTGATGGTTGCATATTTTACTAGTGTTATATGATGATTGGCTTGCAAATTTAAAGTCTAGAATTAAAAGTAAAAAGAAGAGTTTGAAGATAATTTTTAAGTTGCTGTAGAATATTACAGAAAAAAGTGTTAAAAAGAGTTTGTAGAGTTGCAAGTGTTAAGAGAAGACTTAAAATGGCCAAGCCAGTGAAAGAAACAGATTGTAGATATTGAAGAAGAAATTGTGAAAAGTTTGAAGGCATGTGTAGTTGTTGAAGGAAAGGTAAATGATTGTGTTGAAAGAACAATCAAGTGTATAAGGTGAGTTATAATAATTTGTTTCAATGGGTAAAGTTGGTAAAAGGGTAAAGAAAGAGAGATATTTTGGAGGAGGAATTGTTAGAAGTTAAGAAACAAAATTCTGAAGTGTTAAAAGATTTAAAAAAGGTTTCAACTGAAAAAACTGGGCAATCGATAAAAATGTATGATCTTGAAATTGAATTGAAGAATGTTAAAGCAAAGAATTAAGAACTAGAAGAAAAAATAAAATTGTTTGATAAGGCCAAGAAAATGAATGCATATTTAGAAGAAAAGTTAAAGTTGTTAGAAGAAGAAATTTGTTTACAAAAGGAGGAAATAATAAAATTGAAAGAAGAAAATAAATATCTCAAGTCAAAACTAGTTGTATGTGATGTTTCGTGTGATACTAAAGACTTGTGTAGTCTAGTCGATGAATCAATTGATCTATGTGATGTAGCTGAAGTTCTTATTGATAAAGAATGTAAATATGAATGTAATAGTGTGTTTGCAAATCATGTTAATTGTGATGAAAAGAATGTTGGTTTAAAAACATGAAAATAATGGATTATAAAGGTAAAGGATTAGGAAAACATGAACAAGGAATGAGAAATCCAATTGAGCCAACAATGAGGCCAAAGTATGAAGGTCTCGGGTATGTCACCAATAAGGGGAATGAAGCTACAAGCTCAAGTAAATTTGTTCAAGAAATAAAGAGTGTTGAGTGTAAACATTGCCATAGGAAAGTTCATACCAAGGATAAGTGTTGGGACTTACACCCTTGTAGTGTGTGTGGTTTTAAAAATCATTGTGTAATTCCCCACCACACAAACCCCATAGGACAACTACAACAAATACAAAATATTTTAATTTTTTAAAGTAACAATAACACATTGCAACATTAACCATTTATACAACATAAATATAACATAAATCATTAACCTAATCCTATGGGGTGCATAGTGTGTTACATAACGAACCCAACAAATAAATGATATGTGATACTAACTAAAGCAGAATAAAGAAACTAGAATAAACATGATAAAAGTACATCAAGAATAAGATATAATCTCATAAACATAAATCACATAATATTACATTCAACTTCAAAGTTCAAATTATAAATGTAGAATATATTTCCAGAGATACAACACAATATAAAATTCCAAGTTACATTACAAGGCCACTTCCCTTATAACATTGGGAAGGGTAAAATAAAATTACAAAAGTACATAAATGATAGAGAAAATCTTTAAGGAACAGTCTTCTCTGTGTGAGCTTCAAGATTACTGCAACTACATCCATGCCTTGATCCCAATTGGGGACCCAATGGGTACATTGCATGTTTCCACTCGATTGTGTGAACCCGAAGGAACACCCCTCGTGTAAGGAGTCGGTAAGAAAGAACCCTCGGTCACAAACTCAAACATAAAGGACACATGTCACAAGAATCAATCCCACGAAACAACATAAACATCAACAGTAAAATGAACAACTAACACAACTCCAGAGGTACAAGAAAAAAAGAGAAACAAAGGGAACAATGGGAGAGTGTCATCGCATGGCCTTCATGGATTCACCAGACTACCTATAATCTAGAAACTACCTCCATCTATGGTTAACCAAACATCCTGTTGCAAGGTGTTGCCTCATAGGGTGACTCATGCGAAGCCAACTATCTTTCATGAAGACAAGGTAGTGACCTTACCGACCACATCTTTCCACCCGTCCTTAGCCTTAGGGAGGGCTAATAGTAGGGGTGAGGTGTCTATTTTTATCTTGTTATGTGATAACTAACCAACCCACTAAGTAAATTAATTAGTTTTTCACTTAATTAAGGAAACTCTATCACGGGTGACCACTTGTACACTGGCCTAGAGAAGAGCCACTCTCCCCTATGGTTGCCCTAAAAACCAAAACCAAGAGACGGGTACCACCATGTTCAAACAAAAGAAACATAACCTTAATAGGGTACCTCCCACTAATTTAAGAAAATCAACTACAAAATAAAAAGCAGATTAAATCTATTATTTAACTAAGTTCAAAAATCTGTTTGAGCTACTTAATTTTTTTAACAATTAATCTGATATTTCCAGAATACTGTCAAACTGGAAAATAAGGAAATCCAATTTCTACAGTAAAATTAAAATGCAATTATTTTTATGTCACTTAAAACAGAATAAAAGAAATCATTTTTAGATAGATTTTTTTAAAACAATAATATTTTCCTCATTAATTATAAAATTTATCGAGAGAGTAACTTACATTTATTTTTCTTTTTTTTCCAAACACTTATACACATTTCCAGCCTATACACTATATGCATATGTATATATGTATATATGTATATGTACATATATACATATGTGTATATAACTACTGAAATAAATATATGTCAATTTCAACATATGCTGCTTAAAATCAAAACTCAATATTAACGGATTATGCCAATTTTCCAGAGAGTATATATATATTTACATATACACACACACACACATATATGTATCTATATATATATATAATAAATACTTCCAATCCAAAATAATTTCAATATATAAAACAACCACATTTAAAAAAAAGGAAAACATAACTCATATAAGTATATACATATATATTATGTAGGGTCGAAATTAAAATCGAATGCTGCATTTAAAGAGTAGGTCTAAGGGAAACGAAAACACAGAGGCATGAATGGGGGAGTGGCGGTTGTATACAGCCGACCCCCCTTCATTTCCCATGATGTAAGGGAGTGGGGAGGCGGTGGAGGCTCTTCCTCCACATCGCCATCCCCATATGGGGACGGCGGTGGGAGGCAACGTCTCCCCCAGCCTTCCAAACAATATAACCCCAAACCAAAAATAATAAAGGGGTTACAAAAAAATTTAAAACTCCCCTGTAGCATTCGTCGTACGATGCCATTAAAAACCGAGGCTTAAGCAATATTAAATAACATATATATATATATATATATATATATATATATATTTTACTTTACTCAACAAGATACAAAGAAAGCAATTGCAGAGAACAGAGGGGATTGCATGAATTTCTAGAATAACAAATTGGGAAATGAATTACAAAGAGCGAGAGGATTATCAACAAAAGAGATTTCCACATGAGAGAGAGGTTTCCAGAGATTACAAACAGAGAAATGAGATCAACGAAATTTTGAAATGGATACAGAGAGGAAAGAGGGAAATCCATGAACAGGTAATACAATTTTGTAAAGAAAGGGATTTTCCCCCAAACATTATTTCTTTTTCCTCTTTCATAATTTTTTTTTTTTACAAAGATCCAATAAGAATTTGTATTACCCAGAGTCCAATGCAAAGCTCGATTCGAGGATGAGTTGCGCAAATCCAGCCAAAAAGAAATCTTCAAAAACTAGAGCTATAAACACCAGCAACAACATATTCAACAAAACCCCAATGCAAAACCAAAATTGACTTTTCCCAAATCGAATCGACGAAAAACTTCAAGAATTAATTATGCCTCTGTAAATTTTTCAACAAAAATTGGGTTGTAGACATTTTCCCCATTTTTTCATTTTCTTCCAACTTATTTTTTCAAAAAAACAACAATTGAAAATATATCTTTTTCCAAAAAATCCAATCACGAGTTGTCATAGAATTTCCGGCAACTTCCCATGCAAAAATCCACTTAACACAAAAAAATTGTTACTTCCCAAATTTGGAAGAGAAACTTCCAATTTTATTTACACAATAAATGCCTCTTTTAAATAATTTATATTCCAATTAAATAAATTCACTTAAATTGACAATTAAAAATTAAATAATAATAATTTTAGCCACATCCCACTTTATTAATATTTTAAGTTTAAATTTTATTTTATAAAAATCTCTTTTTAAACAAAGACAAATATGATAATGTTTCCCTAACTTATTTTCTTTTTAAAATTAAACCATAATAATTTATTTAACAATATTATTTAATTTTAATGATTTAATTTAAAGAATCACTTCACAATATAAAATAACAATAAAGTGTTAATGTACCCATTATTTTTCCAATGTATAAATATCATAAGCCACATTGGATATCTCATAAATTTAATATTTTGCATCATGAAACAATATTCGATTTAAATCATAAATCACTAGACCAAATCATAAATATACTTGTAAAATTCATGAAATAAAATGATTAATTAACAACCATGCCTACACGAATGCAAAAAGGACATGGCAAGAACAATCCCTAAACCAACTACTGACATAGGCGGCGGTACTTTCTTACCAACTCCCTAACCACATCAAACCATTGGGTAGATAGGATACGCTCAGATCCAACATCGGCATCCCGTACCTACATTCCTACATAACACAAAACATCGAACAACATGTATATATACATATAAATCATCATAAAACACATTGTGAAGGAGAGTTATGGTGAGGCAGGGTGCTCATGGATGAGAGATGCCACCCTATCTCCTTCACCCAAATCAAAGACAGTAAACAGTATCTAAGAATCACATCATCATACATGAGTATCTCACACATAAGTCCAACTATCATAATAAAATGAGCATAACTATCTGCCATGCCCAACACATGGTGCAAAAGATGTCAAACAGAGTATCAAATATGCATCAGAACATAGCCATAAAATCAAACTGAATCAAACACACACACACCAAAGCAATAATGGAGTATCAGAACATGAGAGGCACTCCATCCTCCCCCCCTAGAAGTAGGATTACTCCTGGAAGCCAGAAAAAAATAAGGAAAAGAGGCTTGAATGCGGAATGCATCCTCCCATGTTGTTGAAGTCTCATCATTCGGGTCCCATGATGCAATCTCTTTGCCCTTGAGCATGAGTCTCTTGTGTTGAAACATGACCACGGGCTCCAGAGTGAGCTGCCCGTCCTTGACCTGAAGAGCATTCCAATCCAGTACATGAGATAAATCAAGAAAATAAGTCCTAAGAATAGAAACATGGAACACATCATGAATGCGTGTAAGGTTGGGCAGTAAGGCCAAATGGTAAGAAATGGGTCCAATCCTCTCTAAGACTTTAAACGGACCCACAGAATAGGGCGCCAACTTGGATCCTTTTTCGTAATGGATAGGGCTCTTTTGTGGATGCACACAAAGAAAGACACGACCACCCATTGGAAATTGACGATCAACCCTATGAGCATCGGCGCACTTCTTCTACCGATCCTGAGCTACTACCAAGTGCTCTTTGATGCGAACAACTTGCTGCTCCATTTCCTGTAGCATCTTCGGCCCAAGAAGAATCCTATCCTCCAAACAGTCCCAACTCAGAGGTGTTCGACACGGGCGACCATACAAAACCTGGAATTGTGGTATCCCAATCGAACTGTGGTAACCGTTATTGTAAGAAAACCCAACCAAATGGAGATAGTATTCCCATCGAGACTACTGATCCATAATGTACATGTGGAGCATGTCCTCGAGAACCTAATTGAACCTTTCAGTCTAACCATCTATTTTTGGATGGTAAGCATAACTGAAGTTCAATTGTGTTTCCAAGGCACGCTGCAATGAGGTCCACAATGTAGAAGTGAACACTGGATCTCTGTCAAAGATGATTCTCTACAGAATCCTATGCAGTTTCACAATGTCATCCATGAAAATTTTAGCCACAGAAAAAGAAGTATAGGAAGACCGAATAGGGGAGAAATGTGTCACCTTGGTCATCTTGTCAATGGTGACCATGATAGCATCATGCCAACATGCAGTCATCGGCAACCCAATAATGAATTCAATAGATATAATATCCCATTTCCATTCTGGAATGCGATTGGGTTGCAGAAGACTTGCTGGATGATGGTGCTCTACCTTCACCCTCTGACACTCCAAGAATCTTGCCACAAGATCTGCTATATCCCTCTTCATCCCTACCCAAAAAGTACTATGAATGAAGATCAACATACATATTTTTAACTCCTGGATCAGCCAAATAAGGAGCTCGATGAGCTTCAAACAAGATTAGGGTACAAAGACCCTCAGAGGAAGGAACATATATGTGACCTGAACATTGCAAAATTCCATCAAACTCAAGAGTATAACCAGAAAGCCTTCCCTCAAGTACTCTACTCGAATCCAACTATGACTTCACCTCCTAAAACCAACTATCTGAAGGAAGTGTTGCAAGAATTTGACCTTTTAGATCAACCTCGAGAACCACAAAAGATAGCTCATGACAACGATGACTTAGAGCATCTACCACTACATTATCCTTGCCCTAAATATATTTCACTTCAAAATCATATTCACAGAGGAATTCCATTCATCTTCTCTACCTAGCATTAAGATTTGACTGCATGAAAATGTATTGCAAACTGCAATGGTCACTGTGCAACTCGAACCTATGGCCCAACAAGAAATTCCTCCACCATACCAAAGAATGAACAACCATGGCCAACTCCAAGTCATGAGTAGGGTAATTTAGCTCATGGTCCTTGAGCTTACATGACTCATATGCAATCACCCTGTTATCCAGCATCAAAATAGCCCCCAACCCTTCTAAGGACGAATCTGTGCAAACCACAAAGCCCTGAGTTGGATCAGGGACAACAAGAATAGGTGCACTAGTTTGCTTCTCCTTGAGAGCTTGAAAATCCAACTAACACTTTTCAGACCAATCATATTTCTTTCCCTTCCTCTACAGAGAGGTGATGGGATGTGCAACCCTGGAGAAACCCTGCACAAACCGTTGATAATAGCTCGCCAATCCCATAAAGCTGTGAATTTTTGGAACATTTTTGGGATCAGGCCAATCTATAATAGCTTGGATCTTTGAGGGATCCACGATGATGCCTCCTCCGGAGATCACATGTCCCAAGTATTTCACTCCAGACTTATAAAACTCGCATTTTTCCAAGTTTGCAAACATTTGGTTTTCTCTCAAGCATCGCAACACCAGCTTCAAATGTTCCTCATGCTCCTCCATGGATCTAGATTAGAGAAGTATTTCATTGAGAAACATGAGCACAAAATGGTCCAAATATGTCCAAAAAACACCATTCATTAAGCTCATGAAACTGAGGGTGCATTAGTTAACCCGAAAGGCATGATAGTGAATTTATAATGTCCATACCAGGTATGAAATGCATTTTTGTGAATATCCTCCTCAGCAATCGGCAACTGATGGTATCCAGATTTGAGGTCAATTTCAGAGAACACCTTTGCTCCCTTGATCTGGTCAAATAGATCATCAATCGTCGGCAAGGGGTAGTGATTCTTCACTATCCCCTTGTTCAACTACTTGTAATCAATACACAGCCAGAGAGTCCATCCTTCTTTTTCACAAAAATGACCGGTGCTCCCCAAGGGGAAACACTAGGATGAAAAAACCCCTTTTCTAGCAATTCTTCTAATTGCAAAAGAAGTTCTTGAAGCTCCTAAGTTGTCATCCTATAAGGATCCTTAGAGATAGGCTCAGCTCTTGGAACGAGATCAATACGGAAGTCATGCTTAGGTGGCATCTGAGGTATCTCGCTCAGGAACACATCAGAAAAATCCTTCAGGAGAGGATAATCATCCAAAGTTATCTCCCAACTCTCCTCCATATCCAGGTCACTAACTGGGATAGCGAACAACTGACACCCTTGATGGAAACACTTCTTCAACTGCATTGTGGAGATAATCCTCAAGGAGATAGGCTTTTGAATGCCAATAATTTCAATCTCTCCTCCAGAATCATCCCGACAGCGAATAGTCTTACAATGATAATCAATTGTCATCTGGTGTGCACTCAACCAATCCATCCCCAATATGACATCATAAGAACCCAGGGGAAGAATCTGAAGATCCACTGAAGTCACAATTGAACCAAACATTAACTTACATCCTAGAACAAGAGACTCCACTGACACTTTTTCCCTAGAAGCTAATTCAACATGCCACTTAACACCTTGCTTTGCTGCAACCATATTACAACACTTAACAACTAAAGGGGAAATAAAGGAATCTGATGCACCACAATTAAATAGTATAGAAATAGGAGTGCCTTACAAAAAACCTGATACCTCCACCATAGTGCCTTGGTGATTGGCCTGATGATTATCCACCACAGTGAAAACCCGATGAGACCTGTCAGTGTCTCCAATGGTCAACTCAGATGTTGTCGGCCTCTGACTAAACCCTATAGTGCTACTTCACCGATATTATCTAGCAATATGTCCCTACTACCCACAACTGAAGCACCCAGTACCATGGCCAAAACCTCTAACACCAGACGAAACATTAGACTATTGATAGCTACCACGAATAGGTGCAGGCTGTGAGGACTGTGCTGGCTGCTCAACTCGGTTATGCTACGATCTTTGCCAATGACAATTTCTCCTAGACTGAAGCCTATTGCTTTGATGAGACTGAGAGGGCTTATTCTTTAAATAAAATTGATGTTGTCCACCCTTGGCAGGTGCAAAATGAGCCCTGGAAGGACCTACAGACTGAGACTACCCACCACAGGAACCACCACCTGTAGCAGGAGTGCTACTGATCTGAACTCCAACATGACCTCTTAATGCCAAGGTCAAATTATCCTCCATGAGGCGAGCTTTCTCAATAGAAATCTCCATCGTCTTTGGCTCGAAGACTCAGACACCTCCACTAATCCTGGCATTCACACCTCTGACAAAATGTTGTACTATCATAGCCTCATTATTAGAAATTTTGGCATACTATTTAAGCTTAAAGAAGTGCTCATACTGCTCTATGAACATTGCCATCTATCTCAAGTCATGGAATTCATCTACCCGGTGTTGCCTCCAGTGATCAAATAAGAAATAGGACCTAAACCACTCTAAGAACAATTCCCATGTCACTGAACTTATGTCAAGGTGTAATTTATGTTCCTCAATTCGCCACCACATGGATGCAAATCCTCTAAAGTGCATGATGGCGCACCTTGCCCTAGAATTATTATTGTAGGGATGCATAGAAAAGCATCAATCCAGATCAATGAGCCAAGTTTCAACTTCCAAACCTCCACCAGAGCCATTATAAATAGGAGGATATTCCTTGAGGAGATCTATCATGTGCCCAATGACCACTGAATCTTGATCTTTCAGTATCTCATTCCTCCTTGGTGACCGCTCTCTCTCTGATCACATGCTGCTCATCCTACCTAGGACCTAGACGACCAAGAGCATCTTCCAACAACTAATGCAACTGCTCACCACCCTAAATCTATTGTTCTAGATTAGGGCCTCTACTCGAAGGGTTGTTTTGGGAACCCTAATTTTCCTCCTGCTCCGATTCATGGGAGCTCTGAGGTGGAGAATTATGATGGCCAACTCCACAACCACCACGGCCATGGTCATGACCACGTCCACATCCCAACCCCTAGGCATGATTCTGCGCAACAAGAAAGGGATTACATGAGTTCAAAGTTATGCAACAAGATTAACATAATGGGCTTACTTATCCTACAATACCCAGTGTTGTTAACCTTGGCTTTGATACCAAGTTGTAATGCCCTACCACACAAACCCCATAGGAAAACTACAACAAATACATAAAATTTTTTTTTTTTGAAAGTAAAAATAACACATTGCAACATTAACCATTTATACAACATAAATGTAACATAAATCATTAACCTATAATCCTATGGGGTGCATAGTGTGTTACTTAAATGAACCCAACAAATAAATGATATGTGATACTAAAGTGGAAAAAAGAAACTACAATAAACATGATAAAAGTACATCAAGAATAAGATATAATCTCATAAACATAAATCACATAATATTACATTCAACTTCAAAGTTCAAATTAAAAATGTTGAATATATTTCCACAGAAACAACACAATATAAAATTCCAAGTTACATTACAAGGCCACTTCCCTTATAACATTGGGAAGGGTAAAATTAAATTACAAAAGTACATAAATGAAAAAGAAAATATTCAAGGAACAGTCTTCTTCGTGCGAGCTCTGAGATCACTGCAACTGCATCCATGCCTCAATCACAACTAGGGACTCAATGGGTGCATTGCACATTTCCACCCGACTGTGTGAACCCGAAGGAACACCCCCCGTGCAAGGAGTCGGTAAGAAAGAACCCTCGGCCACAAACTCAAACATAAAGGACACATGTCACAAGACTCAAGCCCACGAAACAACATAAACATCAACAGTAAAATGAACAACTATCACAACTCTAGAGGTACAAGAAAACAAGGGAAACAAAGGACGCAATGGGAGAGTGTCATCGTATGGTCTTCATGGATTCACCAGACTACCTATAATCTAGGAGCTGCCTCCATCTATGGTTAACCAAACATCCTTTTTCAAGGTTTCACCCCATAGGGTGACTTATGCAGAGCCAACTACCTTTCATGAAGGCAAGGTAGTGACCTTACCGACCAGGTCTTCCCACCCATCCTTAGCCTTAGGGAGTGCTAATGACAAGGGTGAGGTGTTTATTTTTATCTTGTTATGTGATAACTAACCCAACCCACTAAGTAAATTAATTAGGTTTTCACTTAATTAAGGAAACTGTATCATAGGTGACCACTCATACAGTAGCCTCGAGAAGAGCCACTCTCCCTATGGTTGCCCTAAAAACCAAAACCAAGATACAGGTACCATCATGTTCGAACAAAAGAAACATAACCTTAACAGGGTACCTCCTAGTAATTCCCACATGGTAGCAACATGAACCACATAAATGCAACCATAGAAAGCATAGACATTTTCCCTAACCTCTGAAGATATGCTAAATCCACACAAGACATACTAAATATGTCACATTTAATCTAATAATACCACCACATTCACTATCAGACATTTAATTAAGAAATCATCTAAGTCTCCAACAAATTATCGTTTTCATCCATTTAAAAACAAGATAAGAAAATTCACTAATATTTTTATTTAATCAAAACCTATATTTAATTTAATTAAATATCTTCCTTCATTTAAATAACTCACTAATTAAATAACTAAGTCTATAAACTTTCTAAAAACTAATTTGAAGAGCAACAAAGATAATTTCATAATGTAATAAACATAATAAAATATACTTTAAAATTAACGATACTAACTTAATTTATCAATCCCAATTATAAATTATTCACTAAATGCAATTTTTCAATTCTATTATATTTCCTGATTTTAATTCTTTTCCATGCAGCAATATCTAAATTCTGATAAAAGAAATCTAAATTTTAATTTAAGAAAATAAGCTACAAAATAAAATGTAGATTAAATCTATTATTTAACTAAGTTTAAAAATTAGTTTCAGCTACTTAATTTTTTTAACAATTAATCTGATATTTCTAGAATACTGTCAAACTGGAAAATGAGGAAATCCAATTTCTATAGTAATATTAAAATGCAATTATTTTTTTGTCACTTAAAACAAAACAAAACAAATCATTTTCAGACAAATTTTTTAAAACAATAATATTTTCCTCATTAATTATAAAATTTATCGAGAGAGTAACTTACATTTATTTTTCTTTCTGTTTCAAATACTTATACACATTTCCAGCCTATACACTATATGCATATATGTGTGTGTGTGTGTGTGTGTGTGTGTGTGTGTGTGTGTGTGTGTGTGTGTGTGTGTGTGTGTGTGTATGTGTGTGTGTGTGTGTATATATATGTGTATATATATATACATATATGTGTATATAACTAGTACTGAAATAAATATATGTCAATTTCAACATATGCTGCTGAAAATCAAAGCTCAATATTAACTCATTATGCCAATTTTCCAGAGAGTGTATATATATTTACATATATATATATATATATATATATTATGCAAGGTCAAAATTAAAATTGAATGCCACATTTAAAACACAGCTCTAAGGGAAACAAAAACACAGAGGCACAAATGGGGGAGGGGCAGTTGTATACAGCCAACCCCCCTTCATTTCCCAAGATGCAAGGGAGTGGGGAGGTGGTGGAGGCTTTGCCTTCACATTGCCATCCCCATATGGGGGTGGCGGTGGGAGGCAACACCTCCTCAAGCCTTCCAAACACAATAACCCCAAACCAAAAATAATATAGGGGTTGGCAAAAAGTTTAAAAATCCCCTGTAGCATTCATCGTACGACGCCATTAAAAATAGAGGCTTAAGCAATATTAAATAACATAAATATATTTATATATATAAAAATATATGTATATATATTTTACTCAACAGGATATAGAGAAAGCAATTGCAGCAAACAGAGGGGATTGCACATTTTCCATAATAAAAAATTGGGGAACAAATTACAAAGGGTGAGAGGATTATCAATGAAAGAGATTTCTAGACAAGAGAGGGGTTTCCAGAGATTACAAATAGAGAAATGAGATCAACAAAATTTTGAAATGGATACAGAGAGGAAAGAGGGAAATCCATGAACATGTAATACAATTTTGCAGAGAAAGTGAATTTTTCCCCAAATATTATTTATTTTTCCTCTTTCATAAAAAAAAAAAAAAATTACAAAGATCTAGTAAGAGTTTGAATTACCCGGATTCCAATGCAAAGCCCGATTCGAGGACGAGTTGCACTAATCTAGCCAAAAAGAAATCTTCAAAAACAAGAGCTACAAACACCAACAACAACAGATTCAACAAAACCCCAATGCAAAACCAAAATTGACCTTTCCCAGATCGAATCACAAAAAACTTCAAGAATTAATTATGCCTTTGTAAATTTTTCAACAAAAATTGAGTTATAGAAATTTTCCCCATTTTTTACTTTCTTCCCACTTGCTTTTTCAAAAAAGCAACAATTGGAAATATATCTTTTTCTAGAAAATCCAATCACGAGTTGTCATAGAATTTCTAGCAACTTCCCATGCAAAAATCCACTTGACACAAAAATTCTATCTCTTCCCAAATTTGGAAGAGAATCTTCCAATTTTATTTACACAATAAATGCCTCTTTTAAATACTTTATATCCCAATTAAATAAATTCACTTTTGACAATTAAAAATTAAATAATAATGATTTTAGCCATTTCCCACTTTATTAATATTTTAAGTTTAAATTTTATTTTATAAAAATCACTTTTTAAACAAAGACAAATATGATAATGTTTCCCTAACTTAATTTCTTTTTAAAATTAAACCATAATAATTTATTTAACAATATTATTTAATTTTAATGATTTAATTTAAAGAATCACTTCACAATATAAAATAACAATAAAGTGTTAATGTACCCATTATTTTTCCAACATATAAATATCATAAGCCACATTGGATATCTCATAAATTTAATATTTTGCATCATGAAACAATATTCAATTTAAAGCATAAATATACTTGTAAAATTTATGAAATAATATGATTAATTAACAATCATGCCCACACGAACGCAGAAAGGACATAACAAGAACAATCCCTAAACCAACTATTGATATAAGCGGGGGTACTTTCTTACCAACTCCCTAACCACATCAAACCATTGGGTAGATAGGATGCACTCAGACCCGACAATGCGGGTGGAGTCGGCATCCAATACCTGCATTTTTGCATAACACAAAATGTTGAACAACTTGTATATATACATATAACTCATCATCAAACACATTTTGAAGGAGAGTTACGATGAGGCAAGGCGCTCACGGATGAGTGATCCCACCCCATCTCCTTCACCCAAATCAAAGATAGTAAACAGTATCTAAGCATCACATCATCAATATAACCCACAAAGTAACATCATAACATGAGTATCTCACACATAAGTCCAACTATCGTAATCAAATGAGCATAATTGTCTGCCACGCCCAACACATGGCAAAAAAGATGTTAAACAGAGTATCAAATGTGCATCAGAACATAGGCAAAAAATAAAACTAAAGCAAACACACACACACCAAAGCAGTAACAAAGTATTGGAACATGAGAGGCACTACACATTGTGAAAATAAATGTTGGAATAATGTATCAAATAAATATTTTATGGCAAGTTGTATCAAAATGGATTGTGGATGAAGTTGTGGATTAAGTTGGCAAAAACTTATAGGTATGATCAAGAATTTGTTCAAGTATAAAAGTTCGTATGTGAAAGATAGTGACAATCATGGAAAGTTTGAAGGCACAATTTTTTTTTTTTTGAAAGACATCTACAAATAGCAAGATTCCAAGAAGTTGCAAATTGAAGTTTTGAAGAACTGCTGCAGCAATGGGAGAAAAATGAAAGAAAGGGATCATGATCAAAGAAAATATCTAAAGATCGTAAAGTTATTGAGCAAGGAAAGATAGTAAGTTTGAAAACTTGGTTGCAACCACAAGAAAAAGAAGACAACAGTCAATGGAAAATGAAGAGAAAAAGAATTGGAGAATACCACAGAATTCATGGTCAAAATTAAGGGGGAGTGTTGGAGAGTATTAATTTCTCCCACCTAAGACAAATGAGAA
This sequence comes from Sequoiadendron giganteum, assembly GCA_007115665.2. Taxonomy (NCBI): domain Eukaryota; kingdom Viridiplantae; phylum Streptophyta; class Pinopsida; order Cupressales; family Cupressaceae; genus Sequoiadendron; species Sequoiadendron giganteum. Next base: position 88,153,106 of record CM021103.1, on the reverse strand, counting down.
AGATGAAATATTAAATGCAAGTCTCTTTAATAGCATATTGTATGCAATTTAATAGTTTATTGTATGACAGGTAAAAGGTGTATTGTATGATAGGTAAAATAAAAGGATTCACAAATCTTATAGAAAGTTCTTGAGGCTTCTCATAAGCTCTAAACTTCTTCATTTTCAAGAAGCTTCCAACACCTCTATAATAAAGGATTGAAGTAAATCATTTTTTATAAGCAAAGCAATAGCCATGTAGTGTAGCAACACATGTTAGGTAAAATTTTGTGTTCCAAATCTATGTGTTTCTAAATCTATGTATAGAAATGTGTTTCCTTGATTGATCCATGCTCATCCACCTCCATCAGGTTTGAAATAATATTGTTAAGTGTAGACTCATTCCTAAAGATTGGAGCTCATTGTAAAACACATGTACATGTGCACCTTTGCATATAGTGATCTATTATATTCTATTGTGTTCTATGGAATATTTTTGTGCAGCTTTGCAAGTGGTTTTTATCCAAGTTATTTTTTAGCTATTGTGATGAGAGGAGCTATTTGAGGGATTTTTCTAAGGATAAGTGCCATAGGAGAAAAAAAATTATCAAACGTTGGTGAAAAGACAATTATTCAAGGTAATTAAAAGATTGGTTTATATGTTTAAATATTGATATTAAAATATCAAAGGTGCATGGTATTTTTGTGTAGTGCCTAGCAAAGAATAAAAGGCACAGTAGCAAATCTAGATGATATAGTAAGAGCCAAGGTATTTTTTTGGCATCTTTAGATTGCTACCATTTTTTTCATAAGTGCATAGAAGATAGAAGCATGGTATTTGAAGTGGTTGGACCTTAATTCTAACTATTTTTATTTCTCATCCTTTTCCTATTAAAGGAGTGGTAGACTTGTGGTAGTGGTGTAAATTTGGGAAAGGCAATGCAGAATAGATCACTTTGTGCAATAAGCTCATCACTAAAAATAATTTTAAACTTCTTCTATGCAAGCATCTATAATTATGATTCTGTCTCATTGAAGTGGAAAAAATTCCCAAGCCTATTGCATCTTTCAAAATGATTTCTCATCAAGGAAGGATATGATCTATATTAGTCCAGCAGACGAGACTAGTAAGAACAAGGTTGTGTACTCAAATATGGTGATTTTTATGAGAGATGTGGTTTTTGTTAATCAATATCCGCATGTTAAGTATCATAAGTCCATTCATGTCCTTTTCATTGATGTCACTATGAATCTATTTGATGCCTATTTAAAACCCTGTTTGTTGAAATTTTATCACGTAGTGAGAAAAGGGGAACTTTTCTTTGTAAAAAGTGAAATGTATAGCATGGAGTTCAAGGAAATTGAGATATGCTCTAGAGAATATTGTGATGCTTTTTCTTATATTGAAATTTTTTATGGAGATATACCAAATGATGTTTCTGATTGGGCTTTCAAAGGTTTTAGTAATTTCTTTGGTGTTACTTTTGGAAACTAAGGTCTAAGAACAAATTATATCAGAGGGTAGAGGAAATGGAAGCAAGAGGACATCTATCATCCAAAGCTAGCTTCTCTCTTAGGGATGATTCTTTCATGAGAAGAATTTATTTCATTTGTATTCCTTTCAGGAGCAAGATGGGGCATGCAACGTTTTGTTGGTCTGCAAATAACTAAATCCACAAACTTGGTGAGTTGTTGTTAGTCTGTGGATAAATGAATCCAAAAACTTGGTGAGTTGTTATTGGTCTATGGATAGCTAAATCCATAAGCTTGGTGAGTTGTTGTTGGTCTATGGATAGTTGAATCCATAAACCATTTATGGATAATTGAGTGTGTTTTGATCCATAGTTTTGTAGATGTGTATTTGTGGATAATTGAGTAAGTCTCGATTCACAAATGGAGGAGTGTTAATAAGGATAATGGAGTGAGTCTTGATTAATAGTTGGTTTGTGATTTATTTGTGAATAGAAAAGTGTGTCTTGATTCATAGGTAAGTGTTGAGCAATCAAAACATTTATCCAAACATGATGAGTTTGGACTGATGCTGATGTAGAGTTGGATAATTAGATTATTTACCAAAACATGATGAGTTTGGGTTGATGCTCAAGACAATTGCCTAGATAAAGGAGCTTGGGTTGATGTATGTGTAGGGTTGGCTAATCAGACCATTTTCTTAGACCAAGAAGTTTAGGCTGATGTTAATACAATATTTTTGGTTTTTTTGTAATGTAAACCTTAAGGGGGGATATATTAGGAATTAAAGGTTTAGATTTTTTATTTTTATTTTTTCTATTATGTAAACTTTAAGGGTAGGTTAGGAAAATAAAGTTTACATTTAATAAATTAGTTAATTTTTAGTTGTTAGTTTTAGGAAGTTATTCCTATAAGGGAATTTGAGTGATTATTCATGGGAATGTATTTCACAAGAATGCATTTCTTTTTAAGAATTTGCAACAAAAATTGTAATTGATCCGATGAACATTAATATATTATATGATTTTGTTGTGTAAACATGTAACTTGTGCATTTTCTCTACTAGTTTTCAAAAATGATTTCGTTGAGAAAATAATATAGAATACCATAAAGTGTGTTGAGCTCTATTTTTTTGAGCAACCTGAATACAACTTATTTGTTTTATATCTCTTCTTTAAGCTTATCACTTTATTCTTATCTTGTTTTTATTTATCCTTTTTGCTGTCATAATTATTAGTTAATTAGTTGCTTATGTAATAGAGGTAGCTTTCATAATCTTCAAAATCAAAGTATAAGAGAAGAGTGGAATTAGTGTACCTTACTATTACCAAATTTATTCTTGTTGTGATGAAAAATAGAACAAACAAGGAATTGTGAAAAGACAAAATAAATATTGATTGTGCATCAATAAATTTTTGTAGCATTAATTAACAATCGGACACTTGAATGGCATACTTGTGAATTAATCGGCCTTTGTTGTTAAAAAATATTTCGGTCAATATTATCTATCCAACATCATACATATATGACAAGTTATACGATTCTTACGAAATGTGCTAATACGAATTTGAATTTTGTTTTTCTCAATGTTCAAGCCCTAAGCGTATGAATAGAGATGTATGCCATTGGTTTAGTTCTTCTCATTTTTATATATTTTTACTTACATGTTTTAATATTCATTTTAATTTTACATAATTTTAATATTTAATTTTATATTTTTTTGTAACATAAGCAGGGGAAAGGGCCCCTGAACCCAACCATGGAGAAAAACGAGGCCTAGAGGCCACCAAAACTAATAGAAAAAACAATAGGGGAAACAAAAGCAACCACCATCCTACAAAGAGACTGACACTAGACTACATAGAAGAGCAAAAACCATAAACCAACAAAACAACGTTTTTAAAGACAAAACCAAAACTATCCTTACAAAGGGCAAGCAAGCCCATAGAGAGTAACAAAAAAAAAATTAAAAAACACCAACCATAAACCCCAATTACTCCATTGAAAACCAGATAAGGTTCCATTCATTCTCAAGATGTTCTATAGCCTCACTGCACTGCTCCATCGACCTAGTCGTATCGTCTTCAAATTGCTCCTTCGCCTCCCATGCCCCTTGTTGCTTGTGATGACCTTTCCTAGCCTTAGTTGCCCCACTAACCATTCCAAAGATGGACTTACACATTATACCCAAAGTGATAACCATTAGCTCAAGTTGAAGGCCCTATCCATCTTATCTACCTTTTATTGAAGCTCATGGATTTGTGAGGCATATGGCTCTAGGGGTGCAACCATGTCCTGCTTAGCCCCACTCTTATCCTTTAGAGATGAAATATTCATCCCTTTCATTGCTTCCTTAACCACCTCCTCAATTTCATGCTGAATATTTTGAAGCCCTTTTTCCTCCCCATCCTCTGAATCTTCAACCACTAGTTGATCATCACCACCATTTCTTCATCTTGTTTGCTACTTGTAGAATCTTCTTAGAGTTCTTCTCCCAACACAACTAATATTTCCCTCCTGCTCAGATTAATAGGGGGTGGAGTTTCCTCCTTTGGTTCATCTCATGGCTCTTCAAAACATAGTCTCTCCCCTTTGGTAGACTGGTCGACAAGCCTAGATGAACGTCTCTCACCCCCTACTGCTAGAATCCTCCAAATTTCCTTGCTTTTCATCATCTCTTATTTCAATTGTGACTTTCTTGGCAATTTTAGGCTCAATGATTTCACAATATTTCCTTTTAGTGCTAGAGTTTCTCGAAGGGTAGCCACCAATTTCTTTGCCTTTAGGATTTTGAGTAGAAGGGTTACTCTTGGTAAGGCCTTTAATTGAAGATTGTTTAAAATTAGATAGGCCAATAGGAGGCATTTTAGTGGGAGGCCTAATAGAAGAGGGACCTACATCAGAGGAATTGGCTAGAGAGGGGTTGGTGAGAGTTTCATCATGAGAAAAAATGGCCACAAAACTAGTAAGGATGTCCCCAAGGGGTAATAGTAACAACATAATTACAAAGGCATTGGATAGAACCCTGATGGAGAGGGGGAGAGGCTCCATTAGCCTTACACTACTTTAAAGATAAAAAAAAAAAAAAAAAATATGAATTCTTCCATTCCTACAAATATGGCATAGGAAAGGGAAATGGTACTTGTGCATAGTGGTGAAGTGCCCTTCCAGAGTGAAGTAGATAATGTGAACACTAACAACCCCAAATAGATTCAGGAGGTGATCTCTATCATAACCGGTTTGGTTTCTCACTAGTTTATCATCTCCCTCCAAGAAGTTATCCATAAAGTGCTGGTAATCACCATTACTGATTTTTGAAATCCTTAAACCACTATACTGTAGGCCCATTGTAGGTGCAATCAACCAGGGAGAAACTTCAAATTTAATACTGCCAATCTAAACTTTGTTCTCTCTCAAGGAATTGTAAAACTTAGCAGTGATGTCTTCATTATAATCATGCATCAGCATAAAGAATGGAGTCATACCAGCTTCCCCAAAATTCCTCAAGAGCTCAATGCTTTTCCTTAAAGGCACACAAGATAATAGTTCGGACCCTTTTCCTAGGAGCCCCCATCATATTGTAGTTATATTAGCGAAGGAAAAAGGAGTCATCTTTCCCAATAGTTGAATTACCTTTCTCAACAGTAGTGTTTGTGGGAGAAGACACAAAAAGGAAAGAATTAAAATAGTCGATGCCCTAGTTTATTGGAAAAATAGTGGAACACTCCTCCACTAACAAGACAGTAACATCACATTGCTTCCAGAAAGGTCTAGTTAGAACCATGGAGTAGGTTAGAGGGGACAGAAAACATCATCCAAATTTAGCAGGCCCCATTATAAACCCATAATCCATGTGAGAATCACCACTATAAATAATGAAAGGATATATGAAGGACTATAGCATAGGAAACACATGAGGGTGTGATGAAAGGGAGACATTGTGATGATCTATCATCATGGGAATATGTCTCGAATCCACACCTTCAAGGAAGAGAGGATCTACCATCACATCAATTAGCCTTTCCATGAAAAGTGAAATATTGCAAAAATTAACCATCTCAAGGGAGATAATAATTAGAGAATGAGTCCATAAAGGACTTATGAAAATATGAGAGCTAGCAATATCCTGTGGCTCAGGATGCAAACCAATTAGATCACCTGTCAATGCCAGATTTTCGACATGAAAGTGCCAAGTCACAAAGGTGCATAAAGTAATGAAACCAACCACAACTGAAATTATCTAGCCCACAGTGAGGCCTTCCTTTCTACCGTAGTAATTATCCCACACCATCTTAGTTGGAGGGTATGTGCAGGATCATCATGGAAAAAAAAAGCCCTTAAGTGGTGATGCAAATTCATAAAATTAGAGTTAGGCAATTTGACATAAAAATTTGAATAAGCTATCTATACTAGCACTTGCACCTCAATGAGGTGCAATGGTTACGCCAATAGTAGGATATACTTTGGCAATATATTGAAGGGCAGGGGTTAAAATCGCAAGAAAATGTAAATTGCTTTTATTAAGACTAACTATTTATAGAAAAAGTCAATTGATGATGGGATGAGAGAAGATTTGAATATGAATAAATGAAACTTTATTTAAATCGGTATGTTATGCTAAATGGTTTCACAACATAATATTTTTTGTACAATGAAAGAAGACCTGTAATTTAAAAGGTTGATTGGATTAAGTACAGTTGTGGCTGGTTAATGTTATACCTTGTAATTGAATGTAACATAATGGAAAACTACCTATTGCGGGAAAATATTTTTATAATAAAAACTATTTTATGACACTTGAAAATCACTAACTCGAGAGATTGGTTATGGATAATACAATAATTGGTGGTTGATGATGAGGTTCTATGATATATGCTTCTTTGGATCTACATTTAATTAACACAAAGCCATTCAGAAGTGACTTCATACTTACCTTTGAAGCCCATCAATCTTCCCACCATTTGCACCTTTTCCCATCGAATTCAAGTTCTTACCCATTTCGCAAAGAAAGCCTTCTCCTTTAGCCTCTTTGATTCGATCTAGATTATCCTCATATTTAAGACAATCACCTTACTATTGGGACAATATTTCTTGTTATATCCTACATTTTCTCCTCTCCTTGCAGCCCCTTTGTATGAATTGATGTTGCCATTAAATATCCTAAATCACTAATAAGTGTTTGAGCTTCATTCGATCACTAGGTAATCTTCCTTCCAAAAAATCCTTCATCCCAATGGAATAATATTTGCTCCCATGATGAACAAAGGCATTTTTTCTTCCTTCTCCCAATCTTTTTCCCTTTCACTTTTTCTTTTCATGTCTTTTATGCTTGCTATGCACCCAAACTCTAAATTTCGGTCGGAAGACAATTTTTTAAAAATATATATTATATATTGTATTATATTTTTATTTAAAATTTTCTAAAATAAAATATAATAATAAATATAAAAATAATAATATTTTAAACTTATTTTAAATTATATAAAATATAGCATATAATAATAATTTTATGTGATGCAACTCAATAATTTTTGTGTTATCTTAGATTTGAACATACTTTCGTCAGCTACAATGTTTTTAATTAGATTTAAATATTTCATTTTAAAATTTAAAAAAATTAAATATAAATATATATATATTAATTTTAAAATAGTAATTTAATTTTTGAATTTTAAAAAGTCAAAAAGAAAAAGAAAAAAAGACACAACTGTAAAGTAAAAATAATATCTACAAAGTGTATACATTTGAATCAAATATTCCAAAGTATAATCCATCCATTTAATTTTTAATTAACTATAATATAAATGTAGCTTTATGCATCACTATATGCTAAATTAAAAAGTTTGTCCAATCACCTATCAAACAAGTAAGATGATTTAAATCATTTTGCATCTCTTCTAGAACCATTGAACACGTAAGATGATTTAAATCATTTTTTATCTCTTTTAGAACAAATGGAGATGACGATCTATAAATTAGTTCGATTCACTTCAAAAAGGGAACGCCTTCCACATAACCCTTTCAAGTGCTAAAAGTCAATTTCGATAGGAGTTTGTGAGGACAAAGACGAATATAGAGATTATACGTAGATATAAGTAAGTGGTCGTTGGTGTATAAGTCATATAAATAAACTATATATTTGATCTTCTTTTACTATAAAATAAGGATACTTTCAAGAAATGAAACCAATTCTTATAGATAATTTCAAGAAACATGCTTGTGGTGAGTTCTACGAAAACATTCCAACTTACTGGGTGATGTTGCTAGCTTTATGGGGAAGTCAGTAAGAATTTGCACACCATCAATGGTGAAAACTCAATCCATTGATGTGGAAATGAAAAAACATCGCAGATGTGATGTATCGGCCCTCGATAAGCCAACAAAATTTTAACTGTAAGAAACATGATAATGAAGGCGACCATTTTTCAAGAGAGAAGAAACCATACACTAAGGATGTTAAATACCTAGATCTTATTGTGAATGTGCATATAATGTGTTGGTTTATTCCAAAATTATTTAGGGCCACCAAGATGTGTGATGAATGCCTTATTTTACATCTTGAGAATGGAGGAACTTTACACCTCCTCTCTTCTCTTTTACTAGCCAAAAATGAGCTTAGCTTCGTAGAGTATCCCGAGCATTTTAGGCCTCGCCAAAGAGACCAGAATCGATGGATTATTAGGGTTTCCATCCTTGTAATTAGAATTTTCCATTCTGTGGCTAAACCCATGGACTAGATTGGATTTTGCATTGAGTTCATCTTGAATCTATTATCGGACAATGGAGGATTCATGGGATTAATCTACAAGCTTCGGAAAGGTTTAGATCCAGATTTTATCTTTCTTTGATCATTATACGTTTGTTTTCAATTTTTAGAGTGCTTTGTGCACAGTATATTTGAACTACAATATTATTTTGGGATGAATTGTATTGTTTAATTAGGTTTCGATGTGTACAGAGAATCTATCTATGCACTCAGCCTAAAAAATGTGTTGGTTGTTTATGGCAGGGAAATCGTAAAATATAGTTTGTTTATTTTTGTTTTGTTTTGGTTTGGTTTTTAAAGGACTTGTTTGATTAGGGTATGGCATGATAAAACCCAAGAGGGGCACAAAAAACTACTTCAGTGCCATTGGATACTTGGATGGTCATCTAATTTATCCAAATGGGAAGCAGCTATTGTGTGGATATCTATAAGATAACTGCAAAAATAGCATATGAAAATGAGTCTATTTTCAACGCATATTACTACCTAGAATTGTTGACTGAATCACATGATAAAATTTATTGCAATCTCTGCACCCAACTATGGAAATATTTGGAATTTCTTTTATCAACGAAACCATGGGTAAGTGCAAGAAGTTGGGTCCACATTCAAGGGAAGTGTCATTTTTCAGCTCTTAAATAGGTATTCATTCATTTTTAGAATAAGTACTCATTTTAAAATAAGTACTCATTTTAAAATGGTTACTCATTTCAAAAGGTTTGAAACTCACAATACATGTTTTTTATTTGGATTTAGGCTTATAAAATGCATGGTAACCCAATACTTAGCCATGAACTTGCAAGTACAAGGTCATGACAATTTCAAATGAAAAAAACTAACTTTGGCAATATAGCTGATGAACTTTTTTTCAAAATTGGTTCATGAAATTAAAATCCATTAGAGAAAACAATGCCTAGTTTCGAAATATATAATTTTTATTAATATTGGATTATATTTGTTATTTTTTAATTAATTTCTAAACAAACCAGTCCATAAACTTGAAATATTGGGCTTTTAAATTTTTTTACTAATTCTTTTTTGGTTAAGCTTATTGTAAGAAAATTATATGGCATCAATCTTTAGACAATTCCGTACACAATGAAAAGAAAAAAGACTCAAAAAATGTTTAGTTTAGGTCCAATTATGTTGTCCGTACACATTGATTTTTAAAAACAATAATTAAAGCCAATTAAAATTCAATAAAAAATAAATATTCACAAAAAAATTACAAAAAAAAATCCTCATTAATATTCATGTTGTGAGCTCTCTTTCCTCAAAAGGAATTAGCAAAATACTTTTATTTGGGTCAAAATTGGTGTCCGTACATGTGCATGGTATGGTAAAAAATAGGGACTTTTAAGAAGTGGTTTTTATACATCCCTATCAAAATTCATTTTCTATTATCTGGATATTTCAATAAATTACATATTTGAAAACTAGATTCAAATTGAAAACTTTCATATTACTGGATTTTTTTAAGGTTCATTGTGTAAGTGCCTCAAATTTTTAGTCCAAGTGTGACAAATTCTGAAAAATAGCAAAAACGGTTCCACTTTTTGAGCTTTTTGTGGGCCCAACTTCTTGCATCAACTCCCATAAGAAAACTAATAGCGAATGTTGCTATTCGACATTGCTTAAATAAAATGAAGGAAAATTTAGCAAGAGAATGGATCAAGTGAAACAAAATAACCTTTTGGGTGGTAATCACGTCTAGGGTTGTTGCCAAACTATCATGCCCCGCTCCTATTCCCTCCTAGAATCTTCCTCAACTCTGCTTCTTTCTATACATCTCGCCTTCTTCGTACTTGATGGAAGAGTATTCCTTTTCCCTCATAGTTGAACTCTCCTCATGCCTTGAGGGTCTTATGTCCCACATCCTATAATTTCTTTCCTTTCTCCCATGCGATTCTCTTCATTTTCTCATCTCATCACCCTACGATGCATTCCTTCCCATTTCTTTTCCTAAGACTTTGTTCCTTATTCTTTTAGTCTTCCACACATATGATAAAATTTCCTCTCCTTAAAGCTTGATGGGAAGCCCATTGCTTGTGCAAGAGCTCTCATTATGGCACAGGAAGGGACGATGTTGGCATCAGTGTGGAATTTGGCTTTAAATTTGCCATTTTGCATTTGCCTAAAAATTTCTAACCTCCTCTAGTAAAAGATATATATCACACCGCCTAAGAATGTTCCTTTATGGAGGTTATAGGTCAAACTTCCTCTACAAAATATCTTTTCTATCCCAACAAATGGGTCACCATACAATATTAATGGCACGGGCACCCCTTTTCTCTACAGGCAAGTGTGAGGGAAGTGCTAGTTTTTACTTGATTTTGACCTAACTAAAATGTTCAGTGTGGGATGCATTCATTGTTTGAGCTGATACATTCAACATGATATTGCGTTGTCTTTTCAACAAAACAAACACGACTTTCAAAACCATCTTTGCATCCTTCATTCACACGCATCCCATCAAAATAGTCTTTCTCGGCGTCAGACAACAGACTAATCTGGTGGGATTTCCCACCCAGAATAGCCTATCCGCTAATTATTTCAAAAATATGTAAGAATAGAATCTGTAGAAAATGGAATGTACTTTCTAATTTACTAGGATTATTTAAAAAAAAATCTATTTGGTGAAAATTTTAAATTTCAATGCAGTAGTACTTAAATTTCAGGGAAAAAATAAGAAGTAGGTGTCTGTCTGACCACCCTAACCACAATAAAATGATAATTTTTTTTAGAAGATTTTAGATATAAGTAGAGGACTCATGTCCTGATGTGATGCATATTTTTTTATAATTTTTTCCGAGTAAATAATTAATTATGAATTTTTTATTACAACTCTTAAAAAATATAAAAACTCGTATGTCTGACCACCTTAACTTGGTAAAAAATTCATGAAATTCAATTTTCTTTTTAATCCTATAGTATGCAAAGCATAGAATGTGATGCATATTTTAGATTCAAAAAATGTGATACTGTTTGAAAGCTATAGATGTTTTTCGATCAGCCTATCAATCAGGAATTTAGTCATAATTCAAATAGAAAATGAATAATAATAATTTATTAAATTCAAAGTAAAGCATAATTTACATTGGTGGAGAGCTGAGAATATCCTTTAAAAGCCCTTTTCATTTCATCAATTTTGGGTAAAAAAAATTCATCAGCCACATGGGCCATCATATCACTTACATATCGCCACTTTTTGGCCCATCATGATCTTGCACATACTTTGGACACAAAAAAGTGTGCCACGTAAACCAATACGCCTTCCACACCTAGACGACATGGGACAACCACCACCAAATCATGAAAGGGAGAGGGGAAGAAAAATCCAATGCAACAAACAACAACCATCCCCCACAAAAGTCGGCCTTTTTGCACCATTGAGTGCACCTCATCCCCTTCGTAGGATCCATATAAGCATGTCACGTACCCACCCATGTTTCTAACACCCTAAGTACTTAGAATCCTTTTGTGCCACTACCACAAGTCTCTTTAGCTTTGCAAACAAGGTCTGAGCCCTTACCCCACATCACCTTACAACCGTTAAGATTCAAATTTGAATTTGAAATAAGGTTCCATTGTTTAAAACAACCCATCATCCAAAAGATGCGAAACAAATTTAAAATTAAAAAGAATTGGGAGACTAACACCTCGACCATAGAAAAAGAACACATAATCAACAAGGTGAGAATCAACATCATTTAATATTTAAAGGGACCTTGGCCATCCTATCCTTGGCTAACCGATCTCTGATATGAGTCAGAAAATCCTCAAATTTCCAAAAATTCCACTGGGGAAATGAAAGCCCCAAACTAGAAATAGCATCAACAATGCCATTTCCTTCCCTATAAATGTGAGAGACTAAAACACCTACCATTGAAGAGACCACCTATCTAGAGTCTAGAATAAAGCTACTGATATTCAAAGGAGGAAAATAAGCCATTTAGACAATCCATAATTAGTTTTTAATCACCCTCATTCATGATATGGTCAAAACCTAGATCTCTTAGCCTTTTAATTCCTCTCCAAGAAGCCACAACCTCCACTTTGACACTAGTATCTAAGAATATACACTTCACATAGGCCTCCAAACACACTCCATTGTGGTCATTAATTAAACCACACATTGTAGCAAAGCCAATATTCCCTTTAAAACATTTGTCAAATTTTAGTTTGAACCAACCCTCCGGGGGGCCTCCACCTGGTCATTTTCCTTCCATAGATGTTATTCCATTTTATCTTTTCCAGGTCTAGGTTAATCTCCCACTACTGTTTGATTCAAATGTCCCTATAATTAGGCATAGAGTTATAGAATCCAATATATTTTGAATCTAGATTCTCTACCAAGTGTTTCTTCATGCAATAGAAAACCTTAGCACTACTCCTTTTCTTTTCCCTGAAGATTTTATTATTACGTTCCTTCCACAAGTGCCACAAACCATGGGAGGAACATGAAACCACAAATACTTGATAATCAAATGAGAGAAAGGGGTAAAATTCCACTAGCTAACCAGATCCTTCAAGTCACAAAGAAAATCACAATTAGATAAAAGGTTTTGTAAAGTCAAGGACTAGACTTCCTAGGCAAAGGGGTAATGGATCAACAAATAGTTAATTGGCTCTTCAACATAAAGGAAGAGAATGCATTTGTTCACAAATTGGAAACTCCTTTTATTAAGAACATCAATGATTAAGATCCTACCATGTAAAGTAGCCCACGAAAAACAATTAAATTTAGGAATGAGTTTAGGCAACTAGATAATAAACCAATTAAAATTTTGATTCACATCTAGGACTATAGCTAAATAGTTGTAAGAAGATAGATAACTAAAAGGGTATGAAAGGGGTTATCACACCAAATCTAGTCATCAGTTCCACCTTGAATGGAAAGAAAGAAGTTCCCCAAGATATAGTACAAGGAATTGAAGATGGTAGAGCCAAGTGGCCCACTACTTCCCCTACTTAATCTTAGATCATTAACATCCTTTTCAAAGTTTCTCCAAGTGGAAGAATCAACATTCCAATTGATATAGCCATAAATTGAGGTCCCATATAGATAAAGAAGGTCTTGTTTGGTAAGATGTAGATCAACCACCAAGGAGAGCTTGGGTCCCATATCCCACACATCCTCCTAGAAATTAATTATTCTCCCATCTCCCACTTTCCTTTTTATACATCAAAGCAAGAAATTCCTTGTTTTCAAAATGTTATTCTAAAATGTCGACCCCCTAGGGAAGTCATGATTCAACAATAAGGTGTTGGGGGAATCATTTACCATGTACTTAGCATAGAGGATGTGGGACCAATATTTTTTACCTTGGATCAAAATCTAGCTCAAATTTCATATCAAGGCCCTATTAAATTCATTAAGTCTTCGTATCCCCATCCCTACAGACTTTTAAGGAAAGCACACCTTATCCCAACCAACAAGGGCGATCTTGGATTTCTCCTCAGTGTTCAACCAAAGAAAGGTCCTTTGGATTTGTTCAATTTTTTGGATGATAAAGGTTGGCATTGTAAAAAGAGAAAGATAGTAAATCAATATGTTTTGAAGAGAAGATTTTAAAACCGTCAACTTACCAGCCTGATTGAGTTTCCCTTTCCATCCTACAAGATTCTTTTTTATCCTCTCCATAATGCTATTCCAGAAGGAGTTAGTCAATTTCTTTCTGCAAAGGGGAAGGTCAAGATATGAATCAGGGACATCAACAATCTGACACCCTAGGATCCTCAAGATTTTGTCTTTCACCTGTTGGGTGGAGTTAAACACATACAATTTGATTTTATTATGGTTTATAAACTGTGTAGAGATATTTGCATACTTGTTGAGAATATCCTTCCAAATTGCACCCTCAACCATTGAAGTTGATCCAAAAACAAAATTTTCATCCACAAACTGTTGGTGAGAGGAAGGAGCTAAGGAAGGGCAACTCTGACTCCATGAAGCTGGTCATGATCTAGACATTTTTAAAGATTATGACCCAAGACTTTAGCAACAATATTAAAAAGCTATGGGGAAAAGTGGTTGCCTTGTCTTAACCCTTTCCCATAGTGAATATTTAGTAGGGATACCAATTAAGGAGAAAAACAAATCTTGCAATTGAGACACACTCTTTAATAATTCTAAGGAATTACCTTTGAAACCAAACTTCACAACAAACAAGAAATCCTAAGAGATCCTATCATGAGCCTTAGAAATATCTAGCTTGAGAGCCATGACTAGGATTTTGAAGTGAACCACAGAGTGAACAATTTTGTGAGAAATAATAGTTGCATCTAAAAAAATTTTGTTAGCCATGAACCTGTTTGGTTCCTAGAGATAATCTTCTCTAGAAGGGGCTTGATCCTTTTCACCATTATTTTGGAAAAAAATTTGTAGACCGTGTTAGAAAGATCGATAGGCCGGTAATCCTTCATGGGTCTTGCATCCTCATTTTTAGGAAACATAACTAAATACGTAGAGTTTAGTTGTTTGAGAAGCCTACCAACATCACAAAAATCTCTCATAGCCAAAAGGAGGTCATTAACAAGGATTTCCTAGAAATCCTAAAAAAAATGTAGGGGGAAGCCATCCTAGCTTGGCACTTTAAAAGCACAAAAGGAGAAGACAACCACCTTGAATTATTGTAAAGAGACTCTACCTTCCAAATATTTTATGTCATTATGGGAAATGAAGTTAGGGATAACCTCCAAGAGGGAGGCCAAATTCTCAGACAAGGGAGTGTGGGGATGACCACCATCACAAAATAAAGAAACAACTTCCAATTCCAGATATTCATCCTTAGTAAGAAGGTCCCCATTATCCTTGACAAGGGATTAGATTCTATTCCTTCTCCTATGCTTGAGTGTGGACTGATGGAAAAACTTGGAGTTCCTGTCACCCTCATTTAACCACTAAACCCTAGATTTTTGTTTCTAGAAGACCTCCTCTTTTCTATTAACCTCAAACTATTCATTCCTTAGCTTATTTTCTCTTGCAACAATGACTTCATCAACCATCCCAACCTCCATCATGTATCGGATATTTTTAAGCTCTTGGGTGACATTCTTTTTAGTTTGGAAAATGTTTCCAAATGTATATTTATTCCACCCTAGAAAATTAAACTTTATTATTTTTAGCTTTTGAGAAACTCTAAACATCAATGTGCCTTGAAAAGGTAGGTTCCACCATCTCTTAATTAGGTCTTTAAACTCAAGGTGTAGATTCCACATTATCTCTTACCTGAAAGGAAAAGAACCAAATTTCCTATCATCTTCCCATTTGAACATTAAGGCACTATGATCAGATGTAGATCTTGGCAGGACATATAACTAAAGCTTGTCAAGGATGTCATAATCACCAGAGATTAGAATATGATCCAATTTGACCTAAATTAGATCATTATCACTATGATGATTTGACCATGTGAATTTAGACCCCAAAAACTCCACATCTAGAAGCCCCCAATTAGAAATTAAAGTAGAAAAATCAAGCATATTATCAGAAACATCCTCAAGGCCACCAATCTTTTCTTAAGGGTATAAAGGAGTATTAAAGTCACCAGCAAGCATCCACTTCATATCCAAGTAAATTGGGATGTGCCCCAATAGAAAATCCCATAGCTGGTTTCAAACATTTCTAGAGTTAGGTTCATAAATATTAACAAGATGCCATTCAGGACCAATTTTGTAATCTTCTAGAATGACTTCTAAATATTTTTTGTTACTAAATCCTTCCTTACCTTTCATTTTTTTGGGATTCCATAAGGTGGAAATTCCTCCAGAAGCACCATCATAATCACATACACAATAGTGAGCCAATGGACAAATCGTCTTAACCATTTTTTCCAACACTTCTTCATGTTTGTTTCCTAGATTAAAAAGCACATCAATTTAGAGATTGTAAATTGAGAATTTGAGAATATGTTTCTCGAAAGGACTACTAAGTACTCTCATATTTCACAATAGAAACTTCATTGAAAAAACTAGAAGGGGATAGCAATGCCTATCTTGACCAAAGGGGGATCTCTCCCCAATTACTTCTTAGCTTTGAATTTGTTAGAGAACCCCTCTAGAGTCCTCTACTTCCCAGAAGCAATATCACTAGTAGCTTCTCCAAGTCTGACCTCCTTATTGTTTGCACAACCCACTTTAGATTCATTCCCTATGTCCATTTTATTTTTCTTCTTTGAATTACCACTCACCTAAGTCCAGGAATCATCATTCAACTCTTTCATTAAAGGTGAGGAAGGGTCCAGGTCGTTCAACCCTAGTAAGGCCAACAACTCTTGCATCTTATCTTGAAGCACATCAAGGGGGGCCAATTCTTCCTCGTTCAGAGAGACACAAAGGTCCAAGCCTTTATCAAAGACAACATAACCCGTAGGAGAGAGGATTTTCTCACCTTTGAAAGAAACACAGCCATGGACTCCTATTTCCTTTCGGGGCAAAAAAAAATCCTCCTCTCGCATAGGCTCAACAATCACCATATCCAAATCCTTTGGAAGAACCTTGGACTAAACTGCATTGCAACCACTGTCTACCTTCAAAGAGTCACTAGGGGGAGAGAAAAAAATTGAACTCTTGTTCTTCTATAGGGGCATCCTCATGTAAGAGTCACTAAGATGGCCAAAAAATTTGCGATGAAGACAAAACAACCCCGCATTTTTATATTCTAGAGCTTAGGTCTAGGAACCAAACTTGGACTTCAATGTAATAGTAGTGGGAAGAACACTATTGATAGACACATTGACACACATTTGAGAAAACACCAGCCTTGATTTCTAAGCAGTCACCTTGTCCATTGCCAATAGGCTTCCAAAAGTATTAGCAAAGCCTTGAAACAACTTATAGTTCCAAATTTCAAGGGGTAAGCTGGGAAATCTCACCCAAGTAGGACCCACCAACCCAAGATCAACTGATGGGTCTAGATCCAATTTCCATATATAGAGCACCAAGCAGTTCTTAAATTTTGAGTCAAATGCCACAGGGCCCTTAGTGAAGTCTATAAGCAAGTCTTCCTACTTGTTGAAACAAAATAAAAGGAGGCCATTAGAAATGGAACTTATAAAAGCTTCATCCTTTAGGGACAAGGACGAGTTCATCCATCTACGCACTTGATCAATGTTTGGCCTAAAATCCAGGAACCTTCCAACCAAAGACAAGAAAAGGCTCATTAGGGATTGAAACTTCCAACCCTTCAACCACAAAATATTTTAACACCAAAGGATAAAACACGAACCTTTTTGAAGGAGAGGAAAAGCCAACAAGTTTGTCTATATATTACTTTGATTCTTTTTCAACACCGTGGAGCAAACTTCATGATGTTTGCTGACAGTACCTTCACCTCAAGGTAGAGTACCCTATAGCTTTAGACCTGGGAGAATAGGAAGACAGAGTCAAGGAACTAGTATTACCATCTTTCAAGGAGGAAAAATTTTTGGAAGGGGATGCAAATTGGGCCCCCCCACCCAATATCACCATGGCTAGAGCTACAACACAAAAAGTTGAAAATAGGCACATGCACACAATAATAGAAGAACATATTTTATATTTGTTATATCTAAACATTTTAAAATATTTGTTTTTAATTTAAACATTTAACTATCTTTATTCAATCTATTTTTTAATTATGGGAATGATTTTGTATGGTGCAAATCTAACTCAATTTTAAAAGTTTAAAAAAGTTAAGTTTTAGGTCTTTCCCTTCTCCATTAGCTATTGATAATTGATTTGATATAATTTATGTTACAATGTGCTATCTCTTGGTATAAATACATTTATTTGACCAGTTTAACATATCCTAAGAAACATAACCCAGGTTGGGTGAGTGGGGGTGGTCTAATTCATAATCACAAGGGTAATTTAAAATTGTCTTATACGGTGAACTTGGGGGTCCAATCATCTAGTTTTGTTGAGGTGGCAAGAGCCTTTTATGGCATTCAAATTTCCATCCAAGTTGGGCTTTCCAATTTGATTATCGAGGGGGATTCCAAAAATACTATCATGATGTTGATGGGGGAATCTAATCCTTGTTGGTCTCTCCGAGACCCCATTTCATCAAATCGAAGTCTAATGATGGCCCTCATAAATAGCAGGGCTATTCACATGTTTATAAATGACAAGAAATTTGTCGATGAAATTGATAACATTGGAACCTTCACACCAAATTTAGTAATATAGGATAATACCTCGCAAATCCTTGGGCATGTGTGTGAATTAATAAATCATTATGCCAAAGTACTACCAAATTGAGATCGAGATGGATCCTTTGTTAGCTCTCTTGGATATTTTCCATGATTTTCACTTATGGAAAATTAATCCATTTTCTTTTTATAAACTTATTTACATGTAGCTTTAGTATTCGTATTGGTAGTTCTACATAATTTATTCCCTTTCTCTAGAAGGTGATTTGGTGCAGGAGGAACTTACTAGTTGAAAAATGTGGAAATAGGACAAAGAAGTTTGTCCCAGCTTGTAATAAGGAAAATTGGCCTCTTATATGGAAGGAATACTGGGGAATGACCCTAATATCTCTATGGAATTTGCTACCTCTTGGGTGGATGGCATTCTTACTGTTAATGGGTATTCCTTCATAGTGATGAATAATCTTATTACAAAAGTGATGGGGCTCTCACTGGAGGGTATTTTCATCCCTCATAAGCCTAAGGCTAGCTATCAAAAATATATGGATCATTTTTTAAAGAGGGTGAAAAAGTGAACAGACTCCAAAATTGCTTCAACCATGCTGATCTACTTGGTATTTGGAGTAAGGTTACAAAGGTCCTTATGAGTTATGTTATGCCCAAAGGTTGGTTCTATCACTTTCATGCTCAGTTGTTTTCTATGCTTAACCACCTTTGGTATAATGGGTATGTGCAAGATCATCATGGAAAAAACAAGCCCTTAAGTGGTGATGAAAATTCAGAAAATCAGAGTTAGGAAACTTGACATAAAATTTTGAATAAGTTATCTATATTATTTTAAAAATATGTAAGAATATAATCTATAGAAAATAGAATGTAGTTTCTAAACTACTAGTTTTATTTAAAAAAATCAAAAATCTATTTGGTGAAAATTTTAAATTTCAATGCAGTAGTAATTAAATTTTAGGGAAAAAATAAGAAGTAGGTGTTTGTCTGACCACCCTAACCACAATAAAATAATAATAAATTTTTAAAATATTTTTGATATAAGTAGAGGACTCATGTCCCAATGTGATGCATATTTTTTTATAATTTTTTTCCAAGTAAATAATTAATTATGAATTTTTTATTACAACTTTTTTAAAATATAAAAAACTCATATGTCTGACCACCTTAACTTGGTGAAAACTTCATGAAATTCAATATTCTTTTTTTTTAATCCTATACTATGTGAAGCATATAATGTGATGCATGTTTTGGATTCCAAAAATGTGACACTATTTCAAAGCTATAGATGTTTTTCAATCAGCCTATCAATCAAGACTTTAGTTGTAATTCAAATAGAAAATGAATAATAATTATTTATTAAATTCAAAGTAAAGCATAATTTATATTGATGGAAAGCTGAGAATATCCTTTAAAGATCCTTTTCATTTGATCAATTTTGGGTTAAAAAAAGTCGTTAGCCACATGGGCCATCATATCACTTACATATCGCCACTTTTTCGCCCATCATGATCCTACACAAAACCTAAAATAAAAATAAACTTTCCATTATTTTTTCCTCTCTCGAACAAACTATTAAATATGTCTTGGGTAAAAGAAAAAATTTACCCATTCACCAAGGCCTCATATTTTGTCTATGCTAGTACTAGGCCACTGTGTTACCCTCCCTTGCAACTATAAAAAAGAACACCTTGGATATTTATGACCCCGCAGTGAACCCTAGTCCCTCCATTACCCTAGAAGAAATCCCTCCTACTGCCCATCATTTCAATCACACCTACAATAAAACCCCTGCTAATGAAGAAACCACTCCAAACCCCATAGAATTTTCTCCCTTATCTAAGCCCACTCCTATTTCTACTTCTAGATCTAGTGAGTTGGAAAAATTTGACAATAATTCATGGAATCCCACCCCTTCCAATTCCCCCATGCACTTCCCTACTCATGTGGAGGTCTCTACATCCCCAACACGCCCTATTATTAACCCTAGTCATCAAAGGTATCCCATTTTTTGCATCAATTTGGAGGGGACTCATGTTGAACTAAGGGTTCGTTTTGACATGCGTGTTCCTAGTGATCCCCTCTATAGAAAAAATATTGAAATTTTGGAGATGGTTAATGCCCAAAATGACATCCTTAAATGGCTCTCGGGTTTAATTGGTTATTGCTAAAGAGAGAATTCATATTTTAGAGAATAAGGTGTTGCTGAAGTAGGCTCCTAAGCTTAGGGAGGTCGACAAAAAAGGCCATTGGGAAATGATAGCCTCTTTGACTAAGTCATTTGAGCATTGGGCCATATGGGATAAGGAGTTGAAATAGATAAATGATATTTTTGGCACGGAGGAGGACAAAAAGAATTTACAAATGGAGATTGAAGCCATACACAAGACCAAGAAAAAATCATTGAGTGCCTCCTATTGGTTATTTTTTTAGAACCAAAATTAGTCTCACCGCAAACCTATGAACTTTCCAAGAAAAATTATCAATAAGGATAAGGATTGGCCAACACATAAGTAAAGTCTTTTTGGATCTCTACTTCTTCTCTTACGGCTCTGTCGGACCAAGAATGGTAATCCCAAAACAACTATGTTCCTAGATACTGGTGTGTCTAGTATCAAAACAAAAAACATAAATATATTTCTCCTCATATGTTTAAAAGAATCATACCCTGAAAGTTTGGAAAAATTCTACAATAATGATTAACTTAAAAAAGAGATTATATGATCCCATTAACATTCATACAGACCTAGTGAA
The DNA here is from genome assembly GCA_007115665.2 of Sequoiadendron giganteum. NCBI lineage: Eukaryota > Viridiplantae > Streptophyta > Pinopsida > Cupressales > Cupressaceae > Sequoiadendron > Sequoiadendron giganteum. The sequence goes on along the minus strand of CM021103.1, from coordinate 88,131,998 downwards.
ACATTTGGAGAACGATTTGATTATTTTGTGTGATTTTCAGTCAAGTCGGTTACCAAAAGAGAGCATGAATACTAAACCAAGCTAGTGTCATATTCTAGGAAAGACAGTCAAACCATAAACCTATATGATTAGATAATCAACCTTGTATTTTAGAAAAAATAACTATAGCCTTAAAAATATTGCCTTACAATATTCCCACCAATTATATCCATAATTAACTTCTTACTGACATCCTCATACACAAACTATACCAAACCTACTACCAAATTCAAGCATTTACATGCATTCCTTGAATGAACAAACAAGAATGAAACAACACATCCATTGGGACTCAACAGAGATAAAAAAGATAACCATTGATCATCATATTTATAGCTTGTATAGTTTGCATGAAGAAAAGAAAATATATAGAAATTTTATGTCACTTTATCATTTGTATTGCTTGTCCAAAAAAAATATTGGTTGACTTGTTTCTATAACATGTTACTGTGAAACTTACTATCCAAACTCTTGTATCTATTTTCCTTGAAAATAAGTACCTATTTACCTATCGACTCCTTGACCTACTCATCCCCCCTTTGTATCTAGCCTTAGAATCCCTTTTATAAGCCAAGGGAGCAACAAGCACTGGGCTGGAATATATTTCACAATACATTTCAAAGTGAATTTCTACAGAGAATAAGAAAATATCTCACAATTGATTTTGGGGATTCATCCTTCAAATGAAAAACAAAAACAGAGTCCAAGGATTTTTTGATTAGGGCCATCTCGCCAGTCATCAAAAAGTGTTGTCATGGCAGTATCAAAAATACGTAGATCCATATCTCCTCAAAAAACATCATTATCAACACAAAAATAAAAAAAGACCGGAGATCCACTTCATGTCACACCAACCCAAGAGAGCTAACAACACACAGGACCAAAAACTCGAGCACCAAACAAGGAGAGTAATATAATATTACTTTTCCTTGTCACTAGGTGAATAGGTGTTCCCACTTGGTGTCCTTATCTTTAGAGGAGTAGCCATCATCACCTCATCCTCAGAATCAACCCAATACATCATGGGTATATAAGATACTGGTGATAGCCATAATTAGTTTCATCGCCATTGTTAGAAACATCCTCAAGGCCATCAAGCTTTTATTAAGGGTATAAAGGATTATTAAAGTCACCAGCAAGCATCAACTTCATATCCAAGGCAATTGAGATGTGCCCCAATAGAAAATCCCATGGCTGGTTTCTAGCATTTCTAGAGTTAGGTTCATAAATATTAATAAGATGCCATTCAAGACCAGTTTTGTAATCTTCTAGAATGACTTCTAAATATTTTTTGTTACTAAATCCTTCCTTACCTTTCAATTTTTTGGGATTCCATAAGGTGGCAATTCCTCCAGAAGTGCCATCAAAATCACATACACAATAGTGAGCCAATGGCCAAATCTACTTAACCATTTTTTCCAACACTTCTTCATGTTTGTTTCCTAGATTAAAAGCACATCAATTTAGAGGTTGTATATTGAGCATTTGAGAATATGTTGCTTGAAAGGACTATTAAGTACTCTCATATTCCATGATAGAAACTTCATCAAAAGAACAAGAAGCAGCTAGCAATGCCTATCCTGGCCAAGGGAGGAGCTCTCCCCAATTACTTCTTAGATTTCAATCTGTCAGAGAACCCCTCTAGAGTCCTCTACTTCCCAAAAGAAATATCTCTAGTAGCTTCTCTAAGTCTGACCTCCTTATTGTTTATGAAACCCACTTTAGAGACATTCCCTATGTCCATTTTCTTTTTCTTTTTTGACTTACCATTAACCTAAGTCCAGGAATCATCATTCAACTCTTTCATTAAAGGTAAGGAAGGGGCAAGGTCATTGAACCCTAGTAAGGCCAACGACTCTTGCATCCTATCTTGAAGCACATCAAGGGGGGCCAATTCTTCCTCATTCAAAGAGACACAAAGTTTCAAGCCTTTATCGAAGACAACCAAACCCTTAGGAGAGAGGATTTTCTCACCTTCGAAAGAAACATAGTCATGGACTCCTATTTCCTTTTGTAGAAAAAAATCCTCCTCTCGCACAGGCTCAACAATCACCATATCCACATCCTTGGGAAGAACATTCGACTAAATTGTATTGCAACCAATGTCCACCTTCAAAGAGTCACTAGGGGGAGAGTAGACAACTAAACCCTTGTTCTTCTATAGGGGCATCCTCCTGTAAGAGTTGCTAAGATGGCCAAAAATTTTGTGATGAAGACAAAACAAACCCGCATTTTCATATTCTAGAGCTTGGGTCTATGAACCAAACTTGGACTTCAAGGTAATAGTAGTGGGAAGAACACTATTGATAACCACATTGACACACATTTGAGAAAAAAACAACCTTGATTCCTAAGTAGTGACCTTGTCCATCGCCAATAGGCTTCCAAAAGTATTAGCAAAGCCTTGAAACACTTTATAGTTCCAAAATTCAAGGGGCAAGTTGGGAAATCTCACCCAAGTAGGACCCAAGATCAGTCGATGTGTCCAGATCCAGTTTCCATTTATAGAGCACCAAGCAGTTCTTAAAGTTTGAGTCAAATTCCCTAGGGCCCTTAGTCAAGTCTATAACCAAGTCTTCCTGCTTGTTGAAACAAAATAAAAGGAGGCCATTAGAAATGGCACTTATAGAAGCTTCACCCTTTAGGGACAAGGATGAGTTCATCCATCTACACACTTGATCAATTTTTGGCCTAAAATACAAGAACCTTTCAACCAAAGCCAAACAAAGGCTAGCCATAGATTCTTTCATAATCTCATCAGGGATCGAGACTTCCAACCCTTCAACCATAAAACATTTTAACACCAAAGGATAAAACATGAACATTTTTGAAGGAGAGGAAAATCCAACAAGTTTGTCTATATATAACTTTTATTCTTTTTCAACATCGAGGAGCGAACTTTATGATGAAAACTGACATTACCTTCACCTCAAGGTAGAGTACACTATAACTTTACACTCGGGAGAATAGGAAGACAGAGTCAAGGAACCAGTATTGCCACCTTTCAAGGAGGAAAAATTTCTGGAAGGGGATACCAATTGGGCCCCCCCCACCTAGTATCACCATAGCTAGAGCTATGACACAAAAATTTGAAAATAGGCACATGCACACAACAATAGTAGAACATATTTTATATTTTTTATATCTACACTTTTTAAAATATTTATTTTTAATTTAAACATTTAATTGTCTTTATTCGATGTATTTTTTAAGTATGGGAATGATTTTGTATGGTGCAAATCTAACTCAATTTTAAACCCCTGATATTCATGACCCCACAATGAACCCTATTCCGTCCATTACCCTAGAAGAAACCCCTCCTATTGCCCATCATTTAAGTCATGCCCATAGTAAAACCCCTGCTAATGAGGAAATCCCTCCAAACCCCATAGAATTTGCTCCCCTATCTAAGCCCACTCCTATTTCTACTTCTAGGTCTAGTGAGTTTGAAAAATTTGACAACAATTCATGGATTTCCACCCTTGCCAATTCCCCCATGCACTCCCCTACTCATGCAGAGGTCTCTGACGTCCCCAACACCCCCCTATTATTAACCCTAGTCGTCAAAGTTCCCCCATTTGCATCAATCTGGAGGGGACTCATGTTGAACTAAGGGTTGGTTTTGACATGTTTGTTCCTAGTGCCCCCTCTAAAGAAAAAATAATGAAATTTCAGAAATGGTTAATGCCCAAAATGAAATCCTTAAATGGCTCCTAGGTTTAATTGGTTATTGCTAAAGAGAGAATTTAGATTTTAGAGAATACAGTGTTTTTGTAGTAGGTTCCTAAGATTTGGGAGGTGGAGGACAAAGGCCATTGGGAAATGATAGCCTTTGACTAAGTTGTTTGAGCATTGGGCCAGATGGGAAAAGGAGTTCAAAGAGCAACATGATATTGTTGAAATGGAGGATGACAAAAATAATTTACAAATGGAGATTCAAGCCATACACAAGAACCAAGAAAAAATCATTGAGTGCCTCCTGTTGGTTATTTTTTTAGAATCAAACGTAGTCTCACCGCAAACCTATGAACTTGCCAAGAACAATTATCAGTAAGGGTAAGGATTGGCCAACACATAAGTAAATCCTTTTGGATCTCTACTTCTTCTCTTTAGGATTTTTCAGACCAACGAGGGTAATCCTAAAATAACTATGTTCCTAGATACCGGTGTGTCTAGTATCAAAAAACAAAACAGACAAATAGTTCTCCTCATATGTTTACAAGAATCATACCTTGAAAGTTTGGAAAACTTCCACAATAATGATTAACTTAAACAAGAGAATATATGGTCCCATTAACATTCATACAGACCTAGTGAAACATTTGGAGAATCATTTGATTATGTTATGTGATTCTCAGTCAAGTCAGTTACCAAAAGAGAGCATGAATACTAAACCAGGCTAGTGCCATATAACAAGAAACATAGTCAAACCATAAACCTATATGATTAGGTAATCAACCTTGTATTTTAGAAAAACTACCTATAGCCTTATAAATATTAACTTACAATATTCCCACCAATTATATCCATAATTAACATCTTACTAACATCCTCATACAAAAACTATACCAAACCTAATGCTAAATTCAAGCATTTAAATGTATTCCTTGAATGAACAAGAAAGAATGAAACAACACATCCATTGGGACTCAACAGAGATAAAAAAGATAACCATTGATCATCATATTTATAGCTTGTATAGTTTGCATGAAGAAAAGAAAATATATAGAAATTTTATGTCACTTTATCATTTGTATTGCTTGTCCAAAAAAAATATTGGCTGACTTGTTTCTATAACATGTTACTGTGAAACTTACTATCCAAACTCTTGTATCTATTTTCCTTGAAAATAAGTACCTATTTACCTATCTACTCCTTGACCTACTCATCCCCCCTTTGTATCCAGCCTTAGAATCCCTTTTATAAGCCAAGGGAGAAAAAAGCACTAGGTTGGAATACATTTCACATTAGATTTCATTTTCATAATTAAGTGTATTTCAATATACTAAAAGAAAATATCTCCCAAATGATTTTGGGGATTCATCCTTCAAATGAAAAACAAAAACAGAGTCCAAGGAACCGTTGAACAGACCCATCCCGCCAGTCATCAATTTTTTTTGTTGTGGTAGCATCAAAAACATGTAGATCCATATCATCTTGAAAAGCATCATTATCAGCACAAAAATCCAAAAAGATCAGAGGCCCACTTCATGTCACACCAACCCAAGAGAGCTAACAACACACACAACCAAAAACCCGAGCACCTAACAAGGAGAATAATAGAATATTAAATTTCCTTGTCACCAGGTTAATAGGTGTTCCCACTTGGTGTCCTTATCTTCAGAGGAGTAGCCATCATCACGTCATCCTCAGAATCAACCCAATCCTTCATGGCTATAAGATATTGGCGATAACCAGAATCAGTTTCATCGCCACTATTAGAAACATCCTCAAGTCTGCCAAGATTTTCTTAAGGGTATAAAGGATTATTAAAGTCACCAACAAGAATCCACTTCATATCCAGGGTAATTGAGATGTGCCCCAACAAAAAAATACCATAGTTCGTTTCTAGCATTTCTAGAGTTAGGTTCATGAATATTAACAAGATGCCATTCAAGACAAATTTTATAATCTTGTAGAATGAATTCTAAATATTTTGATTTACTAAATCCTTTATTACCTTTCAATTTTTTTGGATTCCATAAGGTGGCAATTCCTCCAGAAGCGCCATCAAAATCACATACACAATAGTGAGCCAATGGCCTTATCAACTTAACCATTTTTTCACGACAAAAACTTCATCAAAATAACTAGAAGGGGCTACTAACGCCTATCCTGACCAAGGGGGGAGCTCTCCCCAATTACCTCTTAGATTTGAATCTATTAGAGAGCCCTTGTAGAGTCCTCTACTTCCTAGAAGCAATATCTCTAGTAGGTTCTCTAATTCTCACCTCCTTATTGTTTGTGCAACCCACTTTAGAGACAATCCCTATGTCCATTTTATTTTTCTTCTTTGACTTACCATTCACCTAATTCTAGGAATCATCATTCAACTCTTTCATTAAAGGTGGGGAAGGGGCTAGGTCCTTAAACCCTAGTAAGGCCAACGAATCTTGCATCTTATCTTGAAGCACATCAAGGGGGGCCAATTCTTCCTCATTCAGAGAGACACAAAGGTCCAAGCCTTTATTGAATATAGTAGAACCCATAGGAGAGAGGATTTTCTCACCTTCAAAAGAAAAATAGTCATGGAATCCTATTTCCTTTGGGGGGGAGAAAAAAATCCTCCTCTTGCACAGGCTCAACAATCACCATATCCAGATCCTTGGGAAAAACCTTGGACTGAACTGCATTGCAACCACTGTCCACCTTTAAAGAGTCCCTAGGGGGAGATCAGACAACTAAAATCTTGTTCTTCTATAGGGGCATCCTCTTGTAAGAGTCGCTAAGTTGGCCAAATTTTTTGCAATGAAGAGAAAACAGCCCCGCATTTTCATATTCTAGAGCTTGGGTCTAGGAACCAAACTTGGACATCAAGGTAATAGTAGTGGGAAGAACACTATTGATAGCCACATTGACACACATTTGACAAAACACCAGCCTTGATTTCTAAGCAGTGACCTTGTCCATCACCAACAAGCTTCCAAAAGTATTAGAATTTCCCTAAAACACCTTATAGTTCCAGAATTCAAGGGGCAAGTCAGGCAATCTCACCCAAGTAGGACCCACCGACCCAAGATCAGTTGATGGGTCCAAATCTAGTTTCCATTTATAGAGCACCAAACAGTTCTTAAAGTTTGAGTCAAATTACCCAAAGCCCTCAGGCAAGTCTATAACCAAGTCTTCCTTCTTGTTGAAACAAAATAAAAGGAGGCCATTAGAAATGACACTTATAGAAGCTTCACCCTTTAGGGACAAGGACGAGTTCATCCACCCGCACACTTGATCAAATTTTGGCTTGAAATACAAGAACCTTCCAACCAAAGCCAAACTGAGGCTAGCCATAGATTCTTCCATAATCTCATTAGGGATTGAAACTTCCAAACATTCAATCATGAAACATTTTAACACCATAGGATAAAACATGACCCTTTTTGAAGGAGAGGAAAATCCAACAAGTTTGTCTATATATAACTTTGATTCTTTTTCAACACCGAGGAGCGAACTTCATGATGAACACTGACAGTACCTTCACCTCAAGGAAGAGTACCGTGTAACTTTAGACCTAGGAGAATAGGAAAATAGAGTCAAGGAACCAGCATTGTCATCTTTCAAGGATGAAAAATTTCAAGAAGGGGATGCCAATTGGGTCCCCCCATCCAGTATCACCATGGCTAGAGCTACAACACAAAAAATTTAAAATAGGCACATGCACGCAATAATAGAAGAACATATTTTATATTTGTTATATCTAAACTTTTTAAAATATTTATTTTAATTTCGACATTTAATTGTCTTTATTTGAGGTATTTTTGAAGTATGGGAATGATTTTGTATGGTGAAAATCTAACTCAATTTCAATTTTTTTAAAAGTTAAGTTTTAGGTCTTGCCCTTCTCCATTAGCTATTGATAATTGATTTGATATATTTTATGTTACAATGTGCTATGTCTAGGTATATAAATACATTCATTTGATAAGTTTAACATATCCTAAGAAACATAACCCAGGTTGGGCGAGTGGGGGTGGTGTAATTCATAATCACAAGGGTAATTTAATCTTGTCTTATACGGTGAACTTGGGGGGTCCAATAATCTAGTTTTGTTGAGGTGGTGGCAACCTTTCATAAAATTAAAATTTCCATCCAAGTTGGGCTTTCCAATTTTATTATCGAGGGGTATTTTAAAAATACTATCATGATGTTGATGGGGAAATCTAATCCTTGTTGGACTCTCTGAGACCTCATGTCATCAAATCAAAATCTAATGATGACCCTCATAAATAGCAGGGCTATTCATGTGTTTAGAAATGACAATAAAGTTGTCGATGAAATTGATAACATTGCAACCTTCACACCAAATTTAGTAATAGAGGATAATATTTTGTAAATCTCTGGGCATGTGTGCAAATTAATAAATCATTATGCCAAAGTACTACCAAATTGAGATCGAGATTGACCATTGTTAGCTCTCTCAGAGATTTTCCTTGATTTTTCACTTATGACAAATTAATCCCTTTTCTTTTTATAAACTCATTTACATGTGGCTTTGGTATTCGTATTGGCAATTCTATAGAATTTATTCCCTTGCTCTGTATTTTACAAATTCTACAATTGTAGGTGATTTGGTGCAGGAGGAACTTACTAGTTGAAAAATGTGGAAATAGGACAAAGAATTTTGGCCCATCTTGCAATGAGGAAAACTAGCCTCTTATATGGAAGGAATACTAGGGAATCACCGCAAGATCTCTACAGAATTTGCTACCTCTTGGGTAGATGGCATTGTTACTGTTAATGGGTATTCCTTCACAATGACGGTTGGGCTTATTGCAAAAGTGATGGGGCTCTCATTGGAGGGTATTTTCATCCCTCATAAGCCTAAGGCTAGCTATCAAAAATATATGGACCATTTTTTAAAAAGGGTAAAAAAGTGAACAGACTCCAAAATTGCTTCAACCATGTTGATCTACCGGGCATTTGTAGTAAGGTGATAGAGTTCCTTATGAGGTATGTTATGCTTGAAGGTCGGTTATGTCACTTTCATGCTCACTTGTTTCCTATTCTTAACCACCTTTGGTATAATATAAAAATGAACTTTCCATTATTTTTTTCTCTCTCGAACAAACTGTAATGCAGGAAAACTAGAAAATCAATGAGGTTAAAGAAATACAAAGCATTTAAACTAGAACTAGCCTACATTAAACAAAAAAGCACAAAGGAAATAAGCTAAATTATAAACAGTCTCACCAAAGATCGATGTAACTCCGTGAATAATCTATGTTGTCCTTCTCCATTTTGCCGTGATACTATCCTTGCCCTTAGATTTTTAGTATGTGTGTAAGTATAGCCTTGATGTATGTGATTATAGCAAAATATCAAAGATTAACAAGTTGCTTCCAAAAGTATATCGATTTCAGGAGGATTTAAAATGATGAAAGCCAAGTCAATTTATAAAAAATTGATCATTTGAATGAGAGGTTGAGATTCAAAAGATAGATCGATGATTTAAATTGATGAATGACATGCGATAGAGATTTATGTCAGTTACAACGTGAGTGAAAAAATTTGCATGAGAAAGATTAAATTAAATATTAATTTAATCTGATGTTGAGACTATTCAAAATTCGGAAGAATAGAGATTGTATGTGAAAGATAAAGTAGAAACATTGTGTTTAAATGCACAAATGAATTATTTAATAAATAAAGTAATTTAATAAATAATAACTTGCATGCAAAAGAATAAGACTGACTGATTAAACCAGAAAGTCTGTTCATCAGAAATTAGTAGATATTAAATCAGGAGATAACTGACTAATGAATAATTAGATAACTAAGTGGTTATCTAATCACAAAGGAATATTCGACGAATAATTATCTTTATGAATTAAATGATTATTTAATTCAACATTCAAAATTTAGGGATTAAATAAAATAAATAAAGATTTATTTAATTGATTGGAGGAAGAGTTAAAGAATAATTAAATAATTTGAAATGAATATTTAATTATAGTCGGAAATATGATAAAGGGTAAATTAAATAATAATTTATTTAATTTAGAAAGAGGATTAATTAATTAGTGATGTAATTAAATAAATAAAATTTATTTAATTAGTGAAGCAAAAATAAAATGCAAGAATGAATCAATTAAATAATTAAAGATATTTATTTAAATAATTAAATATATCTATTTAAATAATTAAAGATATTTAATTAATAGAGGATTGCATGTAGAAGATAAGATTGGCATAGATAAAATTGTCTCTTAGAGAAAATCAAATCTTATCTAGACTTAAGTGATTAATGACTAATTAAATAATAAAGATATTATTTAATTATAGAAGATTGTGAAATGGATAAATATTTTTATGAATTAAATAATGATTTAATTAGACATTCAAGATTTTGGGATTAAATTAAATAAATAAAGATTTACTTAATTAAAGGGATTAAATTAAATAAATAAAGATTTATTTAATTAAAGGGGGAAAAGGCTAAAGAATAATTAAATAATTAAAGTAATTATTTAATTATAGTTGAAAGTGTGACAAGAATTAATTAAATAATTTAAAATGATTATTTAATAGAAGATAGATTTAATTAGTGATGTAATTAAATAAATAACATTTATTTAATTAATCAAAGAGAAATAAAAATGGGAATGAATGAATTAAACTTTTAAAGTTATTTAATTAATAGAGGACATACAACTTTAGAAAATAATTAAATAATTAACATTAATTAATTATGAGAAATGAAGATGTAAGAATTATGTAGAAGTTAATGGTCATAGGCTTAGGAAAATATTTGGTGTCTACAATTTTCCCCTCTTTGATACGATGTTGTTTATCACATTGTGTCAAAGAAAATTTATCAAAAATATACCCCAGTGAAAGGGAGAATGATGAGGAGGTAGTGACATGCCCCCTCGAGAGGACATGCGGGTTCGAAGAACATGAGTGTGCTCTCAAAATGGATGAGAAAACTAGAAGATAAAGGATAAAAAAGATAAGAGGAACATAGATAAGGGTGGTGAAGATGCAGAAAAGAATAAATGTTAGCGCGGATTAATCGAAATGTAAATATTAGAAAATGGATATTAGAAGAATGTAGCATCTTCAATATTTTTCCAAATATAAACTAAGCCTTGCATTAAATCATCATTGGGTGGGACATGACACAAATAGATAGTAAACACCATGATATGAGATACAACAAGGTGTACAAAGTCATCCACTTGCTAAAACAAACAGTTGTAGACAAAGAGTGTCTAGACTCATACTAAGGGAAAAATTGCTCCAATCTTTTTGTCAAGACAAATCACAAAGAGAAATCAAATAAAAATCCAAAGTCGGGATACATTATTTCTCCTCTAAATCCTTCATGGGACATCCTAGAGAAAGCTAGTAACCTAACTTGAAAACCAAGTTTAAAAGACAGTCGACAAACATCAGTCAAAGAAAAATAGTCTTGAAACATCTTTGCTTCTCTAAATCCTTCATGGGACATCCTCAAGAAAGCTAGTAATCAAACTCAAAGACAATGCCAAAAAGATAAGACTAAATAAGCCATAAAAGTCAAAAATCCAATTAAAATATTTCCCAAAATTTGATCTGTTGTTGTTTGTATGATAAGCTGATTGTTTGAGAAAACCTGATGGCAAGGATGACACATACTGTATAAGATGTTGGGTCTGGTTTCGACTTTGTGACTATCTGTGTAAGGAATGACGAAGCCTAGTTTCAAAAAGACACGTACCATGTAAGACATTGAGTTTGATGTTGTTGATGTGACAAGCTGCATAAGGCTATGATGATCGATAATGTCTGTTGTTAAGAAGGACACATCTTGTATAAGACATAAGTTTGATTGTTTTGGCAATTTGTTTGTTTTGACCTAATGACATTGCTGACATGTTTGGCTTGTTGATGCATGACTTGTCTTGATATTTTGACTATTGTGTGTGTGTTGACAGTGTATGAATTATGTTGACTAACATGACGTACCCTAAAGAACTAACCTAGTGTGGCCTTGGGGGCTCATCGATTGATGGCCTTGCCTACATTATACACACAGATGCCTCATAGTTTGACCAACTTTAACTAATAAAAATGATTGATAAATATGTGCTTAAGTTGAGGATATGCAACGTGTGTAATAGTGAAAGTGATAAACCCTAATGGACTGACCTAGTGCAACCTCAGGGGCTCATTAATTGATGGCCTTGCCTACGTTATACATGTAGAGACCTCGTAGTTCGACGCGACCAATGAATTTGATATGTATAAATAATGTGTCATGATTTTATGTGTGATATGTGACAAACCTAGAAAGATGGACCTAATGCCTCGGGGGTGCATCAAGTGATGGCCTTGCCTACTTCCAATCGTAGAGGCAATGTAGTTCAACTCTATCTATGACTGACTTGACACAATTGACTTTGACTCTGTTTTTGGTATTTTTGACATGTTTTGATTTTTTTTGTCTTTTTTTTAAATTTTTGATGAGGATCGTGACAAATGCATATGAATGATTCTTATAGGTAAGCGAGCAAGCCTGCACAAGAATCCAAGGACAAACATGATCTTGCTCCTAGTCAAGCTAAAAATCAATTGACAAGTGATGATGATGACAATGTTTTTTGATGTGGGAAGGACACATCCCGAAACAATATGGGGATAGTGATAATGTGACTAAAAGCAAGTTATGCAGCAAGGCTAGGAACAAGGCCAAGGAATGTCTTAAATGATGCACTAGGATGCATAACAAGATTGTATGGATTAGACTGGTTGCATTTGGAATGAATTGTTTAGGATAGATGGGATGATGGAAGGATGTTGAATAAGTGGATTAGAATCCTTAAACCAGTGACAAGGGAAAACCAAGACAGGCGATATTTATAAAAAGATGATGGGTGGCGTTGGTAAAAGACAAGGGACATGAGGATTATAGGCCAGTGAAATTATCATTTGGTCTCCAAGGACAATGTCACATAGGGATAATGAGGCTATGAAGGTAGTGAAATGATATTTCATGGATAGTGTATGACCAAAGGATAGACATGTCAAAAAATTTCCCAAAAAATGATTTATATTTGTACCCCATTTCCTAGCAAGATCAAAGTAGGTGAGAAAATGGAATAGGAATGATATGGATTAAATGGATAGATGGAAATTTCATAAGAAATGTCATGTGAAGGGGAGGGGAGATGAGACAAATTTCCCCCAAATGTCCACATAGATAATTGATTCTACACATGATGCTTGTTTTCCAGGTTATCATAATGGTACTTATCCAAAGCACCATAAAAATGGTTTTCACTGCTGGACGAAATTTTTTCTCTTTACTATTTTCTTGATTTTTTTGATTGATTTTTTTTTCTTTGTTACCAAGATGCTTGTTTGCGAGGTTTTCATCAAGGTAACGATTTTTTTTTCTTTTTTTTTTGGATTTTCTAGATGGACTTGTTGCTTTAGATGATCATTGATTGTGTTGAATCCATTGATGGTGCTGATGTAGAGACTGGCGGGCCATGATATGCCAATAATGACCTTGATGAAGTAGTTACTTGGTTAGGATCATAGCACTTGCATAAAACTAACTGATGTTATTGTGATCCTTTTTGATACTAGAGTTGGCCTTTTCAAAATACACGCATCGTGATAGAGTGCCATGAGAGTCCTTACGATAAAGAGTTGTTGGAAAGATGCGATGGATTTATGACATGGGATTGTTGGGCTTTAGGCGAGATGTTGGATTATGATGGATGATGGTAGATGTGAGGGGATTGTTCGAATGTTTAGATGAAACACTTTATATTTTCCAAACTTGGGATGTTGGATGGCGGATTTTGGAATTTTGATTAGCATAGCGTTTGGAACCAACACTTTTATATGCCTTGCTTGATGACCATTTTGAAGGAGGTGGACATTTATTATATGTGGGAGTCCTCTTTTATTGTGGCTTCACATTTTGACTGACTTTTAGATTTGAAATATTTTCTTTTATTGATCCACTTTTCTTTGGGATCCATTTTAACTTCATTTGTCCACTCAGATTTTTGATTGATTTGATGGCCTTTGACATTTGATTTTCAACTTTGGATTTGTAATAATCTTTTTCTTTTTGTTGGTTCAAAATGGAAGGTTTATTCATGTTGGAATGATGGTTTATGGTGTGGATGGGAGGAGTGTTGGCAGCAACCTTATGATAAGAACTACTCATGGCCCTCATTTTGATGTTTGTATCAAATAAAGTTGCCCACAATATCAAGGAGATACAACTAACATCATTAGATTCTCTGACTGACGAATAGCCAAGACCCTGACATCTAGGATTTTCTTGAAGCTATATTGGTTCTCAAATTCCTTGCTCGTGTAGGCCTAGTCCTTTTCCTTGATACTGCATGTTCTGATAAATTTTGTTTGTGATGGGGTATTTTTTGTTTTGAAAACAAGATGCTAACCCATCATTGTCTATGTAGACATTGTTACTTGGAATATTTTGTTATGCAAGAAATCCCACTCTGACAAAGATAGATGATCCTAGTTGATAAGATGTTGTAGCTTCATTGAAATGTTGGATACATTTATGATTAACATATCTAGTCTAATTGTGTGAAATCTTAGATTCTGACAGTTCTTCAAAAGATATTGGTGCTTCCAAGTCGATGTCAAAACTGTCTTTATGGTCATTTTCATAGAGTCTAGTGAATTCAGCTATAGCTTGATCATTTGCAAATATGTCTAGAGTAGGAGACTCTTGTTTTAGAGTGTGATCATCTATGTGTCCAAAGGAGGCAAGTATCTCATTTTGGTAATTTTTGATATTTGGAGCTTGGATAGGGTCGTCTTCAAGTGTTTGATCATGAATGGCGTAAAGGTCGATGAGTGGATCATTTTGGATTTCTTGATCAATGGTAGTGTCTTGATCAAATATGGGTTTGTCTTGAATGATATGGTTGGGAAGGGAATCTTGATCAGGGATAGGTGTGTTTTGGATGCCTTGATTATCTATAAGGACTTCTTGGATAGACTTAAAGATAGATTCATGGGATGGGCTACTTTGATCTTGACATGAAGGTGAAGCCATGGTGTCATGCTTTGGACTTTCCATTTGACATGTATCCTCAAGTTTAGTAGATGGTGGTTGACTTTGGAGATTATGACTAGATGTATTTTCATGACTAAATGTAGATTGAGATAGAATGGATTGAAAGGGATTAGTGGATGAAAGACTAGGATAGGACGTGGAAGGTTGGAATGGATTAGTGGAAAGTTGGTTTCCCTTGTCAAGGTTAGGATAGGCATGCCTAATAGATGTTTGTCATGGATTAATGGTATATATTATGTCAAGTGACTCATGATAATGAGGACAGATGGTTGAATGACTAGGCCTTATGTATTGTTGGTAGGAGGGGTATGTGGGTAGTTGACCATGGGTTGAGGTTGAATTGCATTTGGATTGGATAAATTGTCTTTTGAAGTCTATGGTTTGTTGTTATTGACCAATGCAGACTAATTGGTATTCAACTTGACTGGCGAGCATATCAAGGTGAATGGAAGACATGGTGGTGGATGGTAATGTAAATGATATGGAATTATGTCTTTGGATGGAAATTTTATGAACTTAATCTATGTTTTTGGGATTTTCTAGATATAAGGAATGAATGCAACTATTTTTTTCAGTATTTTCTAGCAAATGAGAAATGTCTAAAATGATGTTATGCTAGGATGATTGTGTCTAAGTATGCAAAAGTCTAGGAAAGCATCTAAGATAATCAATTTTTGAATATTCTAAAAGGGGGTTACCTACCACCTATAGTTTAACCAAGGCTACAATTTAATTTTGTCAAGGAACTTGTGTAGGACTAGGACCAAAAGATAAGGTGAACTCCCAAACTAGAGTGATGAGCTGGAAGGATTCACATGTAGGATAAAAGATATGTTGGCAAGTGACAGGGTTCAATGACAATGTTCGTTGGAGCAAGGGTTTTCCCAAAATGTGGAAAGTTATCCTATTCTAAGATATGCAAGGTAATTCTGCTAAGATGCAGCTAAATTGTGTAACTAGGATGCCTATCACCAAATCTAAATGATACCTAAAGGATGCAATTATGAAAAGTATGAGAATTTTTTTTGGTTTTCTATCCAAGGATGACTGTGAAAATTAGAAACTGATAATGACCGTATGATTTCAGACCATGATAGTGAATCCTAGTTTTTTGGTTCCCAAAAAAATGCGGTTCAAGTTCATAGATGCATCGCAAAATTTAGCAAATGTGTTTCGAGGGTTTAGATGCAATTTTTTGCCAAACTAGGTCTCGGTTTAATGATAGAAAAATGTGACTCACGATTGATAGATGCAACTAACTATTAAATAGACGTGACTCGCTATTACAGATGCGACTCGGGATGACAAATACGACTGACTGTTAAACATATGCGACTCATATTTTTCTAATGAATGACAGTGGATTCTATTTTGACAGTTGTGAGCTTCTAATTAACAGATGCAACTTGTTTTGATAGATGCAGTTTTCTGATGAACTAGGTTTTTGACTAACTTTATTTCGTGATCAAATTTTGGCAATTTAAAAACAATCAAAAAATAATGTATTTCAAGTTTGATGTTCATGAATATGTTAAAATTCAGAAATTATGTAAATCCTAAGGCTGGCAATGACAATACTTGTTGAATTCTCACTTGGGTTTCCCTAGCTATGCATATTCAAAGTGGATGACTAGAAGCTTGAACACACTAGCTCTCCTCCATGACACACACTTCTTAGGTCAGCCAAGCTTTAGTTCCCATGACTCTCCCATGGAAAAATTTTCATCTCTACTATTGAAATGTAAGATTGTGAGACAGCTTTAGAGGTTCGACCTCTTGCACCAGCAAATAGAAGGTTTTTGATTTAAACTAAAAAAAGTTGTATTTTTAGTATGGGCACCCATTCAGAAAGCAATGTGAGAGGCAATATCATCCTAGTGTATAGAAGTTACACTCTATAGGTTTTGATGCACCACTAGTGTACTGGGGAATCAATAGTTGGTCCATTGGGATTTTTGTAATGCAGAGTTTCCTCAACATTATAATTTCTATACCGGTTGGGATTAGCTTGGCAAAAAATCTTATCACTGGTTTGAGTCACCTTGGTTACTCTTAACCACCAAAGAAGGCCCAAATTCTAGAGTCAGTAACAGTTTCTCTTACACCCAGGATCACACGAATGCACAAGGGGAGAGGATACTTCTACTACCGAATCGGGATCTAATCTAACATAAACAAGCATAGAAGACACTGGTTCATTTTAAATCCCAAATGACAATTCTTTATCTACTCAAACAATTTGTTCTTTCTAATTTTTTTTTAAATCTCTTCTTTGAATTTGGTCCTGCAAACAAATTGTTAGTAGTTTAAGTTTCTATCTTCGTCAAAGGTTCTACAAAACATGGATTAGGAGTTTTGTTTCTCTTTATGTCTTCGTCAATCATCCTGCAAAAGAGTTTGAATGTTGTCTTCTATGAATCATCCTGCAAACACTATATTAACTCCCCTAAAACACACACTAAAATACAAAATTAGTAACAAAAAAGCTAAAAATTAAACACAAAAATATGAAACTTCAGAAAAAGTAAAACAAGTTTACTAGTTAGATACATCATAGGTTCACCAATCAGATGTGTAGCAGAACAAAGAAAATGCATCAAAAAACAAAAAAATGCATCTCAAAAAATTAGTTACAGTGTTTCGTACAACACATGCATTGCGTCGTACCTGTACCTGCAAAAAAGAAAAGATAAGAAAATACTCTACAAATTTTGAAGATGATGTCTTCACATCAGGTTCACCAAATGTAATGTGGGAAAACTAGAAAAGCAATGAAGTTAAAGCAATAAAAAGCATTTAAACTAAAACTAGCCTACATTAAACAACAAAGCACAAAGGAAATAAGCTAAAATATAAACAATCTCACCAAAGATCGATGTAACTCCATGAATAATATTTGTTGTCCTCCATTTTTCCGTGATAGTATTCTTGCCCTCAAATTTTTAGTATGTGTGCAAGTATACCCTTGATGTATGCGATTATAGCAAAATATCGAAGATTAACAAGTTTCTTCCAAAAGTATATCGATTTCGGGAGGAGTTGAAATGATGAAAGCAAGGTCAATTTATAGAAAATTGATCATTTGAATGAGAGGCTGAGATTCAAAAGATAGATCGATGGTTGAGACTGATGAATGACATGCGATAGAGATTTGTGTTAGTTGCAATGTGAGTGAAAAACTCTGCATGATAGAGATTAAATTAAATAATAATTTAATCTGATGTTGAGACTGTTCAAAATTTGGAAGAATAGAGATTGTATGTGAAAGATAAAGTAGAAACATTGTGTTCGAACACACAAATGAATTATTTAACTAAATAAAGTTATTTAATTAATAATAAATTGCATGTAGAAGAATAAGATCGACTGATTAAACTAGAAAGTTTGTTCGTGAGAAATAAGAATATATTAAATCAGGAGATAACCGACTAATGAATAATTAGATAACTAAGCGATTATCTAATCACAAAGGAATATTCGAGGAATAATTATCTTTATGAATTAAATGATTATTTAATTCAACATTCAAAATTTAAGGATTAAAGTAAATAAATAAAGATTTATTTAATTGATTGGAGAAAAAGTTAAAGAATAATTAAATAATTTGAAATGAATAATTAATTATAGTCAGAAATATGATAAAGGGTAAATTAAATAATAATTTATTGAATTTATCTAGAAAGAGGATTAATTAATTAGTGGCGTAATTAAATAAATAATATTTATTTAATTAGTCAAGAAATAATAAAATGCACGAATGAATCAATTAAATAATTAAAAATGTTTATTTAAATAATTAAAGATATTTAATTAATAGAGGATTGCATGTAGAAGATAAGATTGACATAGATAAAATTGTCTCTTAGAGAAAATCAAATCTTATCTAGACTTAAGTGATTAATGACTAATTAAATAATAAAGATATTATTTAATTATAGAAGATTGTGATATGGATAAATCTTTTTATGAATAAAATAATGATTTAATTCAACATTCAATATTTTGTGATTAAATTAAATAAATAAAGATTTACTTAATTAAAGGGATTAATTTAAATAAGGGAAGATTTATTTAATTAAAGGGATGAAATTAAATAAATAAAGATTTATTTAATTAAAGGGGAAAAGGCTAAAGAATAATTAAATAATTAAATTAATTATTTAATTATTGTTCAAAGTCTGACAAAAGTTAATTAAATAATTTAAAATGATTATTTAATAGAAAATAGATTTAATTAGCGATGTAATTAAATAAATAATATTTAATTAATTAATCAAAGAGAAATAAAGATGGGAATGCATTAATTAAATTATTAAAGTTATTTAATTAATAGAGGACATATGACTTTAGAAAATAATTAAATAATTAACATTATTTAATTATGAGAAATGAAAAAGTAAGAATTATGTAGAAGTTAATGGTCGTAGGCTTAGAATAATATTTGGTGTCTACACAAACTATTAAAAATGTCTTGGGTAAAAGCAAAAATGTACCCATTCACTAGGGCCTCATATTCTATCTATGCCAATACCAGGCCACTGTTTTACTCTCCCTTGCCACTATAAAAAAGAAAACCTTGGATATTCATGACCCCATAGTGAACCCCAGTCCCTCCATTACCCTAGAAGAAACCCCTCCTACTGCCCATCATTTCACTCACACCCACTGTAAAACCCCTGCTAATAAGGAAACCCCTCCAAACCCCACATAATTTTCTCCCCTATCTAAGCCTACTCCTATTTCTACTTCTAGGTCTAGTGAGTTGGAAAACTTTGACAACAATTCATTGAATACCACCCCTATCAGTTCCCCCATGCACTCCTCTGCTCATGCATAGGTCTCTGATGCCCTCAACACCCCCACCCTATTATTAACCCTAGTCGTCAAAGTTCCCCCATGTTTTGCATCAATTTGGAGGGGACTCATGTTGAACTAAGGGTTGGTTTTGACATGCATGTTCCTAATGACACCCTCTATACAAAAATTAATGAAATTTTGGAGATGGTAATGCCCAAAATGACATCCTTAAATGGCTCCCAGGTTTAATTTTTTATAGCTAAAGAGAGAATTAAGATTTTAGAGAATAAGGTGTTGCTACAATAGGTTCCTAAGCTTGGGGAGGTGGAGGACAAAGGCCATTGGGAGATTATATCCTCTTTGACTAACTCATTTGAGCATTGGGCCAGATGGGATAAGGAACTAAAAGAGCTACATGATATTTTTGGAAAAACAAGGATAGACAACTGAGAGGGGGGGTAAATCAATTGTTACCAAAATCAAACTTATACAAAATTAACCAATTCTTATATCACATATCTGATAATTAATAATGAAAGCATAAGAACAACACATCAAAGACACATGAACAAAAATATTTTATTAGTGGAAACCTTATGAGGGGAAAACCACAGTGGATGTTAGTCCACAAGATTATACCATGTTAGAAGTGTAATGAAGAATAAAAAGAGAATGCACTTGCATTCAGGCACACTGCCTAGAACACACTGCTCAAAGGGAAGGCTCACTGCCTTACATATAGTAATCAAATTAAATCCATCTGATGAATTTGAACTGAGAAAATAGCTTCTGCAAAAGCCTGACTACAATTCTAGTTAGGCACACTAAAACCTCTTCAAACTCTTCCACACTCTTCTCTGAATGATCTAACCTTTATTCACACTTGTACATCACTTGTACACTTGAGCACACTCTAAATAAGGAAAACAATCATGTATATATATTTTCTACATGGATTTGCATCCACTAATCAATCGACCACAAATAAGGAATAAATTACAACTGTCGACCTTGATACATGAGTAGATTTCAATATGTACCAACACAAGTCGGCCATAACGTAGTGAGGACCCAAAAAAAAATCTCCAAACACACCAAACGATAAAATATTAATCCTCGTGGATCTATAACATGCTAACACCACAATGTCGGCCAAGAACATGAACACTCAGACACATATCAAAAAAATATCTGATCATGAACACTCCAATCATTGCGGACATACACCAAGGATAGAGAATGATCTAGAATCATCCATGAACATCATAGGAACATGAGAAACACATGAGATTACCATACTTTCATCCACTTTGACCAAGAACACCATCTATAGAGACTGAATAACTATAGGCACACAGATCATCATAACTTCCACAAAACTTCTTGCATACCACTGAAACTTTCAGACAACATAATACAATGATTCAAAACCAAACCCTTTGAAGTGCACCTTCAGATCTTCAATACACAAAGCTTTCCAACATTCTGACCTTCTTAGCTCCATTGGTTGTCTGTGCTATATGTTTTACAATTTTCTCAATCTCCTCGACATATACAGCCTTAAGCAAATAAAAATGCTAAAAATTTTAACATCAATGACAACAATATATCAGCAACACAACCACAACATCAAACATATATTTTTAGCATGGAGGAGGACAAAAATATTTTACAAATGGAGATTGAAGACATACACAAGAACCAGGAAAAATCATTAAGTGCCTCCTGTTGGTTATTTTTTTAGAACCAAACATAGTCTCACTGCAAACCTATGAACTTTCCAAGAACAATTATCAGTAAGGCTGAGGATTGACCAAAAAATTAAGTAAAGAATTTTGGATCTATTCTTCTTCTCTTTAGGATCTATCAGACCAAGGAGGGTAATCCTGAAACAACTATGTTCCTAGATACTAGTGTGTCTAGTACCAAAAAATAGAATAGACAGATAGTTCTCCGCATATGTTTAAAAGCATCATACCCTGAAAGTTTGGAAAAATTGCACAATACTGATTAACTTAAACAAGAGAATATATGGTCCCATTAACATTCATACACACCTAGTGAAAAATTCAGAGAACGATTTGATTATGTTGTGTGATTTTTAGTCAAGTCGGTTACCAAAAGAGAGCATGAATACTAAACCAGGCTAGTACCATATTCTAGGAAACAGAGTCAAAACATAAACCTATATGATTAGATAATCAACCTTGTATTTTAGAAAAAATACCTATAGCCTTAGAAATATTGCCTTACAATATTCCCACCAATTATATCCATAATTAAATTCTTACTAACATCCTCATACACAAACTATACCAAACCTACTACTAAATTCAAGCATTTACATGCATTCCTTGAATGAACAAGCAAGAATGAAACAACACATCCATTGGGACTCAATAGAGATAAACAAGATAACCATTGATCATCATATTTATAGCTTTTATAACTTGCAGGAAGAAGATAAAATATATAAAAAAATTATGTCACTTTGTCATTTGTATTGCTTATCCAAAACATATATTGGTTGACTTGTTTCTATAACATGTTACTATGAAACTTAATATCCTTGTTCTTGTATCTATTTTCCTTGAAAATAAGTACCTATTTACCTATCAACTCCTTGACCTACTCATCGCCCCTTTGTATCTAGCCTTAGAATCCATTTTATAAGCCAAGGGAGCAACAAGCATCAGGCTAGAATATATTTCACATTACATTTCATTTTCATTTCAAAGTGAATTTCAACATAAAACAAGAAAATATCTTTGAATTGATTTTGGGGATTCATCCTTCAAATGAAAAACAAAAATAGACTCCAAGGAACCGTTGATCAGAGCCATCCCCCAGTCATCAAAAAGTGTTTTCGTGGTAGCATCAAAAGCATGTAGATCCATATCACCCCTAAAAGCATCATTATCAGCACAAAAATCCAAAATGAACGAAGGCCCACTTCATGTCACACCAACCCAAGAGAGCTAACAACACATAGGACTAAAAACCCAAGAACCTAACAAGGAGAGTAATAGAATATTACTTTGGCTTGTCACCAGGTGAATAGGTGTTCCCATTTGGTGTCCTTATCTTCAGAGGAGTAGCCATCATCACCTCATCCTTAGAATCAATCCAATCCTTCATGGCTATAAGATACTCGTGATAGCCAGAATCGGTTTCATCCCCACTGTCAGAAACATCCTCAAGGCCATCAATATTTTCTTAAGGGTATAAATGAGTATTAAAGTCACCAGCAAGCATCCACTTCATATCTAAGGTAATTGAGATGTGCCCCAATAGAAAATCCCATAGTTGGTTTCTAGCATTTCTAGAGTTAGGTTCATAAGTATAAACAAGATGCCATTCAAGACCAGTTTTGTAATCTTCTAGAATGACTTCTAACTATTTTTTGTTACTAAATCCTTCCTTACCTTTCAATTTTTTGGGCTTCCATAAGGTGGAAATTCCTCTAGAAGCGCCATCAAAATCACATACACAATAGTGAGTCAATGGCTAGATCGAGTTAACCATTTTTTCCATCACTTATTCATGTTTGTTTCCTAGATTAAAAGCACATCAATTTAGAGGTTGTAAATTGAGAATTTGAGAATATGTTGCTTGAGAGGATTATTAAGTAATCTCATATTCTATGATAGAAACTTCATCGAAATAACTAGAAGGGACTAGCAATGCCTATCCCGACCAAGGAGGGAGCTCTCCCCAATTACTTCTTAGCTTTGAATCTGTTAGAGAGCCCCTCTAGATTCCTCTACTTCCTAGAAGCAATATCTCTAGTAGCTTCTCTAAGTCTGACCTCCTTATTGTTTATGCAACCCACTTTAGAGGCATTCCCTATGTCCATTTTCTTTTTCTTCTTTGACTTACCATTCACCTAAGTCCTGGAATCATCAATCAATTCTTTCATTAAAGGTAAGGAAGGGCCAAGTGCTCGAACCCTTGTAAGGATAAAGAATCTTGCATCTTATCTTGAAGCACATCAAGGGGGGCCAATTCGAGCTCGTTCAGAGAGACACAAAGTTCCAAGTCTTTATCAAAGACAACAAAACCCATAGGAGAGAGGAGTTTTTCACCTTCGAAAGAAACATAGTCATGGACTCCTATTTCCTTTGGGGGGGGAAAAAAATCCTCCTCTCACATAGGCTTTAAAATCACCCTATCCACATCCTTGAGAAGAACCTTGGACTGAACTGCATTGCAACCACTACCCACATTCAAAGAGTAACTAGGGGGAGAGAAAACAACTGAACTCTTGTTCTTCTATAGGGGCATCCTCTTGTAAGATTCGCTAAGATGGCCAAAAATATTACAATGAAGACAAAAACGCCCCACATTTTCATATTCTAGAGCTTGGGTCTAGGAACCAAACTTGGACTTCAAGGTAATAGTAGTTGGAAGAACACTATTGATAGCCACATTGACACCCATTCGAGAAAACACCAACCTTGATTTCTAAGCAGTGACTTTTTCCATTGCCAACATGCTTCTTAAAGTATTAGCAATGCCCTGAAACACCTTATAGTTGTAGAATTCAAGGGGCAAGTTGGGCAATCTCACCCAAGTAGGACCCACCAACCCAAGATCAGCCGATGGGTCCAGATCCAATTTCCATTTATAGAGCACCAAGTAGTTGTTAAAGTTTGAGTCAAATGCCCCAAGGCCCTTAGTCAAGTCTATAACCAAGTCATCCTGCTTGTTGAAAGAAAATGAAAGGAGGCCATTAGAAATGGCACTTATAGAAGCTTCACCCTTTAGGGACAAGGATGAGTTCATCCATCTACGCATCTGATCAATGTCTAGCTTGAAATCCAGGAACCTTCCAACCAAAGCCAAACGAAGGCTAGCCATAGATTCTTCCATAATCTCATTAGGGATCGAGACTTCCAACCCTTCAACCGCAAAACGTTTTATCACCAAAGGATAAAGCATGACCCTTTTTCAAGGAGAGGAAAAGCCAACAAGTTTTTCTATATATAACTTTGATTATTTTTCAACACTGAGGAGCAAACTTCAAGATGAATGCTGACAATACCTTCACCTCAAGGCAAAGTACCCTGTAACTTTAGACTCAAGAGAATAGGAAGACAGATTCAAGGAACCAACATTGCCACCTTTCAAGGAGGAAAATTTTCTAGAAGGGGACACCAATTGCCCCCCAGGATCGCCATGGCTAGAGATACAACACAAAAATTTGAAAATAGGCACATGCACGCAACAATAGAAGAACACATTTTATATTTGTTATATCTAGACTTTTTTAAATATTTATTTTTAATTTCAACATTTAACTGTCTCTATTCAAGGTATTTTTTAAGTATGGGAATGATTTTGTATGGTGCAAATCTAACTCAATTTTAAAATTTTAAAAAAGTTAAGTTTTAGGTCTTCCCCTTCTCCATTAGCTATTGATAGTTGATTTGATATATTTTATGTTATAATGTGCTATGTCTTGGTATATAAATACATTCATTTGATCAGTTTAAAATATCCTAAGAAATATAACCCAGGTTGGGTGATTTGGGGTGGTGTAATTCGTAATAATAGGGGTAATTTAATCTTGTCCTATACGATGAACTTTGGGGTCCAATCATCTAGTTTTGTTGAGGTGGCGGCAGCATTTCATGGTATTCAAATTTCCATCCATGTTGGGCTTTCCAATTTGATTATCAAGGGGGATTCCAAAAATACTATCATGATGTTGATGGGGAAATATAATCCTTGTTGGACTCTCTGAGACCTCATGTCATTCAATCAAAATCTAATGATGGCCCTCATAAATAGTAGGGCTATTCACATGTTCAGAAACAATAGTAAAGTTGTGGATGAAATTGATAACATTGGAACATTCACACCAAATTTAGTAATATAGGATATTATTTTACAAATCCCTATGCATGTGTGTGAATTAATAAATCATTATGCCAAAGTACTACTAAATTGAGATCGAGATGGATCGATTGTTAGCTCTCTTGGATATTTTCCATGAATTTCATTTATGGCAAATTAATCACTTTTCTTTTTATAAACTCATTTACATGTGGCTTTGGTATTTGTATTGGTTGTTCTACATAATTTATTCCCTTGCTTTGTATTTTACAAATTCTACTATGGAAGGTGATTTGGTGTAGGAGGAGCCTACTAGTTTAAAAATGTGGAAACAGGACAAGAAATTTTGGCCCATCTTGCAATGACAAAAACGAGCCTCTTATATGGAAGGTGTAGACATGGAAAATGTACAATTCCATCTAACGCACTTGATCCTGATTACTAACATCATTTCTTCCTGAATCACACTCTCAGCTCATCATCAATTTATGTCTCTTAATTAGATAAATCATTATTTATTTGATTAGGTCTTTCTCCTCTGTTAATTAAATTAATCGATTTAATTTAATTCATTTTATTTAAATCAGGTCTCTAAAGTATTCTTATTAAATTGAATAAATTAAACCTTATTTAATTTAATCTAACATCATCTCCTCTAGATAAATAAATCAAAATATTTATTTAATTATGTCTTAATTATTTTCTATCTCCTTTTGATTTATATCAATCAATAAATATAAATCAAATAGGTCACATCTCCTAATTCTCTCATTAAATTGATTAATCCTAATTAATTTAATCCCAAGTCATGTCACATCCTCTAGATAATGCAACTTACACAATAAATCAATTACTTTGATTTATTAAATTGCCTATTTTCTCTCAACATGGCATAAAAGGGAATATTCCCTCAAATTAGAATTCAAATTCAAGTGGGCTTGGTCCTTCCAACAAGGCATTTACGACATCTTACATGTCCTTTGCATTGAACCAAGTGACATTAACTCCATTTCTTTCTCCCTCCAACATGTCACATTCAAATTTCAAATTTGAATCTGATAGCATTTATTATGCACATTAACCAAAATGTGCTCATTCCTTCTCCAATCACATGTGGACAAGTGACCTCTTCTCATTGGTTGGTATTTTATTCCACATTCATCCAAATTCCTCATTCTTCCAATTTGGAAATCTATAAATGAGAGACTCTTCCTCTTATTCTATCATCCACAATTTGAGTAAACTTATTATACTCAAATCCATCTTCAAGCATAGTCATTTTCATCTATTTTTATCAAGTTCTTAGCTAGGTTATGCAGGAATTCAACCATCAAGTGAATCAAATCATCAAAGCTTACAAAGGAGTTGGGAAAGGGCTAATTTCAGCACACCAATTGGCACCAAATCCCCCATGGGATCAAGAGTTTGCATGCTTAATTAGGATTGTTGTAGCTTTTCATGTTTTGTTTTTCGTATTTTTCCTATTTTAAGCATTGTAAATAGATTTCATGGGGAATCCTTGTTTTATCTTGCATATGAACTCACTAATGTGTTTGTTTGTTGTGTTTATGCAGGAATAGGATTGGGGTTCACATTTTGGTGCTAGAAGGAAGGCAAATCTCAAGTTCTAATCATATTTTTTTGGAAAATTTTGTGCTTTTCTATTTTTTTCTAGGTCCTAGGAAACTACGCCACACACAGTCCTGTAGTGCTATATTGCACCACTTTCAGAGGCGCGACGCTATATTGCACTGCTGATTTTCCAAATTGTGCCACACCTGTTTTCCTGCTCAAGAATTTTGAAATTTTAAACTTTGCCACATTCCAAACTGCGTTGTGTGCCAAAACTCCACCGCATATGCGCTCTCTGTTTCTGTAGAGCACCACACTCAATGAAAGGTGTGGTGCTATATAGCACCGCAATATTTCCAAACAATGCCGCATTTGCTAATTGTGCCGCACCTACAAATTTTTTATTTTTTTAACATTTTTTGTGATGCATGAACTTCCCAAGGTCATAACTTTTGACTCGGATGTGGGTTTTTGCTAAAATTTTATTGTTTCATTATGAGATGGCATGTGGTTTGGCAAACAATCGTAGATGGGTTGGTGGCTATTTTGGCACATTTTTGGGGATTGAAACTTTCATATTGGCCCTCAAAATGATATTTTAGTGTTTTTTCCTAGTTTTTTAAAAGTTGTTTTTGCTAATAACTCAAAACCCATTTTTCCAATTTCAGATGTTAGTTGGCAATTCATCATATCTTAGTTTTAGAAAGTTTCTAGGAAAAAATAGGACTCTCAAAGTTATGCATGCAAAATTACCAAAAATTGAAAAATCTAATAATTGTTGAAATCTACGAAAAAAGGAAATTTCTTGATCAAAAGTGAAGGAAGGAAAACGAAGGCCAAGGGTTCTTTATGATGTTATCATCTCATTGTATTTATTGTTTTTAAACACTTTTGGGAGAACTTATAATCCATTTCTAAGGATTTGATTACTTTCATGCTATTAGGACACACTAAATTTCTTTTTGGGCCATAAAAAGAACATTACAAATCATCAATTTTTATTTTTTTTATTTTGCATACAAAAGGCTAAAAATAACTTTAGAACAACTTACTAGATTTTTTTTTAGGATAACAATTGAATAAGGAAACCTTCATCTTTCCTTTTGGTGCTTTAAAAAGAATCAAATCATTGTTTTGAGGATATAAAATGAACATGTGCTTTTATGTCTTGTAATCTTTTTTGCAGAGTAATTTCATTTAAAAGGCATATGCGCTTCTCTCATGCTTCACAGTGATCTTGAGAATCAAAAGTATTTTTGGTGACATTAAGTTGCATAAAATATTACCTCCACATTTCATTTTGGGATTAAAATTGAACCAATCTTACGAGTGTCAATGTGGCATATTGCGAGTGTTCTCCCTTTGTTTTTCAACGAAGGTCAATTGAACTACGGGATATGCTTGCTCGCTTTTGTTTATCTTAGAGGGCCTACCTTGTGGGAAAAATTAATCAACCAAGGGAACAACCCAACTGGGAACATGCTAAAGCCAAGCAACTTCCAACTGGTAAATAAGTGTGGATTCTCGAGGAAAGTTCAAGAATCATGAGAATTATTTCAACGAGAAGGGAAACAATGGTCTCTCGCCACATGGATAGTCCCCCACGAACGAAATGCCCGCATTAAAACCTCTTGTTTAGCAAAGACCAAAGTCCTTAAATATTTGTTTGTGCAAAAGGTCATGTCCTTTGAAGCTGCCCCACATATACATGCGATTCTATTGTAGAGATGAAAACTATGCCATGGGAGATTCATGGGTACTTATGGTTGGCTAACCCGAGAAGCGAGTGTACTGTAAAGGGGAGCCTATGTGGTCAAGCATCTAATCATCCGCATTGAATATGTGCAGCTAGATTTATCCAAGTGGGATCCCAAAAAATATTGTCTCTTCAACCTAGGATTGTACATGTTCTCGAAATAAAAAAAATTGCTTTGATCATAAACATTCAAAAACAAAAATCCATAAAATCTTCAAATTTCAAACCCTTTAGGAGGGGCAAATACCTTTGACCAAATCCAAGTTTTGTGTCTTTCCCTAGGGATTTTATCCTTAGAGGTCTCTAAGCATTTGGATTTACATCATAATTTTCTCATACTAAAGTCAACCTAGAAAACTATGCTCTTGGAACCTTGATTTTCACATAATGGACCTTGTGGAATGAAAAAAGAACTGAGACATAGACATTCAGTTTGAAAAGCATAATCAAGAAAGTGTTTGTGGTAAAAAGAACAAAATCTAAGCAAGATAACAGACAATTGAACCACACATGTGCTTGGTCCCTTTTGAGTCATTTGGTTTTCATGTAAACATTGGTCTTTTAGTTTGAACCACTTTTAGGGAAAAGCATGTTCTTCATTACCTTGGTCTTGTAAGCAGGTCCTCGTACGGTCATCTAGGATCAATTCAAACACTTCATCCATCCAAACATTTATCAAAATCACATTTCACCAACAAACTCTAGGAAACTTTGAAAACATCACTTATGCTAGACTTATAAGAAAAATCAACATCACCTTGTTTGGCTTAACACACCTAGCCAAATTATCCTCTTGTGTATGAATTTACTCTAGGATAACACAACTTCCTAGACTTTACAAGTTCATCATTCAAAATCACCTTGTTTGGCTTAACACACCTAGCCAAATTATCCTCTTGTGTACGAATTTACTCTAGGATAACACAACTTCCTAGAGTTTACAAGTGCATTATCACTTTATTTGACTTAACACACTTAGTCAAACTATCATCAATCAAAATCAAATTAAAAAAAGTCCTAAAGTCTAGCATTGATCCAAAGTTCCTAAAAGTCCAAACAACCATATCATTCACCCCTTTCATCCTTCATCTCATCATTGGTCCTAAACCCCTTAGAGGTCAACAAAGTCAAAACATAAGAGGAACATGGAATATAAACCTGATTCATCCATCATGAGTAGTCCAATTCAACCAAACTATCCAAGCCTTACAATGCCAATTGATTTTCAAAACTTGCATGTGTACAATTTATACATGGGATCATTATCTCCTACAAACCTCAATGGTACAACAAATGTGAGTTTTCTAAATCTAAATTTTGGAACACCTTTCCCTTTGGTAGATTTAAATCAAAGTCAAAACTTACAAATCTATCAACCAAACAATTAAGGCATGATTCTTCCCCCTTTACCAACCATCAATCAATCGAATCTGAGCAACACCCCCTTCATAAATGAAAGCATCATATCAAATCCTCCCATTTTTCCATCGATACAATAGATGGCAACCATCCAAGCAACCCAAATGGTCAACACCATTCCCAATCCACCTCCAAAACACAACATGGAAAATTCATTCTCCATCGTGTTACAAGCCACTCATCAAAAGGTGCTCCAAAACCAACAAGCTACACAATAGGTTGCTCAGCAAGCACAAACACAACTAGCCACCGAACAAGCCGCTCAAGTTGCACAAGCCGCACAAGCTGCACAAGCCCAACAATCCGCACAAGATGCACAAGCGGCTCAAGTAGCCCAACACCAGGCTCGACAAGCACAAGCACAATACTGGGCACAATTGCAAGCAATCCATCAACAAGTGTATCAACAAGCCCAAAAAAAATCATTGTTGGCACAACAAAAACATGACCAACAACAAGTGTTGTTGGCTCAACAGCAAACATAGGCCTTACTCGCGTAGAAGAGCTTGCAAAAAACTCCCACCAAAATTGTTGAAAATGATGATCAAGATCCTTTGACCAATGATCATGTTGAAAATGTCTCTACATCACCTAATGAGTTAGAGGACATATCTCAAGAATTTATTCCAAAGCATGGTCAGCATCTTTCACCAAGGTCTAGCAGTGATCCTTTCCAATACATATGGACATCCTTTGACCTCATGACATTTTAGAAACTTCCTATACCTAAGGAAGATATCCAAGAACCCTTTATAAGCAATCCATTCTTTGAAATTGACCCATGTCAAGAACTTGATCCAAAGCATGTCAAAAGTAATTCTGAAATCATTCAAGATCAAGAATTTGTATCTCCAAGCTACTACAATGATATAATGGACACTCTCCTATCTATATGAGATGATCACATCCACATAAAACATACCCCTCCATCTACCCATGAGATGCTTTCTTTGAATGGACCCGTAGATGATCTTCATTCAAAATAAGAGTCTCATACTCTTGATATCATTACCAAGGAACAAGAGTCTCCTACTCTTAACATTTTTACACATGATCAAAGTATAGAAAAATATAAAGACATACCAAAATTGGATCATGAAGAAGACTTCTACAAAATTTATGAATCAGAGACATCATATGGAGACATATCAGAAGGCTTCTACAAATGTTACAAATCAGAAACATCCTATGGAGACATAGTAGAAATAGATCATGAAGAAGGCTCCTACAAAAGTCATGAATTAGAAACATCCTGTGAAATAAATCATGAGGAATACTTTTATGTGGATAGTGAATCATCAACACCTCTGAAAGAAGCATTACAATTTGATATCTCACAAGATCAAGCCAAAGAGATCATTCAGGAGGTTATCTCAAAGATAGAGGATCCTATCACTTATAAACTTGGATCACTTACCTTTCTTAGGGAAAGCTACCTCATCAATAAGGAAGATGTCACTTTTGAAGATCCACCATAGAGCAGAGAAGCAATAGCACCTTGTTTCCAAGATAAATCATATCCTATTGCAAATAAAAAATTTCAATAGATGAATTATCAAGGCACATGATTAGGCCTACATGAATAGGGTATCCTAGAACCAATGCAGATTATTGGCAATCCTAAGCATCAAGGCCTTGGTTATTCAACAATCAAGGGATATAAACATATCAGTGATACCTCTATTAAACTGGGGGCAACTTCATCTCAAGCAAACGTCAACATAGTGAGAATGAAGAATCCTTATGATGAAACCAATGCCAATGCTACAACCAACCACGTCATGAATCTTCATCCCCCATCACCCCATCCAAGAATTGTGACCAACATCAAAATAAAAATTTAAATCAAAGCATGAAAAATGTCATCAAATAAAAAGAAGCTAACAAACATGAAGGAAAAATCAAATACAAGTGGATACCAAAGAATACAAATAAATACTATCCCTATCAAACTCCATTAGTCAAAGAAATAATGGGGAAAAATGAAAAAGGGAAAAGTATCCATCAAAAATGTCCACAAAGGAAAATAAAGGCTTCTCAAGCAACGTACAAAATATATCAATCCATTGGTCCTAATTCCATGCACACTTCTGTATCGACCCATCATTGCTCATCTTCCCAAGTTTGGAGAGTCAAAGGTTCCAAACTATCAACCAATCCATCTTATATTCCTAAACACACAACTCCATTCATGCCTCCACGCATGATATCCAATTCTCACATTGACCATGAGTTGGCAATGACCCTTCATAATAAGGATTCAGATGGCACTCTATCTGATGTGTGCACAAAGACAAAGTTAACTCTAGTATCAACAAAGCAGATCAAGAATCTCAAAATTTACATTCAAATGCACGTATCTTGGCAAGGCATCTTCTTCGAGCAGGATATCGATGGCATATTATGAAAGAAGCATCTACATCAATGACATTAGGTGGTTCAACATGACCTTGAAATATTTCATACAAAAATATAAAAATAAAAAAAAAGATTGAAAATAGTAAAGAAAAAAATCGTCCTCTAGTGAAAATCAATTTGGTGGCACTTTGGACAGGTACCATGATGAAAACCTAGAAAATAGGAATCATGTGTAGAATTGAACATCTACATGTACCATTTCAGGAGAAAGCATCTCATCCCATCCATAATAAATCCGTTTCATCCATAATAAATCCATTCATTCAGGAACCATTTATCCAATCCATCTTCATCTATTTGCATCCATCATCCAAGTTATCTTAATCTTGATGAAAGTTTGGTGCACACTTTACACTTATTTATGGTAAACATCTTGACATGGGTCATTTTCATTGATCCCATCCTACCCAACATTCTCTGAGCTTTGAAGCACTATCCAAGTGAGAATCCTCTGTTCAAACACTTTATCTTGTCACAAGATAATCCTTGGCATCCTTTGCATGCTTACCATACCCATCCATCCATCCACACACCTATCCAAGAATCCACCCACGACCATTCAAACATTGCTAGACACTAGGGGTAGATATTTACATCTTTCTTCGAGAATAAATCTTGATATATATCCTCCAACTTATGTGATGATCGGAACATTTGGTAAACATGAAATCAAATTGGTCAAAGCATTTGTGAAGCAAAAAATCCAAATCACTAGCCCATGACATATTTTGACAAGATGATGTTCTTTATCAAGATTTATCTTTCATCGAACATCAATCCAAACAATCAATATCAGTTGCATCTAATGTGTACTTGAGTGTCACATTAAATCATCAAAACTATTTTGTTCCAAATCAAGCTTCATCAATCTTGATCAATAGAATCCAATAAATTATCACCTTATTTGACTTAACACAGTTAATCAAACCATCCTCTTATGTACAAGTTTACTCTAGGATAACACAACTTCCTAAAGTTTACAAGTGCGTTATCACTTTTGTTTGACTTAACACACTTAGTCAAATCATCAATCCATCAATATGATCAATCAACCTTAGCTTGGTTTCCAATAAAATCACAAACAAAGCACTAATATCATCATGCATATCCATATCTAAATTGTCAAAATCATATCAAAATCAAAAAGTGGCATCATCTTGTTGAACTACGTTGTCTCTAAGCTTGAACGTAGGCAAGGTTTATCTTTCATCATCCCCCAAGACATTTTAGGTCAGTCCTTAGGCGTCCGTCGCAATAAAATGGTAATCAGTTTGCTCATCTATCTATTCATTAAGTCAAGTTTGTCGTCAGTTGAACTACGTGGTCTCTACATGTATAATGTAGGCAAGGCTAATCTATGGATCATCTCCCGAGACCCCTAGGATAGGTCTTTAAGTCAGTCTCTTCATCGTAAATCTCAAAAATCCAAAACCATTGAAAAATTCAAAATACCAAAAACAACCTCAAAATATCTAAAAAATCCAAAATGGTGCTTTCATCTCATCTTGCTTTCAACCACAATTTTCATCACCCATAATAAAATGAATCATCGCCGTCATCCTTTGGTGAGTCAGTTGGAAGCAAGTCTAGCAGGTTCAAAGTGAACACCCTAATCACCAGAGTCTTAAGTCTAAGTCAGTAAGCATGCAAGTTAATCAACTCAGAGTATCAATAGCTTATCATCCAATCAGTCTCATCAAAAACCTGATCACAAAATGTCCTAGGATGAATCCTTCCCATGATGGACATAAGAATCAGGTATCTCAAGTAGTTTAGTCTTGGCTAGCGGTATGAAGAACATTAGCTTGTTGGTTTACTTTATTTGGTCTTTTTTGACTTATCTTATTTTGCACTCATTCCAAGGATCTCTTAATGATTCCTAAGCAAAAAAAGGTTTAGAGAGAAAGGAATGGGACAACGATCATTATCTTTTTTATCTTTTTTGCTTATTGGATACTCTTGTAAAATAACTTGGTGAATACTTTCTTTGTTAGGTCTGTCCTAGCAAAGTTTTTGTATGTCAAGTGTGAACAAGAATACTCCTATCTGATTGTCGAGTCAAATTTCATCACACTAGGTACAATGCCATCCTGGTCCTTTATACCTTGATGCATTGTACCTATGTGTGTTATCAAACATAAAGTAATTGGCCCTTTGAAAATCCCAACTCTTGGTAAGGAAATCATCATCATCATCATAACGTAGGCTTGTTGGATCCTCCTTCCATCCATCTTATTCTTCCTATTCTTCTATCTTTACTAAAATTTCTATCTAAAGTAGGTGTGAGATCTCAAAATATACACGAGGCTACCCATGGCCGATGACTATCCATAGATCATCAAAATTGTCTACATTTCAAATATCTGATCTTTCATCCTCTGATCAATAGAACCACTCCTCTCACATTTTATCGTGATCTCCATCGGAAAATCGAACATTTCTGCTCAATCTCTCGAGGGGGCAATATACTAGCATAATCCTTCCATTGGGGCAGCAGTGGGGCATTCAAAAAAATCGAGAAATTTTCAACTTTTGATCACATCAGTTTATTCTTTGAATCAATGCAACAAGTACATTGCTTCAAATAGGGGCAAAATGTAGACATGGAAAATGTACAATTCAATCTAATGCACTTGATCCTAACTACTAACACCATTTCTTCTTGAATCACACTCTCAGCTCATCATCACTTTCTATCTCTTAATTAGATAAATCATTATTTATTTCATTAGGTCTTTCTCCTCTTAATTAAATTAATCAATTTAATTTAATTAACCTTATATCTTTGTTCATTTAAATAATTCATTTTATTTAAATCAGGTCTCTAAAGTCTTCTTATTAAATTGAATAAATTAAACCTTATTTAATTTAGTCTAACATCATCTCCTCTAGATAAATAAATCAAAATATTTATTTAACTAGGGCATGTGCAGGATCATCATAGAAAAAATAGGCCCTTAAGTGGCAATAAAATTCAGAAAAATCAAAGTTAGGTAACTTGACATAAAAATTTGAATAAGTTAACTATATTATTTCAAAAATATGTAAGAATAGAATATGTTGTAAATTGAATTTAGTTTCTAAACTACTAGGTTTATTTTTATTTTTAAAAAATCTATTTGGTGAAAATTTGAAATTTCAATGCAGTAGTACTTAAATTTTAGGGAAAAAATAAGAAGTAGGTGTCTATCTCACAACCCTAACAACAATAAAATGATAATATTTTTTTATAATATTTTAGATATAAGTAGAAGACTCATGTCCCAATGTGATGCATATTTTTTTATAATTTTTTTCCAAGTAAATAATTAATTATGATTTTTTTATTACAACTTTTAAAAAATATTAAAATTCGTACGTCTGACCACCTTAACTTAGTCAAAACTTCATGAAATTCAATTATTTTTATTTTAATTCTATAGTATGTGAAGCATAGAAAGTGACACATGTTTCAGATTCCAAAAATGTGATACCCTTTGAAAGCTATAGATATTTTTCAATTAGCCTATCAATCAGGACTTTAGTCGTAATTCAAATAGAAAATAAATAATAATTATTTATTAAATTCAAAGTAAAGCATAATTTATATTGGTGGAAAGCTAAGATTCTCCTTTAAAAATTCTTTTCATTTCATCAATTTTGGGTAAAAATAAAGTCATCAGCCACATGGACCATCATATTGCCACTTTTTGGCCCATCATGATCCTACACATACCCACTATGTCTAAATCATTTTCTATCTCCTTTTGATTTATATCAAACAATAAATATAAATAAAATAGGTCACATCTCCTAATTATCTCATTCAATTTATTAATCCTAATTAATTTAATCCTAAGTCATGTCAAATCCTCTAGAGAATGCAACTTGCACAATAAATCAATTAATTTGATTTATTAAATTGCCTATTTTCTCTCAACATGGCATAAAGGGGAATATTCCCTCAAATTTGAATTCAAATTCAAGTGGGCTTGGTCCTTCCAACAAGGCATTTAAGACCTCTTACATGTCCTTTGCATTGAGCCAAGTGACATTAACTCCATTTCTTTCTCCCTCCAACATGTTACATTCAAATTTCAAATTTGAATCTCATAGAATTTATCATGCACATTGACCAAAATGTTCTCATTCCTCCTCCAATCACATGTGGGCAAGTGGCCTCTTCTCATTGGTTGGTATTTTATCCCACATTCATCCAAATTCCTCATTCTTCCAATTTGGAAATCTATAAATGAGAGACTCTTCCTCTCATTCTATCATCCACAATTTGAGTAAACTTATTATATTCAAATCCATCTTCAAGCATAGCCATTTTCATCTATTTTTATCAAGTTCTTAGCTAGGTTATGCAGGAATTCAACCATCAAGTGGATCAAATCATCAAAGCTTACAAAGGAGTTGGGAAAGGGCTAATTTTGACACACCAATTGGCACCAACTCCCCCATGGGATCAAGAGTTTGCATGCTTAATTCAAATTGTTGTAGCTTTTCATGTTTTGTTTCTTGTTTTTCCTATTTTAAGCATTGTAAATGGATTTCATGAGGAATCCTTATTTTATGTTGCATATGAACTCACTAATGCATTTGTTTTTTGTGTTTGTGCAAGAATGGGATTGGGGTTCACAGAAGGAATATGAGGGAATGACCCCAAGATCTCTATGGAATTTGCTACCTCTTGGGTGGATGGCATTGTTACTGTTAATGGTTATTCCTTCACGGTTATGATTGATCTTATTACAAAAGTGATGGTGCTCTCACTGGAGGGTATTTTCATCCCTCATAAGCCTAAGGCTAGCTATCAAAAATATATGGTTCATTTTTTAAAGAGGGTGAAAAAGTGAACAAACTCCAAAATTGCTTCAACCATGCTGATCTACCTGGCATTTGGAGTAAGGTGACAAAGGTCCTTATGAGGTATATTATGCTCGAAGGTCAGTTCAGTCACTTTCATGATCACTTGTTTCCTATGCTTAACCACCTTTGGTACAATATAAAAATGAACTTTCCATTATTTTTTCCTCTCTTGAACAAACTATTAAAAATGTCCTGGGTAAAAGAAAAAATGTACCCATTCACCAGGGCCTCATATTTTGTTTATGGAAATGCTAGGCCATTGTGTTACCCTCCCTTGCCACTATAAAAAATAACACCTTAGATATTCATGACCCCATAGTGAACCCTAGTCCCTCCATTACCCTCAAAGAAACCCCTCCTATTGCCCATCATTTCACTCACGCCCGCAGTAAAGCCCCTACTAATGAGGAAACCCCTCCAAAACCCATAGAATTTTCTCCCCTATCTAAGCCCACTCCTATTTCTACTTGTTGATGCCAAAAAATCACAAGGTAACAACCTCTTATGGAAAACTCAGTTTTAAGAGGGACCTATTGCGCCAAACTGAGTGACCTCTGGATTTTAAAGAAGTCAGCTTCTTCTGTAACTGGGGTTTTGGAATGGGAAAAGGAAGCAAAAATAAAATGATCTAACTAGGGTGATATGCCAAGATTTAGATATTTAGGCATGAAAAATCTATCTTTAGGGATAAGACTTAAGGGCCTGTGGGTGGTCTGCTATGTTCTAGAAAGGAAAAATAAAGATAGAATCTTAAACGTTTCACTTTATAGGACATAAAATAAACTTCGTTCACATTTGCAAGACAAAAGAGTTCAAGACATGATCTAGACCAGCAATTTGTATTGATTTATAGAAGTCTATGAATGATACATCTAGTACAACAATGGAATAGTAAAACTTATCAAATATCAAAGAAAATAGAAGGGTCGAATAATGGCATAGTCTGTGAGTTCTTTCACAATAATCTAATAAAACAAATAAAGGCTTGGTTCTTCTATTAATTCTCTTGCCGAAAAAAAAAGTAGGAACTCTTGGAACTTATGGATCCCCCTTGCTTCAAATTAAGAAGTAGTATTTATAATGGAAACTTAGCTTGTTGAGCAAGCAACATGAGATATTCTCCGATCATGAGCAATGATGTTTCAGAAATGATTTTCCCTGGCCATTGCAATAGAAAAGATTCGATCCATGAACGAGGATGCCCAAAGGCTAGATGCATCCCCTACGAATGATGGTAGTGGTCCCAGCAGACCAGTGCTTGGACATGTGCAATCCACTTCATAATGGTGAGGCAGCTAGTGATAGCTGTCACATGCCTGGTTTTGTCTTCACAATGGAGCCTTCAGAGATTATGTGGCAAGCAGTCAAGACCCAACACTAACCATTTCCCTTGAGCGATGAATAATTTGCGCTATGAAGACATGTGGAGGACTTTCGTAGACAACAACCAATGGTGGGGTCAACTTGAAATATGCACAAACCAATGCTATGTGGCCAATGGTCGAGATCCGAAAGGGAAGCGACACAAAGAGGCTTGATATTTTGCAAAGGGCTGACATGTGGAAACCCATCACAAAATTTTGAAAGGAAGCACGAGAAAAACCTTGTGAATAGTGCCCGACTGACAAGTGGTGGTACTGACACAGATTTGTGCAAAAGTGAGCCCGACTTTACCTTTTCTCAAAAAATAGGACGCAACTGATACTTAGGCAAAACAAACTTACCCAAAGGGAGCTTGGGAATTTCTATGTTCACAACTTCTAGCGACTTATCAGGGGCATTTCACTTGTAAAATGAGGAACAAAAAATATTCTGGTTTGGAGACCAGAGCCTTATCCATAGGGTGGTGTGTTTAGAGCTTTGAGATGGCAGTCTGCAACGACAACCAATCATCTTCAGAAGGGGGCAATAAGTAATGGAGATTCTCCTATGCTCCTTGTAGCTTGATCACTTCCTTGTAAGGCAACGCTGATGACATATCAGCCCAGGACTCAAATTGAAAAAGGAGATGGGTGATCGACTGAGTGATGTTCTCAATATGCTCTGTGGTAAGGGGTTGGCTAAAACTCTATAAGGTAGGAACATCTCATTGCCTTTCCTTGACCTTTGCTACAATATGCTCCATTGTGGCCATATATCCATCCTTGAGGAAAATAGAAGGTAATCCCATCTGAGTTAGGTGGGAGAACTTGGCCCTTATGCTATCCAGAGCCCAATCTAGCCTGGTGACACATTCGCTAGCATGAAGGACAACTACGTGGTAGTGGATTAGCTTGTTAGCTATTCTAGCAGCGACCCCTCGGTCCTCAATCCATGCATCTGCCAAGATCTTGTCTGAGACCTGATATAACTTTCTTAACAATCCTTCGACCTCAAGAAATCTCTCCATGATGGGTTGAGGAATTTGTTCGATTGCCTCATGAACTCCTCTGCTTTTATTTTTTTGTTTATGCCATAAAGCAGAGTGTCGGTTGTAGAGTTAGGCAACATGCCTTCACTCTTTCCCAATATGAGATGTGTAACTGTTGGGCTATTTATAGGAGATATGTCTGATCAGCCGAGTGTAAGGTTGAGTCCTTTAATAAGGTGATCTCCTAATCCCTTCATTCTATATCATGTGAGAGCTCAACAATCCTTTGGTTTTCTATAGTGAGTTGCCCCTGTAGCTTCTGCGACTTTATGAGCCAGTTAGTTTTAGCTCTCTTTGTTCATCACTTGTTGCTCTAGTGAAAACTTGAGCTATGTGATTTCATTCTCTAATTGAGTCCGGTGGTGCTGGAAATCTACATCTTTTCGCTGCATTTGCTGCTCCATTGTTATCAATTGGTCTTGATATTCATGATTCTTTTGCTGCAGCTCAACGACCAGATTAGGATCAATGGACTGAAGTCTCGCCAACTCTTCTTGAAGCTTTGCTTCTTCCACCTCCCTTTATTGTGATAGGCGCTTAAATTCAGCCTCCATAAAATTTTCCTTGGAGACCAAGACGTCGAATCTATCCTTTAGGTTTTTAATCTCTTCTTCCTTTTTCCTAAGCTGGCGACCAGACTTAAGAAAGTTAGTGGTCATTACCCATTGTGTTTCTTCCATGAGTTCCACCTTATCCCGCAGTTGGTCCTTGCTCAAGTCAATCCCTACAATATACATTTTGTAGTCATCTGGTTGCATCTCCCCTTGCAGTTTGTTGACGGTTGGTAGAATTATCACAAAATGCAATGACTGTTGGGTAAGTGCACCAAGATGGTTCCCAAAAAGGGGACATAAGTGGACAAATTTTTTTATGAAATCAGGAAATACTGACCTTGGACGTGAAATTAAGGATAGTTACACTCAAAATTTTGAGATGGAACAAAAACAAGGATCCAAGTGCTCCAAGTCTACTTTCTAAACTACTAATTTATTTTTAGAATGGTTGATATTAAGGGGTTCAAAAGAAGGACGT
Source organism: Sequoiadendron giganteum (assembly GCA_007115665.2). Classification (NCBI taxonomy): domain Eukaryota; kingdom Viridiplantae; phylum Streptophyta; class Pinopsida; order Cupressales; family Cupressaceae; genus Sequoiadendron; species Sequoiadendron giganteum. Next base: position 88,091,096 of record CM021103.1, on the reverse strand, counting down.
ACAAAAATTGGTGTTGTTTTTCTTAGAAAAAACATAACATAGAAACTATTGTAAGACCCTCGTATGGTGAACTTTTGTTTAGTATTTTTAAAATCAAAATAGTCAGAAGTTAGCTAATAGTATTTAGTTGATGCATGATTTTTCTGATAATTTTTTAATGAATATTTGACTTTTTACTAATTTTTAAAGTAGACATTTCCTAAAAAATAGAATTTTTGCCATGCTACCCCTACAAATTTTGGAAACTAATTGAATTTTTATTTATTTATATTTTTAAATTTGTAGAATGGAATCTAGTTTATAAAAATGTAATTTATTTGAAAATTCAATGAATGGTTAATTTATAAAGAAAAAAATACCAAACATTGCTTTTTGACAAAAAAAAGACATACAAATAAAATAAATTATGGATGAAAGGCTCAACATTTTCAGAAAGTGAAAAAAATTACATCGTTGGATAGCTAAGAGAGAACCCAACATTACCCATGTGTTTGATTTTTTCGATATTGAACCATGTGCAATCCTAATGGTGAGCACGAACTCGATTATGTGAAATATGGTAGATTTTTTCTGGTCATTGGGAATGTCTTAAGCCTTTGGTTTGGTATTCCAAGGCAAATACCAAGCCTAAGGCTTAGGAATTCCCAAAGCAAGATATAACGCGAGCACGCTACAATGCACTCGCGTTATATTTTAGTTTTGACATTGTTTTTTCTTCTACGGGAAACATGTCAACTAAGACATAATGCGAGCACGTTATAACGTGCTCACATTATGTCCTCCTTTATGTTAAATTCCAATATATTGAATGTATGCTGATATATTTGTATGTACATGTATGCTTGTATGTCATGTATGCATGCTTGTATGTATGTATGTATGCTTATATGTATCAATTCATATATATTATATGTATATATGTAAGATTTTATCTACACATGTATGTATGCTTGTATGGATGTAGGATTATATGTACATATTTATTATTCTTGGATGTATGTATTTACGTATGTATTTAAAGGGAGGGAGAATTTAGAGAGAGAGAGATTCTGGAGAGATGGAGAGGGGGTGGAAGTGAGATTTTAAGAGAGAGGGAGTGGCAGAGAAGGGGTTGGAGTGAGAGGGACTTAGCTAGTTAGGGTGGGAGGGGTAGAGGGAGGGAGAGAGAGAGGGGGGGTGGGAGAGAGAGAATTGAGAGAGACAGAGAGAGACAGAGGGGGGAGAGACAGAGACAGAGAGAAAAAAGAGAGTTATGTAGGTAGGGTGCCAAAGGGAGAGACTTGAGAGTGTGAGGGGGGTGAGAGGGAGAGACTTGAGAGATAGGTAGTGAGAGGGAGTGAGAGAGAGGGGGAGTGGGAGAGAGAGGGAGTGTGAGTGAGAGACCTGAGAGAGGCAGAGGGTGTGGGAGGGAGTGACTTGGTAGAGGTAGAGAAAGAGGGGGTTGGATTGAGAGGGACTTATCTAGGTAGGGTGGAATTGATAGATATAGGGGAGAGAGATAGAGAGAGAGTCACCTAGGTAGGTTGCCAAAGGGAGAGACCTGAGAGAGAGGGGGGGTGGGAGGGAGAGACATGAGAGAAAGGGAGAGAGAGGGAGTGGGAGAGAGTGGGAGGGAGTGGGAGGGAGATAGAGAGAGATGGATAGAGGGAGTGAGAGAGGGTGGTAGGGATTGATTGAATGAGAGGTATGTAGAAAGAGGGAGACGGTAGATAGAGACAATTAGAGAGGGTATGAGGGAGGGAGGGAGGGAGAGGTGATAAGTATAGATAGAGAGAAAGTGATAGGGGTTGAGGGTATAGGGTTGAGACACTAGGGTGGAGAACCTATAGGGTTGATGGTTTCTAGGATATTAGGGTTTAAGGTTTGAGGGTTGAGGGAATAGGGTTGATGGTAGAGGGTATAGGGTAGAAGGTTTAAGGGTTTAGGGTTGAAGGGTTTAGGGTTAAGGGTTTAGGTTTTAGGGTTAAGGGTTTACTTGGTTGAGGGTAGATGGTTTAGGGTATAGTTTTGAGGGTATATGGTTGAAGGATTTAGTTCAAGGTCCAATGTAAGGGGTATAGGGTATAGGGGTAGAGGGTTTAGGGTTTAAGGATTGAAGGTTGAGGGATTAAGGGTTGAGGGTTGATAATTGAGGGTTGAGGGTTTAATGTATAGGGTAGAGGGTAGAGGGTTTAATGTTTTAGGGTTTAAGGGTTGAGGGTTGAAGATTAAGGGTTTAAGGTTGAGGGTTGAGGGTATAGGGTATAGGGTATAGGGTCAAGGGATTAGGGTTGAGGGTCCAAACTATAGGGTAGAGGTTATAAGGGTTGAGAGATTAAGGGTTGACGGTTTAGGGATTAGGGTAGAGATTTTTCTTGGATTTAACAATGTAAGGGTTGAGTTATTAGGGTTGATGGATTAGGGTTTAGGGTAGAGAGTATTGGGTTGAGGGTAGAGGGTTTTAGAGTTTAGGGTTTAAGGGTTGAGGGTCGAAGGTGAAGGGTTTAGGGTTGAGTGTTTAAGGGTTTAAGGGTTGATGGTTTAAGGTTCAAGAGGGTTGAGGGATTAGGGTAGGGAGTTTACTAAGTGGGTTTAAGGGTTGGTGGATTAGGGGTTAGGGTAGAGGGTAGAGGGTTTATAGGTTATGGTTTAAGGGTATAGTGTTTAGGGTTGAGGGATTAAGAGGTTATAGAGTAGAGGGTATAGGGGTTGAGAGATTAGGGTTTAAGGGTTGAGGGTTAAGGGTTTAGGGTTAAGGTTTTACTTGGTTGTAAGGGTAGAGGGAGGGTAGAGGGTTTAGGGTTTAAGGATTGAGGGTTGAGGGATTAAGGGTTGAGGGTTGAGAATTGACGGTTGAGGGTTTAAGGGTCAAGAGGGTTGAGGGATTAGGGTAGAGAGTTTACTAAGTGGGTTTAAGGGTTGGGGGATTAGGGTTGAGATTAGAGGTTAGAGAATTGATGGTAGAGTTTTTACGGGTTAGGGTTTAAGGGTTTAGGGTTTAGGGTTGAGGGATTAAGAGGTTATAGAGTAGAGGGTATAGGGGTTGAGGGATTATGGTTTAAGGGTTGAGGGTTGAGGGATTAAGAGGGTATATGGGTTGAGGGATTAGGGTTGAAGGGTTGAGGGTTGAGGGATAAGGGTTGAGGGTTGAGGAATTAAGAGGGCATAGGGGTTGAGGGATTAGGGTTTAAAGGTTGAAGGTTGAGGGTTGAGGGATTAAGGGTCAACAAGGTTGAGGGATTAGGGTAGATATTTTACTAAGTGGGTTTAAGGGTTGGGGGATTAGGGTTGAGGGTGGAGGATAGAGGATTGACGGTAGAGGGTAGAGGGTTTACGGGTTGAGAATAGGGTTTAAGGGTTGAGGGTTGAGGGTTGAGGGATTAAGAGGGTATAGGGGTTGAGGATTAGGGTTTAAGGGTTGAGGATTGAGGGTTGAGGGATTAAGAGGGTATAGGGGTTGAGGGATTAGGGTTGAGGGGTTAAGGGTTCAGGGATAATGGTTGAGGGTTGAGGAATTAAGAGGGTATAGGGGTTGAGGGATTAGGGTTTAAAGGTTGAATTTTGAGGGTTGATGGATTAAGAGGGTATAGGGGTTGAGGGATTAGTGTTTAAGGGTTGAGGGTTGATGAATTAAGAGGATATAGGGGTTGAGGGATTAGTGTTTAAGGGTTGAGGGTTGAGGGTTGAGGGATTAAGAGGGTATAGGGGTTGAGGGATTTGGGTTTGAGGGTTGAGGGTTAAGGGTTTACTTGGTTGAGGGTAGAGGGTTTAGGGTAAATATTTGAGGGTATATGGTTGAAGGATTAGGTCAGGGTCCAATGTAAGGGGTAGAGGGTTTAAGGATTGAGGGTTGAGGGATTAAGGGTCGAGGGTTGAGAATTGAGGGTTGAGGGTTTAATGTATAGGGTTGATGGTTTAATGGTCAAGAGGGTTGAGGGATTCGGGTAGATATTTTACTAAGTGGGTTTAAGGGTTGAGAGTAGAGGTTAGAGGATTGACGATAGAGGGTAGAGGGTTTATGGGTTAGGGTTTAAGGGTTTAGGGTTTAGGGTTGAGGGATTAAGAGATTATAGAGTAGAGGGTATAGGGGTTGAGGGATTAGGGTTTAAAGGTTTAAGGTTGAGGGTTGAGGGATTAAGAGAGTATAGGGGTTGAGGAATTAGGGTTTAGGGTATGTTGTGCAGTTTTTGTACACATACGCCACTGAAAGTGGGGACCCTCTTTTTTCACTTTTTCATATCTTGGCCCTTCTTTCTTAGGGGTTTTGCTTGCTTGAAGCCCATGATTTGATGTTCATCTTGCTAGTTGAGGTGGTACATTTGTGAATTCTATTGAAAATCTTGAAGAACTAAGTACATTCCGGAGTTTTCACTATTTTTGAGAAAATCCGCCTTGGCCGGATTTTCTCGATTTTCTTTCAGAGTCCAGAAGTGATTGCCTTTCGACCCAGATCCAGGGAAATCCATCGTGTCTAGATTTCTCTGAAGTCCGTTGCCCTATCAAATTTATGAGTTTTGGTCATGGTTGTATTGTCGATCGCATTAATGGTGATTGTGCGAATTTTTGGGGCAATGATATATTGAATTTTGGAATTAATTGGCCATTTGAGTTTGCTTATTTTCTTGTCATTTGAGTTTGAGTCCTGGAGCCTATGGTGCATTGTTGGATCATGGATTTTGAAGCTGTTTCAACTGCTACATTTGGATTTCATATGCGTGGCTCGTATCTTGCTTGCATTTGAGAGTTGTTTGTTGGAATCACGAGTTCCAGTCCTTTTGCTCTCATGGTATGTAGATATGCCCTCTTCCTCTGCTGGTTCTTTCAGATTACTTTTCTTTGCTTGCCTCCATGTCATTCATTGCTTTGTTATTTCCTTGGGTATGTGCATCATGTCTGGGTATTTTGGATTTGTCGTTGTTTTGTCAGTCCGCTGGATTGAATCACTAAATATATATACATTTTGGTCCAATGTCTCTCTACTTTTCGATGCTTGCTTGTATTTTTCTTTCCCATATGTTTTTATGGGAAAGTCGTGCCTATTTCTCTGTGCTTTCATGGTGGATATTTTAGGGTTCTTGACCTAAGGCATAGCCAATCCCTCTCGAATTGCTGTGAGGAGAGTTTTAAATTCATACTTGATCCTGTGGAGGTCTAGGTTAAGTTTTTTTTAAGGTGTAGGCCTTAGATTTGTGGTCGTTTAAATAATTTTGGTAAAGGCGAGAGAAATGTGGATGGGGTCGGTTTTTTGGTGTCCTCACAGAATTCTGCTTCCTCCGGATTTCCCCGGCTTTTCCATTCTTTCTCTTTTTCCTCTTAAACCGGACTTTTGTTTGCCTTGCAGAAATTCGCTTCCTCCGGATTTCCTCGGTTGGGTCATTTCGCTGGATTCTTGCGTTGGTGACAATTTATCTAATTCCCACTTCCGTCGGATTTTCCTAGATTAGTTGTAACTATTGTTGTTTTCGCTAAAATTTGTCCTAGTCAAATTCTTCTGGGTTTTTTTGGGAAAATGTTGAATATGATGATTATGAGGAATTTTCTTTTGGATGATGTATTTAATTAATCAAATGAACTTTTGCTAAGTATTTCTAAGGTTACTCCTTTGTTGAATTTATGGATTGAGATGTTATTTTGGGGGTTTGTATGCTTGTTTCGCTGGAATCTGCTTGGTCCTGATTTTCTCGGAATTCTGGAATCCACGAGGGGGGCTAAAACCTAAACTTTGAGATATTGACTTCTTGCACTTGTTGTTTCTCTTGGACCTCAATTTGGTTATTTTTATTTTTTTGTAGGCAGGATCAGGACAAGATGTTGTTGGTCGAGGCAAAGGGAAGGCAATAGATCCAGGTGCAGAGAGTTCTTCTATCTCTGATGTAGAGAAGGTGAAGTTGGACATAAAGAGCATGATTCCTAAGAGCAATCTAACTTCTATTTGGTTAGGAATCATCAATACCAATGTGGGTATGTGGGATTATGAAGAGTTTAAGGCTGAATTGGTAGCACTGAGCCCTCCTTTGTTGGCTAGGAGAATTGTGGACTCCGGATTAGCTCATGTAGCAGGTTTCCCTTCCATGGTGTAGTGTTATGAACTGGTGCTTGAATGTGCCAGGAACTATGATAGAGGGACACAAAGGATAATTGGTCCCCAGGGAAGGATTCTGGCAGGCTTTAGCCTTGTATCCATTGCTTCGACTTTTGATATGCCTGACAGGTCCCATGTGGTGGCCGGCCTTTGATATGGATGGTGCCAGGAAATACTATGAAGAAAATTTAGTTAAGTCCCAGCAGGTGATCAATTCTTGGTTGGAGAAGCCTAAGTCCCTTTTCTCCAAATTGCCAAAGCAGCTATTTAGGCTAAAGTTCAAGAGGGAATACTATAATTTCATCACTCTTCTCAGCAAACTGGTAGGGTTGAAGAGTGCAGGGGTGTTTGAGACTTGGATGTTTAATGTTATTGCTCAGATGGAGCAGGGAATAGATTATCTCTGGGTAGGTGCCATAAGTGCAGTCATCCATGAATAGTTATGCAATGTCTTGCAAACCAAAACTTTCACCATGACCTCCTACTTCGTGTATGCATTGGCAAGACTTCACCCATACAAGGGGTTGAGCACTAGGGGTATCTTTGGACAAGATGCCATATATAAGGTATATCCATAGCTGCACCTAACTAGAGGAAGTTATGGAAGAGAAAATGATGCTTTCACAATGTATATCACCAGATTGCTCCAAGGTGCAGAGCATGTGAGGATTTCTGACAAAGCTAAAGAAATGATAAGGAGATATGGGACATGGTTTATCCAATTCCCTACTTTCTCATACATTAGAATTGACAGTTGTCAGAGGGCTCCTTATAGACTCTCGAGGTACCCTACTGATCATATTGTATTACTGGAAGTCACTAGGCAGATTTGTGACTTCGACATAGTTGTGAAGGGAGATAAGCATAAAACAGGTTTTGGGAATGATTTTACCTTGAAGATAGGAATGGGTGAGGTTTTTCCTTCTATCTAGTTTTCTCATGCTTCTAAGGAGGAGATGAGTACTTTTGGTCTCTCTTTCCATTCCAAGAGAGCAAGGTTTGACATCACTGGGGAAGCACAAAAGAAGGCCAGTAGGGAGTACAGTCATAGGGTCAACATTGAGGATTACTAGATTAACCTTGCTGATGAATTTGAGGTAAGGAAGAAGAAGTTATCCAGGTTGCCAGTGGACTTGGTAAGGTTATACAATGTGAAGGCCATCCCTGACTAGGTGGAAGAGGATGGAAATTTAATCTAGGGTCATGTCTATGAGGTGTTAAAAGATAAGCCCGTTGGAGATGCCGATTGGTTAGAGGAAGAGAAAATAGAGTTGGATCAAATCATGACTCCGGTGATCAGGTACACCAGAATGTGGTTAAAGCATAAAATGTTGGAATTGGAGAGTGAGGGTGTCCAATGTACTTATGAACTAATGGGAGACTTGGAGTCTCATTCTACTTTTGTGGAATCACACGAGAAAGATCCCAAAGGTAAGGAAAAGATGGATTCCCCTTTCAAGATTTAGGTTAGAGATGTTCAAGCTGAGAAAGTTACAGATGTGAATAAATAGAGGAAACCTGTCGCCAATAAGAGGAGACATGTTTCCAGGAAAGAAGTTGAAAAGGACAAAGGAGAGGAAGAGGAGGTAGAGGTTATTCCTCCATTGACAAAGAGAAGAAGGCTTGCGAAGCTATCACAGAAATTGGAGGAGGCTCCTAAAACTGATGAGGAGGTTGAACCACTAGTGGTAGAGGTGGAGATCTCAAGGGAAAGAACAAAAGTATACATGATGAGGTGAAGGACTCCTTCCCCAAGGGATGCTGCTATGAAAGAGGATGTTCCTATGACTGCTCCTATTACTGAACAAGAGAGTATCTACATTTGTCAGGATACTGGTAGCACACAAGAAGAACCAAAGAATAATGAAGATCCTAAGGACTTAGGAAAGGAGGAATTTCAAGAAGGAGGCCTTTATAATGCTGAGGCATAAATTGATAAAGTGATTCAGTCCCCTTTGGTAACATATGCAGATTCACCTATGAGAGAAATTGAACAAATCTCCTCAGTAGGAGGAGATACTAGCTAAAGTCCCTTCACCAGCATAGATTGTTGTAGAGGAGTAGTTGTAGGATAAGGAGAATCCAATCATGGATATCCCTAATGTGCCAAGTGTTGAGAAGGATGCCCAAAATGACTAGGAGGAGCAAGGGAAGCAAGATATAGTCTCAACTGAGTCAACTATTCCAAGTTGGCTGAATAAAGAATTGAAAAGTAAACTGGTAATAGTAGAGGATGCTCCTCCTAATTAGGAAGACTTAATGGCCAATGTTGAAAAGGGAAAGATTAAGAAGAAGGCTAGGGTTGTGTCATGGATTGAGAGGGATGGGTCAGGCAATAGGGTGGCTCACATTGCTACCCCTGCTCCGGATAAAGATAGAGATAATGTAACTGCCAAGGATTATCATGTGCAGACTATTGATTTAGGGAATGCATCTATGGAACAGGACATTGAGGAGTATGAAAGCTCCAGTGCTATAATTGTGGGTAGATTGAAGAAGGTTGTACAAACCAGGCATGAGTTGGAGAAGGAGAATGAGAAATTGAAGAAGTACTTGCAGGAGTTGATAAAACCCTTGCAGTCCATTAGCTCTTCCTCCTCTGCTGCAGGTTTCTTGCCTCAAGAAACAATCTATGAGCTTGAAAAGATGAAAGGAACCACACATGCCACAATTTCCTAGTTGTAGGGTGTCCAAACCAAGGGAGATACTGCCATTAAAGATATCTTGTCAACTGGAGGGGATGCTATGAGATCGGTGGACTAGTTGAAGACTGTGCTGGCTCAGGACAAGGAGGATACACATATTCTACTGCAGAAAACTAGAACGATCATGGAGTTTACTGAAGATAAGCTGGTAAAGAGTGGGATTCTTCCTTTCCCAAGGGTTTCTAAACCTTGGGAATGGCTTGAAATCTTGCAAATGAGGCAAAAGGCCTTAAAAAAGATTCATAAACAAGGAAAGCAGATTGAGGACACTTTGATTGATGTTCATGATAAGTGTATTTCATTATTTGAAATTATGACAGGAAGGAAGAAGTTTGCTCTGAAACATCTTAATCTGGAGCAACTGAGGAAATGGTGGAGAGATGTTTATTCTCTAGTTAGTGAGGGACCAGTTACTGGGCATCTGCTAGATGATGTTGTAACCTATATTGCATTTATTGACAGATACTTAACTAATAGAGCTGATTGGGATGGTACACTGAGGCAGGCAAGGGATGATATTAAGTCTCTTGAAAGAAGAGTTAGGGTTTTGCTTGTGCCACCTATTGCTGAGTTTGATAGAGTATTATTGGTCATGAATGGTGAAGAAGATCGAGCTAAGGACAAGGATGGGAAATAGTTATATAGGGCTACCTTGAGATTTGTGCTTCCCATTACTCACATGCATTGGGCTGACCCTTTGATACTTGGGCTAGCTTGGATGAAATTGGTGCTAATTGCACATTTCATTGTGTTCGAATATCTTTGAGGCCAACCTCTTGTAGGTCATGTTTTATTGTAAATTCTTATTTTTAGGCTGACCTATCTTAGGGATTCTCTATAAAATAGGCATTACCTCATTTGAGAAAGAGATAGGTGATACATGATAAGCATAGAGAAGTAAAGTAGAGATTTCACATTTGAGTTAATTAGGGTTTGTGTTCAAGCAAGTGTTGTAACAAAAAACTGGAATTGTTGCTATTTTGGATGACTTAATAAGAAAGGATATTGTGATTTGGTATCTATCTTGTGGAGTTTCATTTGGCATGGTTCTTGTTGTTCTATCTTTAAAACTGCTTATAAATTCACAGTTAAATAGTTTGGTGATGCTTAGGGTTTCATGTTTGGAATGTTTGCAGCAATCTCTAGTCCATACTTTTTGCAGTTAGCTGATTGTTAGCTGCTTTGCAAAATTAGCCCGGATTTAAAATTGTGCTTAGTTTAATTATAAGGATTTATTTAGGATTTCTTGAATGAATGTTTGTGATTTGAAAATCTTTAAATACCTCAGAAGATTGTACTATTTCTATGAAATTGCAGACTTATCTAGATTAAAACAGAAAGTAGAATATGGGAGATCAATCCATTTTGAGAATTTTATCTTTTGGCATTATCAGTCTTAGGGTTAGAAGTAGTCTTAGAATTATCTCTGAAACCTTCATCTTTTGCTATTTCTTTATTATCTAGGTTAATTAAAAGATTCAAGTATCAATCCATTGTTTAGATTTGATAAATTTAAATTCCAGTATTTGCTTGTAGTAAGGTCCCTTTGTGATTACCAGCAATTTCACATTTATCACTGAGTTGTTTTAATGCATTTTCAAGACCTGACATTAGAGACCTTGGGGTTATCTCTTTTCCCATAGAGATTTACCTTTCAAGAGAGATAGGATATCATATTTTGTCTGACTTGTTGTTGTGCAGAAAACACCATCAATAGGGTAGAGAGTATTGAGTTGAGGGTAGATGGTAGATGGTAGAGGGTAGAGGGTAGAGGGTAGAGGGTTTTAGAGTTTAGGGTTTAAGGGTTTAAGGGTTGAGGTTAAACCTCTACCACCTATCTCTCTCTCAGTCCATCTCTCCCTCCCTCTATATCTCCATCTCTCCCACTATCTCTTTCTCCCACTCTCTCTATTTCTCTCCCACTATCTCTTTCTCTCCCACTCTCCCTCTCCCTCTTTCTCTCCCACTCTTCCTCTCTCCCTCTCCCTCCCTCCCTCCCTCCCTCTCCCTCTTTCTCTCTCAATATCTCTTTCTCTCCCACTCTCCCTCTCCCTCTTTCTCTCCCACTCTCCCCATCTCTCCCTCCCTATCTATATTCATCTCTCCCACTATCTCTTTCTAATCCTCTCCCTCTCCCTCCCTCTCCCCCTCCCTCCCTCCCTCTCCCTCCCTCCCTCCCTCTCTCTATCTCTTTCTCTCCCACTCTCTATTTCTCTCCCACTCTCCCTCTCTTTGCCTCTCCCTCCCTCCCTCCCTCTCTCTCCCTCTTTCTCTCCCACTATTCCTCTCTCCCTCACTCTCCCTCCCTCCTTCCCTCCCTCCCTCTATCTCTTTCTCTTCCACTCTTCCTCTCTCCCTCTCCCTCCCCCTCCCTCTTTCTCTCCCACTATATCTTTCTAACCCTCTCCCTCCCTCTCTCCCTTCCTACCTCCCTCTCCCTCCCTCTCCCTCCCTTACTCCCTCCCTCTCTCTATCTCCCACTCTCT
>CM021103.1:87754616-88079824 GCA_007115665.2 Sequoiadendron giganteum | reverse complement strand
TCTCCTCTCCCTCTCCCTCACTCCCTCCCTCCCTCCTTGCCTCTCCCTCCCTCCCTCTCTCTCCCACTCTCTCTCTCTCACACACACAAACACACACACACTCACCTCTATCTCCTCTACTATAAGGGTGCAAGGGAGAGATATATAATTCAGATAGAGGGTATAGACAAAGAGGGAGAAAAGAAATATATTAAGAAAACCATATTTCATATAACACATGCACATTTTGAAGAAGTAGAGATGCTACCATTTTAGGAAGAAATAACACGCTCACGTTATAACGTGAGCACATTTTTTATTCCACTAAATAAAATAAAATAAACTGAATATACTAATGATGTCAAGGCCCACAGTCTACATATTCTCTTAGTTCTATGCATTCTTCAACAAAAAGTAGCTTTTTGATGATGTTGTGAAGTGTGCAATCATGTTTTTCACATTCCAACACCTTTTCCATGATCTTTCTACCACCTTTTCATGAAATAGAAGAGTTTCCACATTGAAAGACATATAGTATCAATTAAAGTTTGAATTCCATTGAAAACTGATATACAATTGAAGTTTGGAGGGGAACAAGCTTTTGAACAAGTCAAATTGTTGTGGATTTTGAAGAAAGAAGAAGCTAAGCCTACATAATTGGGTTGAACTCCTCCATTTGAAAGTCTGGTTTTTTAGGTATGTGAAGTCTTTACACATTTTCTTTCATTCTATTAAGGATTTCTTTCAATTTTGTTTTTCATTATAACCTTACGTTGTCAATGCACATTTTAAATTACACAATTATATACACTTGCCAATTACCATTTCAAACTTCATGTAGAGCATCTACCAGGATCCACAAATCATCAAGGGTACTTTTGACCCTAACTTAAATTGAAGAAGATCAAAGAAGTAAACTCAATCATCTTTTCATCAAAATCCTTCAATTTCACTTGATTTCATAATTCCACAAAATATTATAACTTGGTTTCAACTCTTTGTCAGACTCAAAAATAGATTAACCATCATAAAATTGATTGTAACATAGCATAAATATTATAACTTGGTTTCAACTCTTTGTCAGACTCAAAAACAGATTAACCATCATAAAATTGATTGTAACATAGCATAAAGCTTATTATAAACTCAGAACCATTCAATTCATTCATAACATCAACACATTAACCAATGATCATGTCATTCACAAGTTGTCTTAAATCTTCCATAATGGCACCAGTGTTTACAAACACAAACTATAATTCTTAAGGCACAACCAAACCATGATTTGCTTAAGAAATATTTGTTTGAGTTAATACAACAAAAATGAAACCTTTCAGAAGTTTTCCCTTACACACAATCTCAGTTCTTTTATTGACTATCCACATTACTAGTAGCCAAGCATCTGCAAACTGTCACATGTATCTCCCAAACCATGAGCACACTTTGGACTGTGATACTCATTTTGGACACTGATTTCCCTCATACAAAACATTTTAGAAGATGCATATTAAGTCCTTCAAAGCAAATTCTTGTAAACTAGTTGTTTTAGTCTGAGAATAAGCCTAACTAAGCCTTAGTGCAAACAAGGGTTATTGGTTTTTCTACCACCAATACATAAAATACATTTCATTTGACCTGCCCAAGCTTATAAGTCCATTAGAAGCTCATTTCCAAACACATTTTCATAAACCCTAAGCTCTAAGCTTCACAATTCCCCGTTTTACTAGTTTGAACGCAATTTTATAGTCAAGAAAAAATATTTTCTTCACACCTTAGTCCTCACCATATGATTGGTAACCTTCAAAATATGAAATTACATGACACAAGAAGTTTGTACACCAAAATTGAGAACTTTCACTGAGTAGAATGGGAGAAACACAATTTCTCAGGTTCACTATTTACCCTAACAGAGGCTTTGACAGTTTTAGAGAAAAATTGCAATATTTGACTCAAACATTAAGAAGAATTAATGAAAAAAATTGTATGTGGGATTTTATTGAGTGTGAAAACACTTAAAAACATCCAACCAAGCATACCTACCCATAAAAATTCTAAAGAAAATACAGGAAAATAGTGTGTTTATTCATTCAAAATCAAATATTCAATCACCCACAACTTTCCAAACATACATGAGGCCTTATAAATGAATTACATACATGTCTTATCAACTTCCAAGTGCCTCCAAGCTAAGCCCACATGAATTTTCACCTTCCCTATTTCACAATTTTTGTAACTTTTCAGAATTTTGTATTTGTGCAACTTTTGCAAATAGTGACAACTTTACAAAAAACACATAGGAATTAAAAAATAAACCTCATAATGATTCCAATACATGGAAGATGTCTTTAATGATCCTATTACAACATGGAGATACCCAAAATTGAATCAAATTTTAAAATTGAAGCATAGATTGTCAAGGTGCTCCTGCACCACAAACTTATCAAACACTCACAATGCCATTACACTCATTATGATTGTAACGTACATGATATTTATCTTATTTCCCTTCAAAATCAACTCCTCCAATGTATCTAACTATTTTTTTAACTTCCTAACTAACTTATCTCTTCACAACTTTGCCAAAAAATGCAATTTTTTGCAAATGTCCATGCTTCCATTTTGAGCCTATCTTGCAATCATGGCATGCAGCATTACCACTTTTCTTTAAGGCATTTTGGATTGAAAAAAAACATGTCGCATTCGTCTATGCTAGGTTAACTTTTGTACAAGATGATTGTAAGTATTATTTAAATGAAGCCTTGAATGACATATATTTTTCAATTAACTTGAATGGATGCATTTTTTAGGAACTAATATTCATCTCATTACCATGGTACAGATAAAATTATTTGCCATGCTGAAGAAAAAGAAAAAGAGGAAACTAATAGATCAAGAGAATGAAACCTTCAAAGAAAAGGAGAGAGTTCGAGTGGTGGCATATCATGAAAATAAGAAATTGGAAACAATTGACAAAAACAAGCCAATTGAAGAGGAACCTCAACCGTAAAAAAAAGAATGAGAATTGGCAGCACAAAAGGAATGAATGTGAAAGCATCATCATAAGATAGATTTAGATACCGTATTTGGAGAAACACCCTCTACAACAAGTGAATACGAAGGGACACCATTAAGCACAAGCGAATATGGAGGGACACCATCTAGCAGAATTGAATATTGATGAACACCATCTACTGCAAGTGAATATGGAGGGACACCATCTACCTCAAGTGAATATTGTTGGACACCATCCAAAACATCTCAAGTTGACAGTACATCATCACTTGGATTTGATGAAGAAGTTACACCATCATCCCCATGTGAACCTCAAGGTATTTCTTCTTCTCCACCCTCGATCGAAGGTGCACAATCTATCCCACCTCAATTAAATATTGATGAAATTCCTAATGTTGAGATCTATGTACCTAGGAGAACACCACCTAGAATTTTGCGTAGAAAGCCAAAGTATTTGATTAATATTGATGATGAGATTTTGCAGTTAATGGAAGGTAAGATTTCAACACGCACTTGTAGAAGATATGCTGATAAGATTTGGGAACGATTCTTTGAAAGGCTAAATGAGACTGCAAGATGTCAACTATTTGTTGAAATTATGTGGGGTGTAAAGTATAGGAACATCATGAAGACTCTTGGGTTGAGAACATCGAATACATCGAGTGAAGAAACTATTGTGAAGAATATAATGGATTCTTATGAGAGTGTGGGTAAGACCTCACGCTCAAAGGATAGTAATGTCACCCAATGTGTCATTACATCGACTTTGGTAAGTTGTCAAACAAAGAGATCTCATCTCATTTAAATTTCATGTGAACACACATGAATTAGTAGAAAAACTTTATCAAGAGCCATTCAAAGGTGGCAAAGAATTGAGGGCAATGATTCAAATAAATTATGGGCATTCTCAAGGAGATTGTCATGAAAAGATAAAGAAATTGTCAAAGCCTTGAGAACACTAATTGAAGAGTATTGGAAGAATAACACAAGGCCATCTCTGAATCAAAGGGATGTGGTAAGAAGGAAAATCGGTAGTCAGAATCGTGAGCCACATCCAAAGCATTTTTTGGATATGACTCAAACCCAATTTTTATGAAAATTTGAAAATGATCATCCTCAAATTATTACTTCTCAAAGATTTTTTGAAATGATTAAACATTTTTATGTCAAGATAAATCACCCACGCACTACTTGTTGTTGTAGACTACATATTGATTTTTCTAACCATTATGATGTTTATCATTTTATATGTGTATATTTGCATACTAATGATGTTTTGCAGGATTGTGGCATAGAAGCCCCACCAAAATCTTCAAGAGATTTATTATCAAAAAATTAATGTGAAATAGAGGATGGCCAGATTTTCTATAGGATAGCATGCTAGGATAGTTCATGTGAGCGTTGCGGTGGCTTCTAGCGTATGCCAATATGTCAACATATGGAAAGCACATATGAGGTGAGACAAAAACTAGTAGATTTTGAGAAGTATAAAACAATGGAATATGCTACAAAAGATGGGTCTCAAGAAAAAAGGTGTGATTTGGTTATTGAGAAGATTCTAGTGTACCAATTTATGTCCATGTTTCATGATAATATACTATCTGAGTATGCAATGCTTACCCATAGAGCCCGATGGTTGGACACACAATTCAAGCTATGCAAGGACACCTTTCTAGTTGGAAGCATAGTATCGTGGTTGACTTTGCATAGAAATACACTCTACAACCACAACATGAGGTGCAGTCACAATATTACAACTCCACATAGGTTTCAATATTTGTGCACATAGCATTCATTCATGCATCTAATAGTACATATGACAAAAGGAAGGTATTGAGGGAGTACCACTTTTACATTAGTGATGATCGCACACATTCTCCAGAGTTCATGCAAGGTTTCTTCCAAATGTTCTATAGTGGTTTGACTCAGAGGGGCATAAAATATGACCGACATATAATATAGTCTGATAACTGTGCAACATAGTTCAAGAACTCGTGCATGTTCTACTGGTTGTGCAGGATGCATGTAATTGTAGGTTTTCAACATATGTGGGACTTTTGTGAGGCTGGACATGGAAAGGGGGAGCATGATGGTGTAGGAGCATGTGTGGAAAGAGCATTAGCACGAGAAGAGTTAAAGTATAAAGACAGTACAAAGTTGACAAATGCAAAATCAATCGTCGAGTGGTGTAATGCTTTGATGGGTCCAAGTAATGAAGGCACATCTTCAGTTCATAGATTTTTTTGGTTGATGGATGATACTAACATTGCACCATATGAGGACTGTTGTACAATAATAGGATCGAGTGAGGTACACTCTTTCCTTAGCTCAAATGCAAGTTCATTGAGTATTGATACACGAAAGATGGCATGTTTTTATTCTTCATGTACAATGCATGCCTGGAATTATTGTGAGTCAAGGGAGTGGGTTGACATTGTTGGAGTGAAAAGACACTGAGAGGGGAGGGGTGAATCAGTTTTATTAACCTCTTTACCAAATTTAACTGAAATTGAAATAAACTAGATGTATGCTCTCATTTATCAATGATAAACTCATTCATGTATTGAATGCAATCACATAAACTGAAATGCGAATAGTAAACCATATCAATTTAAAGAATTAAATCACTGAATCAAATGAAGCACAGATACTCAAATAGACACTAGATATGTTGAGTGGAAAACCCTCCTGGGGTAGAAAAACCACTCTTGAACCTGCTGCCTTTTTCAGGATTTCATTTCAATAATCATTTTTGACAATGCCTCATAGGCTGATTTCTGAGCACCAACCCCTCTTTTTAGAGACACCAATATCAATGAGAACCAACCTCTTTTTTTTTTTCAATAGAACATACAATGATACAGAGGATCTCTTTGTTTCCTAGATTTCTATTAAGTGCCTCTTGACAGACAATGTGTAGAATTCTCAAAAGTCAAAAATGACTCTTCAGAGTTCCATCCATTATCAAGCCTTAAGATAGCTTGAGGAAAATCTAATTACAATCTCAATATAGCTTCTCATCAGAATGTATTCTCAGTGATGTGTTCTCACTTTCTTTTTCTCACACACTATTTCATCAAATTTTCATGATGTTATTCAAAACTGTTAAATCATTATTTTCCTCACACTCTATTTCATACGTTTTCCATGATATTGTTCAAAATAGTTAACACATTGTTTTCCCCACACTCTATTTCATATGTTTTCCATGATACTGTTCAAAACAGTTAACACACTGTTTTCCCCAATTTTTCCAACTTAAACATAATTACCCTATATCCACAATGTATGGAGCTGCACTGCACTTTTTATCTTTTTAGGTTTTCCAGTTATGATAAAGCCCTAATATCTCTATTTTAATATTTCAATAGAATATATCATTACATTCAAAAAAGGGTTACAACAGTTGCTCGTGTTTTTAACTTTCAAAGAATAACACAAAGTGATTATCAGGTTACCAAGCTGCTATCGAGCAATAGTGCCAGATGTTACCGTGTCCATGTGGGAAAGAACAATGTCAAGTAGTTCTTCTGACAGGAATACCAAGCAGCATGAAAATATAGAAGTGTGACTTGATACCCAAAGTTTTTCTTCTCAAGTAGCCCGCACAAGCAGTGCTAAAACCAAAATAGCATAAAAAATAAATATTCAATAAACAATAGCCACTGAAACTGCTACTATATTAAAGTAACCGAAACCTCAATGTAGTGAAACCAAAATCATAAAATGATGCATTCAAGAACAGTTACCAACAACTCCAAGTGTGAAACTGAGAAGATTCTTTAGACTTCATGATTACCCACAACCCAAAAATACCATTCCTTAAATCTGATATGGTAACACTATTGAAATGTAATTCTAAGCATGCAAAATCATTATAGTTCTGACTAAGAAAAGAGAAAACCAAATCTTCAATCATGCAGAAGCAAATACTTATCCTTTATTAACCTTGCCAGTAAAGGTAATGGTTCTACAAACATAAATAGATGAATACCTATAAAGACCATAAATGAATTTTCCATGAGCAATTTACTAGATCTATGAAGCAACTAAGCAGCCCGAGCTCCTTCCGCATTCGAGATCTTACCCGGTGGTAGGAGACTGATAGGTGAAACGACCATTGTCATGGTCTTCCAATATTTCCTATACATTGTCAAAGATCAATAAACTAGCAACATGAATAGTGAAAAGGTCAAGAGAATGATTCCATGGTAGCGGCCAGAATAGGGTTTGATACCCTCAAGCAAGAGAAACAAAATATTGACCTAAACTTCCAAAGCAAGCAAAATGAATTCCTTCACAAAGAAATTGATAATCATTTAGACTCTGAAAGGACAGTCATAGTAAATCATGAAACTCATAATGCCTTTTGAAATCCGTGGGCATATCAAAGACTTGCATGCCGACATGCATTATAAATTTTGACTAATTTAGACAATGTGAAATCATCAACCAAGTTAAGCTTTGAACAAATTGATATGACCACATTACTCATCAAATGCCGATTTCTAAAGAATTGATTATTTCCAAATGATCAAAGCTAAGTCACATCCAATGTGACATAAAACATTAATCAATACCTTTATACCTACTATCGGCTTTTAAGTCTTGTGAATTTTCCATCATTAACCTAAATGCAATATAATATGCATTCCCATAGTGTACCTACCATAATTTCCAATGCCAAAAGATATCCAAAAACATCAAAGACGATTGCCACCTTATTATTTCCATTACTATATAATGTGCCAATGCCAAATAATGTCCAATGACTTATGAGGTATAATGAAGAATAATTTTGCATGTTAAATTCACAATGCCATTCCACATACCATAAACCATTATCATTTGATTAAGGAAACCCGATGGGTTTTCTTAAAACTAAAAAGTAAACTATATCTCATAAACCCAAGCATCAAGAACCAGAGATCATTACCTGAAAGAGGATGGAGCAAGATGACTCTAAATATGATCAACAACCATTAACAATTTCATGAAGCTAGAAACTGATCAAGCCACAACATATCAACCTATAGAACACTAATTCATGCCAAGGTCATATAATTAAGTGCATCACTGAAATACTAATTGTTAAACCAGAAACATGTCACCTGATCAATGGAACAAAGAACCTGTAACCAAAATACCTCAATCAAGATCTGCACAAGGAGTCAAGATATCAGTGCCACCCAAGATAATATCAAAAGTGAAGTAAACATGCCAAACATAAACAAAGCAGATCAACTGAGTAAACCACCAAGATGCTAGACTGTAACACATATTGTCATCAAGGACAAATTAGCACAAGAGAGATTCAACAAACATATGGTTGAAAAGCTATCTTATCCCACTTCACATGTATTGCCCTCCGACAGCATTGGAACTGACACAGATGGAATCATCAGTCACCTTTGACCATGTATCAGATCTAGTTCAACCAGGTGTTATATCTACTTGCTTAGCTATTGAAATTCCATATCATTATCTTACTTTGTACTATATTCGTAATGTTGACAAATTTCAAGATATTTTCTTTACATATCAATGCAGGGCATGTTTATGCAGTTATTGCAGATGAAGACAATGAATAGGGAATAGACTATTACTTGTGTCATTGTGTTGAGGCCAAAAAGAAATTGGAGCCCCCAGTTATAGATGGAGAAAACATTGAATACCTTACAAGCCCAGTTGTGGTTACTAGAACATGGCTTAGAAGATACCCACATTTGAGTGTTAAACATTGGCTATTTTAGGACTTTGACACGCATCGTAAGATTCTTCATTACTCGAACCTTGTCATGGAATCCAATGATTTTTTGAAAAAAATATGGGGGTAGAACTTTGAAGAAGACCTTGTGGAAGGTCTGTGAGTCTAACCATGAGGCAATACTTGACACAATAAAGAGTAGAGCAAACCTGGATGGTTCATTGGATTAATTTGTAAGTATATGCACATTGGTTCTTATTAAGTTATACTTGCATGCACATTAATTTGTTTGATGCCAATGCTATAATCTTCTTTTACTTTGCATATTTTTAAGTAACATACTAAATAGTGATTGGTGTCCCCTTGCAAAAAATGTAGATATATGAGCCATCCAAGAGAATGTTAGCCAGAAAAGAAATGCAACATCCTTATTTTGATGATCTTGACAAATCTCAATCATGATTTTAAGCCATTAGAAAAGTGTGTGCAAAGCTTGGTGAGGGACTTTCAAGTTATTCATTTGAAGTTAACCTTATCATGAGCAACTATGATGTAGACATTATAAGAGCATCTGAAATTTCAACTTACTCTATTCATGAGAGGTGTTGTGTGAAATAGGTATGTTGGAATTCCCAGTGAAGATGTATGACTAGGAATGACTAAGTTGTGAGACTTGCATGCCTATCTGTAAGTGCCTTCCATCTATTTTTATTTCATTTCCATTTTGGATGCTCTTTCTTTTTCTCTTTTACTTTGCATATTTGTAAGTAAACTACTAAAAATTGATTGATCTCTCATTGCAGAAAATGTTGATTTATGAGCCATCAAAGAGAATCTCAGCCAAAAAAGCAATGCAACATCCTTATTTTGATTATCTTGACAAATCTCAATTTTGATTTCAAGCCATTATAAAAGAGCGTGTGAAGCTTAGCGAGGGAATCTGAAGTTACTCAATTGAAGTTAACCTCATAATGAGCACCTATGATGTAGAAATTTAAAGAGAATCTTGAATGTATGAGTGACATTGTAAAATATCTATGAGAATGAAGTACCTAAGGAATTGTAATGAGATTTACTTACATAATGAGATTTACTCAAATATTGTAATTTTGGAGTTCATGTTTGGTGTAGTAGCACCTTGTTCTGTAAATGCCTTCAATAGGAAAATTTGCAAAATTTGAATTTTGAAATGTAAAAAATGTGAAAAAGGTCAGGTAAAGGTCATATGTAATGTATTCAAAGTCTCAAAGAGGTCATTAGGTGATTAGAGAAGTGATATAAAGCATGTAAGGTCAAATTAGGATGTTTTAGGTGTGTGTGTGTTTATTTGTGTAGGGGAATTCAAGAAACAAAGGAACATACCTTTAAACATTCAAGAACCCCCTTAACTTGTTGAGGCAGCAATTATCATGTATCCAAACCCTCAGATCCGCAATTTGTCTCGGGACAAAATCACTCCACCATGCCAAACCAAAACCCTTATTTTATGCTAGTATAAGGAGGGTTTATTGAAAGGAATGGTTTCACACCTTACCAAAACATGCCAGTGCCTCAAACCTTCTTAAAATCACTTGTAAAAACTCAAAAGACAATCAGCCAACCTCTACATGCAATATTTTATCAAACCCTAGGGTGAAACCTCATTTTTCATGCCCTTTTCCATCAAAATCTACAAGGGAAGCAACACAAACCCCATAAAAATGATTCCATTTCACTTAGAAATTATCGTCTAATCTAATAATATTGTGTTGGGCCCCTCTAGAAAAACCTCTCTCGGTATTGGCTATCTTGAAGTGGTTTTCCCATGGTGGCGGATTTTTACTTTATGGAAAAAGTGTCAAATTCAAGCTATGCAAAGTTGCAAAGTGGTGCAACTTTTTCTCTGCACTCGTGTGACCAAACTAACTACTCCAACGCATTTGAATAGCTATATTTATGCTAGGCATGGTCCTCTTTCACACCAGAAAACATGGAATCGCTCTGAGCTATGTTCCACCAGATCAATCCCTTAAGGGTCCAAAGTGCAAAATGACTGCAAAATTTAGCATGCTATTATTCGGATACCATGATGCTTAGAAAATTCTCATCTAATCCTAAAATATTGTGTTGGGCGCCTCTACAAAAACCTCTCTCGGTTTTGGCTATCTCGGAGTGGTTTTCCCATGGAAACGAATTTTCACTTTATGGAAAAGACATCAAATGCAAGTAGTGCAAA
Source organism: Sequoiadendron giganteum (assembly GCA_007115665.2). Taxonomy (NCBI): domain Eukaryota; kingdom Viridiplantae; phylum Streptophyta; class Pinopsida; order Cupressales; family Cupressaceae; genus Sequoiadendron; species Sequoiadendron giganteum. The sequence goes on along the minus strand of CM021103.1, from coordinate 88,068,911 downwards.
GTTGCAAGTGTGGTGCAACTTTCATTCTGCAACTTGTGTGACCAAGCAAACTATTCCAACATGTCTGAATAGGTATTTTTACACTAGGCATGGTCCTCTTTCTCATCGAAACATGAGAAATTTCTCTGAGCTACATTCCACCGGATTGATCCCTTAAGGGTGCAAAGTGCAAAATGGTTGCAAAATTCATCATGCTATTACTCAGATACCATGATCCTTAGAAATTTCTTGTCTGATCCTACAAGATTGTGCTGCATGTCTCTACAAAAACCTCTCTCGGTTTCAGCTATCTCGGAGTGGTTTTCCCGTGGCGACAAATTTTCACTTGATGGAAAAAACATCAAATACAAGCAGTGTAAAGTTGCAAAGTGGTGCAACTTTCATTTTGCAACTTGTGTGACCAAGCAGACTATTCCAACACATCCGAACAGGTATTTTTATGCTAGGCATGGTCCTCTTTCACATTGGAACACGCGGAATCACTCTGAGCTACGTTCCACCGGATTGATTCCTTAAGGGTGCAAAGTGCAAAATGGTTGCAAACTTCATCATGCTATTAATCGAATACCATGATCCTACAAGATTGCGTTGGGCCCCTCTATGATAACCTCTCTCGTTTTTGGCTATCCTGAAGTGGTTTTCCTGTGGTGGCATAGTTTCACTTGATGGAAAAAGTGTTAAATTCAAGTTGTGCAAAGTTGCAAAGTGGTGCAATTTTTTCTTTGCAACTCGTGTGACCAAGAAAACTGTTCCAACACATTTGAATAGGTATTTTTACACTAGGCATGGTCCTCTATTGCACTGAAACATGTGGAATCGCTCCGAGCTATGTTCCACCAAATTGATCCCTTAAGGGTCCAAAGTGCAAAATGGCTGCAAACTTCAACATGCTATTACTCGGATACCGTGATGCTTAAAAACTTCTCATCTAATCCTACAGGATTGTGTTTGGCCCCTCTACAAAAATCTCTCTCGGTTTTGGCTATCTCAAAGTCGTTTTCGCGTGGCAGCGAATTTTCACTTGATGGAAAACATGTCAAATTCAAGCTGTTTAAAGTTGCAAAGTGGTGCAACTTTCTCTAAGCAACTCATGTGACCAAACTAACTGCTCCAAAGCATCCGAATATGTATTTTCATGCTAGTTATGGTCTTGTTTCATACCGAAACATGTGGAATCACTCTGAGTTATGTTTCATCAGATCGATCCCTCAAGGGTCCAAAGTGCAAAATGGTTGTAAACTTCAACATTCTATTAATCGGATATCGTGATGCTTAGAAACTTCTCATCTAATCATACAAGATCATGTTGGGCCCCTCTAAAAAAACCTCTCTTGGTTTTGGCTATCTTGGAGTGGTTTTCTCGTGGCGGCGGATTTTCACTTGATGTAAAAAGCATCAAATGCAAGCAGTGCAAAGTTGCAAAGTGGTGCAAATTTTTCTCTGAAACTCATGTGACCAAGAGGACTATTTGAACACATATGAATAGGTATGTTTACGCTATGCATGGTACTCTTTCACATTGAAACATGCGGAATCACTTTGAGCTATGTTCCATCGGATCGATCCTTTAAGGGTCCAAAGTGCAAAATGGCTACAAACTTCAGCATGCTATTACTCGGATACCGTGACACTTAGAAACTTATCATTTGATCCTATAGGATTGCGTTGGGACCATCTACAAAAAACCTCTCATAGTTTTGGCTAGTGGTTTTCATGTGGCGGCAGATTTTCACTTGATGGAAAAAGTGTCAAATTCAAGTTGTGCAAAGTTGCAAAGTGGTGCAACTTTTGCTCTGCAACTTGTGTGACCAAGTGGATTGTTCTTACACATATGAATAGGTATGTTTACGCTAGAAATGGTCCTCTTTCACACCAAAATATGTGGAATCTCTCAGAGCTACGTTCCACTGGATCAATCCCTTAAGGGTCCAAAGTGCAAAGTGGTTGCAAACTTCAACACGCTATTACTCGGATACCATGATTCTTAGAAACTTCTCGTCTAATCCTACAAGATCACATTGGGCCCCTCTAAAAAAAAATCTCTTAGTTTTGGCTATTTTAGAGTGGTTTTTCCCATGGCAATGGATTTTCACTTGATGGAAAAAGTGTCAAATTCAAGTTGTGCAAAGGTTCAAAGTGGTGCAACTTTCATTTTGCAATTCGTGTGACCAAACTAACTGCTCCAACATGTCCCAATAGGTAGGTTTATGCTAGGAATGGTCCTCTTTCGCACCCAAACACGTGGAATTGATCTGACTTGTGTTCAACTGGCTTGATCCCTTATGATGGCATGCAAAACATTGGAAAAGAGAAACATACAAATGATGGTTGAGAAGTTCGAGTATTCCACACAAAAAATGTATGATCATTGGTGCAAAACACCTTGTTCCTCCATTTGATGAATAAGGTCTAGTTCAGTGGTTTTAGTGATTATTTGATGGTCAATAGGTTGTTGTGGGTATTTTGTGCATGCTTTGTCTTGAATAAGGTCAATTAAGACCATTAGGTATGTTTTAGGGTGACTTTTGGTTCTACTGATAAAAAATGTAAAAATTTCAATCTTGCACTAGAAGTTGTCTTTGTAGTCTTTGAAGGAAAATTTGTGAATTTGTATATGATTGTGAAAGAATGGAGTTTTGTCGATGTAATAAGGCTATTTGTATGCCATTTGTGTGGGTTTAGAGGTCATTAGATGTACTCATTAGGTTGGAGGAGTCTATAGTTGTAAATTTGTAAGTTGCTTAAAGCAACAAATTTGAAATGCAATGGTTACTTGTTTTGAAAGTTGGTTTTTAGTTAGTTGAGGGCATGGATCAGCTAGAGAGGGTGTAAAACACAATGTAAAGCCTTGAGAGGCTCGAATGGAGGTTGTTGATGAACTTTTGGAGAAGATCTAATAATTATTATTTACACTCTTCTCTGCTTTTCAGATTTTTGATACAAACTTGTTGATCTTGTACTTGGTACGACCTCCAGCTTTTAGATAAAGAACATATTGGAATCTTTTTATGAATCATTTCATGGAATGCCAATTGTAAATGTGTTTTTTTCTTTTAGATAAAGTTTTTTAGCATCAATCAATTAATATTCAAGATAAATCATGAAGGACAACAATGATCAATGCTAGGGCTAACCAATTAATAATTATACATGTGAATAATTCAAGCATGTACATGTCAATAAGGGAAGCACAAGTACTCAAAAACATGTAAGCCTCAAAAAGTATACACACTAATACATAGTATACACAAATTAATACAAAGTATATGCACGAATACAAGGTATACGCATGAAAACACGTAAGCCACAAAGTATACATTCAAACAAACATAAGTCATAAAGTATACATGCAAGTTGTAAAGTATACACTTGAATACACGTAACACATATCTATTGAACCATCAATTTAGAATGCAAATATGGACAGGCATCAATAAAAGATGTATTAACCAAATAGCCATGTACGCATACAATAATATATGTCGGTATAAGTATGAAATATATGTACAAAATAGCCATATAAGCTTACGAGAATCCCATATAGGCATACAATGTCAAATATGTCCAACAAAAATATGTACAAAACTGCCATGTAGGCATACAGAAAAGGGCTCTGGAATCAAGTCATTGCTCTCCATGCCCTAGAAATAACTTCTTTCCCTTTCCTTTTCGAATGGATGGCAATAGGTCTGTCACTTTTTTTTGCTGCGCTCGAGGAGTGCTCCTGTTGCTCCTCCTAGTCTTTAGTTCATGGTGAATTTTTAACTGTTACAATAAGAAGTAAAGACATGAATATATAGAAATTACATTATAAAAAATGATATATTTGACAAAATAATCACTTACTGCCATCTCATGATCTCTCTCCATGGGGAAATATTATCACACTCATGCTCAAGTGTGCTCAAGCCCTGTATAAACTATACAAATAGAAATTAAACTACGTGAATCAATAATGGTTTGATTTTTCACTAACTAACATCTATAACAACAAATGTAAATTAAAATTTACTAATTTTCCTCATACCTCTCCTATCAAAGCCATTGAGGATTGTATAGCAGATATAACACCAATATCCATTGCCCTCATCACATTCATAGGTGTTTTGGTTTGCATCATCTAAAAATAAAATAAAAAATTATTCAATGTAATCAACGATGTGCATATAAACTACACAAATCTATTAAGTACTTGATTCATTAGTTAAACTCTTTATTCTATTACCTCTGTGTAGGTTTGTGTAAATCCACCATGACTGGGAAGTGTTTCATCAAAACCTCCAATATTAGTCTGTTCAACATCCAAAAGTGCATATTAAATTACCATTCATAAAACAATGCTATTAACATGCAATAAATTTATATTTTTTTACTAGTTACATACCCCAATGATAGGTGTACTACAGAAATAAGTTGGTGGGGGGCTGGTGTATCCAGTCTCAACACTATGACCCTACAATTTTATTAAAATCATAAAACATTTTTAGTTAATCTTGCATTTCAAAATAAAATTTAATAAATTAAATTCAATGAACATGCACTAAATTTTACCTGACTATCAATGCCATATGCCTCATGCAAAATTTCAGTTGCCCTCTCCATCTCCATAGCTACAAATGGATCATGCATACTAGTCTCCTAAGTGTCGGTGGGGTCATATGAACAAGTAGCCCCATAAGATTGACACACATGAGTTTGACGACCACCACTCAAAGACTCCCCTGGATGGAACTATAGAATAGGGCTAGTATGATGGATGACACTCTGGGTCAAAGTGCTAATCACCTGCAATGTCTCTACATCAGCACTTTCCTTCATGACAGAAGGCATAACAATGTGTTCATGAGGTGGCCTAGCAAGAGCTCATCTACCTTGTCGTGTAGGATCCGGTTGTGCACCACATCTATCCTGAGCTGACCCCCACCTCTCCCCTAAAAATCCCTCATATCAAAATAATTTGGGATTTTGTTCAATATGAACTCACTATATAGTTTCCTAAGGAAATATTGTGAGACCTTGCATTTGTTGCACTATGGGTAATCGAAGACCATGTACCACCTATCATAAAAATGGTCCCTACTCTATTGGTGGTGGCACCAATGGATATGAAACCTCATTGCATTGAGGGTAATATTTTGATTTGTGCGTGGGTCGGTGAATAATGAGCACAAATCACCTTCTGTAATTTTCAAATCCTTTACATCTTTGTATGATAGTTTATTTGCATAATAATCCCTAGCCACCTGCCTCCTATCTTGCCATCCAGTTATTTGTTTGCTAATTGAATCTACATTTTTTACCATATCTTTCAATGAATTTGCTAGGGTCATTCTTTCTGTGGTTGAACCATTTGGATCACTCAACCTACTAATCAAATCCTCAATTTTTTTTTTGTTGTTCTCAATTTCACTCTTTAAATTTTGTTGAGTGCCAGGAGGGGGTTGAGTGATTGGTGGAGGAGGTTGTTGTTGTGGTTGATTTTGATCTTGAGGATTTGGTTGGTATTCTTGGTGAGGATATTGAGGGTTTGCAGGTTGATTTGCATCTCCTAAAAATTCAAAAAATATATATCAAATTCAACCTAAAACTAACAAATTCAACCTAAAACTAACTAATTCAAAACAAAAACCACAAAATCCTTACCTCTCACATCTCCTCGTCATCATGGTGCCATCGTTGCGAAGTATAGAAATTGTTGGTGAAACAATTTGTTGAATTGCTCCTCCTAGAATGTGAGTGCATAAGTATGGGGGTTTTGGCCATGGCTACAAGAAAAAAATAGTCAAAATAACAATGATAGGTTTTCACTTTTTTTTTTCTTTTAACAAGCAATAACGCGAGCGTTATAACATGCTTGATTTATTGGTTTGTTGTTGTTGAGCCTTAGGCTTGACACACCAAACCAATAATGTGAGTGTGTTATAACACATTCGTGTTATTTCTTTTCAAAAGTTTTTGAAGGGTTTCCACGAAATTGCTACCCATTTCCATGCACCCGCCCTACTGAGCCTCATGAAAAATAGTGTGTAATTTTAGCTCTACTAGCTTCTTGGCATACTTTTCTTTTTTTTTCTAGGCTCTGATTGCTCATGCATGCTTGGTTTTTTTTCCTTCTAAAAATAATTCAGTGGGCGATCTGATGATTCCGCTTGCAAAAGGTGCACCGAGAGGAAGAGAGAAAGGAAACAAGAGTACATCTGTCCCCAATGAATTCTTCTTTGGAATCTTGATAGTCTAAGGTGAGAAAGGGGGAATACTCCAGTAATCAAACTGTGAACAAGGAGGACCTGATGAGAGTGGAGTCATGGTGGTCTCCATTTGCTAGGAAGAATGGATTAGCTCAGATACTGCTATAGTAGGGGATGCATCAATGAAGGTAGTAGGGGTAGAATACATGAAACTTTGGGATGTGGAGTGGGCCAAGGAAAATGGAGTGAGATTCCACAGAGGAGTTAAAGTGAATGGGGCCATATGAGAGAATTGTGTGAAACCTTCTATGATTATTGAAGTGGAGGCCAAAATGCATTGGTCGACACCTACAACAAGAGGTTTTGTGGATACAACAAGGGTGATTGAGATTTGTGAATTTAGAGAAGAGGGATCAAAAGATACCTGTGGTGTGGATGACTGTAGTTCTTGACTTGTTGTGGGCTCTTCTTCCGTGTGTGGTTCCTGTGAACATTCTCTCGAAAGTGCCTTGATTCATTGCCACTTTGTTGGTGGTGAGCTATCAACTACTTCGGTTTCACCTTGCTTCAGCGAGGTTTCCAGGGTTCTCCTTGCTATCCAGGTGCGAGTTAGTGAAGACTTTACACTTGATATATTAACTCGTATGTTAGAGGAAACCTTAGCAGGTTGATTAAATTATTTTTCCCATTGTTGTGCCAAGGTGTCCTATATTTCTACTTCTGGTTGAGCCCTTCATCTAATTATGACTCAGCTTCCTCAAAATTGGAACTCTTTTCACCACTCTCATTAGAATCTAGATGCTCATTGTTCCATAATTTTTCGAACTTGTCATCCGTCTCTAGGTTGTTATTGGGAGCCTCAGTCTGTCAGATTTCTTGGTGGTATATCTAGAAGTTATTGATCTTTTCCTCCTTCCATTCATTATTGTTCCCCAAATTATTATGTAGGGTTTCTTTGATCCCTTTGGTTTTGTCAAACTGCCCATTCTTGTAGTAGAATCTCAGCCAAGGTAGCTAGCCATCTTTAGCGGGGATGTAGGCCAAGTCCATAATACTTTCATCTGCATCTGAAACTAGACTCTAACATTCCTCCCAGTAGGGTCGGGGATAGTGCTTTACCTTGACATACTTGCTCGGTAGGTCATTGTCGAGGTAGTAGTTCCATTTGTCGCATATCCATACCAACCCAGGATGAGCCAACTTCGCCTCTAATATGTCATGAGCCTTCCTCTTAGCCATGACCACAATCTTAAAGCTTATTGGAGGATAGAAAAATGCCATTTTACATGCCTTCCCACTACAAAATGTGTCATCAATTATCGAAACTTGGTGGAAAACCTCAAGTGCCAATACCTGGTCTGTAAGACATGATGGAAGTCAGAAGGGTTCTCTGGTGAAACTGCATAATCAAACGATTGTGAAGTCCCTTCCTAGAAAATGGTCACACCTTGGAACAAATTTTTGCATGAATTCAGTTTGGTCAAAGCTTAACCGTAAGACAGTGCTATCCCCTCTCAAATCTTGCAAAATTGGATATAGGAAATTTTCTAAACATGCATAATAGTCATATGTTGCAGAGAGAAGGGGGGTCCATATAGAAACTGGCTTTCTATTTTGATTTTCATCAAAGATGGAGAGCTCAAAATGCTTCTAGTGCAAGAGCATATGTGAACTATTTAGGATCTAGGACAATTGCTTATAGAGTGCTTAACGTAAATGATCACTTAATACAATGCTCAAATGAATAAATGAACATAATATAATTGCCAAGATAATGAACTGAAAAGAAAGAGAGAAGATAAAGAGGAGAACAAACACAATTGATAACGGAGTTCGTCCCTAAGGACTACGTCTCCGGGCCCCTCTCCAATGGAGTGACCGATCCGATTATACTCCAAAATCAGTTACAATTGCTTCAATGACTATCTCCTTCAAGCACAACAGCATAACGTTCCTCTAATGTGTGGAAATTTCTGCAAAATCTCCCGAGCATTCTCTCGTTCTCACCACCTGGACTTGCAAAACAAGGCCTACACCCCTCATTTTATACATAAAATTTGCCTAATTAGGCCTAACCATCAAATTAATGACATAACTCCCTCTAACAACTCGTATCCTGACTTATTTATCCTCTGAAATCTTTTGGTTGAACTGGTTAGAGCGAATCTTGTTTGTTTTGGCTTAATATGCCTTTTTGTTAAAGGCTCGGCCAACAGTTATACACCAAATAAAGCATGGCCGGTGTATGGATAAGACTTATCACGCGGCCTACCGGTGGTAACAAATTTTGTTAGAAGGGTGGTCGGCGGTTCCAATCCCTCCGGCCACATTTTACCACCCATATTCAACAAATATAAACAATAAAATAAAACCACCCCACACTACTATTGATAGTTGTTCCAGGCGCAACGGTTAAGCGCTTCGTTCGGTGGCCAAAGATCACGGGTTCAAACCCGTTGCACTTTTTGTTAAAACAAACTTATTCGCTCGTCAAAGCAGCACAACTGCACGATGCCACGTGTCAAAACACCATTCGCCAGAATCTGCAACGGTGTCTGCTGACTGTTGCTGAGTTGTATGCCACGTCGGGTACGGAGAGACACGTCATCGGTACGGAGGACACATGTCAGTTGTTGATTGGTCCGTACAGTTGAGTCACCTGCCACGTGTCTTGCACCAGTTGGACCATGTGGATTCCGTACAGTACAGACTGACATGTCAGCATGATGACATCATCATTTGTAGCCTCAAGTTGACTGAAGTTTGACTGCTTCTAACTCAAGCATATGATGTCGGATTTTGATGAAACGAATGTAGTCAGAATCATCTCGACGAGCTCTTCGTGATGACGCTAGTTCCGTCAATTTCTGAGATGGTTATTTTTTTCACCCTCTAGATGCCCCTGAAGCCAGTTTGACTGAAAGTTTAACCGGCCGTAACTTGCACAAACGGAGTCCTTTTCGCCCCGTTCAAGTTGCGTTGGAATCAAGACATCGTTCTCTTTCTGATGGTGTTGAAATCTGGAGCATTGGGAACACTTCAATTTTCACTGAAAAATGTCCCCCGGATCAGGCCTCCCCACTGAAGAGCTTTTGGACCTCTGAAAGCTTGATTACTTGGAAAGTAAGTGAGGGTAAAGTTCCCTCACTTTACCAATCTCCATCCATCTTGCTTTGCTTGGATGCATCCCCTTCAGGCCCACTCTGAGGTACTCAACATCTCCTCTTCGTGAAGTTCTGACATTCCTGTCGAGAATAACATCTTCTAGCAATTCTGACATGTACTTTGGTGAAAGGTCATCAACTGATGGAACTTGAATGTCTGTGACTTCATCTAGAATCATTGGAGGCTCGTACAGTTTCAAATTCTCAACATTAACAACTGAGTAAATATGCATGTATGGAGGAAGATTGAGGCGGAAGGCATTAGTACCAATCTTCTCAAGGATCTCAAAAGGACCATACCTAATTGGCTTAAGCTTTTTACCTTCACCTTGCATCCTTTCCTTGCTGATATGTAACCAAACTCTGTCTCCAACCTGAAAATGATGATCAGTGCGATGCTTGTCATGGTGAACCTTGTATTTTGCTTGGCTCTGTTCCAACTGTGCTTCCACTACCTGATGAATTGCTTGGACTTTCTGGATGAACTTCAAAGCCTTCTCTGCATCATGGCATCCATCTTCAACATCATCTTTCCCAAAAGAAAAATCCATCGGTGTCTTGGGCACATAACCAAAGCATGTCTCAAAAGGAGACCTCTTAGTAGAAGAGTGTGATGCATGGTTGTAGGCATGTTGCACATAATGGAGACTCTCATCCCACAACTTAGGATGCTTGCTACAATACCCTCTGAGTAAATGCACAACTGTCCTGTTTACAACCTCTGTTTGTCCATCGGTCTGCTGATGGAAGGCTGTACTCTTCTTCAGCTTGGTGTCCATGAGTCCCCACAAAGCTGACCAAAATTCCCCCAAGAATCGAGAATCTCGATCCGATACAACAGAAGTAGATAACCCAAAATGAACCCATACAAATTGAAAGTACATATGAGCTGTCAGTTCAGCAGTGACTTGCTTTTTACATGGCATTAAGATACACATTTTGATGAACCGATCAACTACTACATACAAATAATCATGTCCCTTCCTAGACATAGGTAACCCCCCAACAAAGTCCATTGACACAGTTTCCCATGGACGGGAAGGTACAGGTAGAGGTGTGTACAAACCCAACTTCTTGTTACTAGGCTTACTAGTTGCACACATAACACAACCTCTAATATACTTGGTTACAGTTTCTTGCATGCGAGGCCAATAACAATATTTCTGCAGCTGAGTCAATGTTTTGTTTACCCCAAAGTGTCCTGCAATCAATGAGGTATGTGCTTCTCTAATAACCTATGCTTGTTCATCCTTTGGAACACATAATTTTCCCAAGTGATATAACAGTTTATCTTGCACATAATAATATTTCTCTTCTACATGTTTACCATTCATTAAAGTAGCATAGATATCCTTAAAGTTCACATCATTAGCATATTGTTCCTGAAAACTTTCATGAACCATATAACTATTCTGAAGGATTATCAAAGCATTCATCATAGGAGGTCTAGAGAGAATGTTTGCTACTTTGTTATGGGTTCCTTTCTTATACTTAATAACCAAATGAAACTGTTGTAGAAAACCCATCCACCGAAAGTGCCTACTTTGTTGCAGTTTAGTTTGTGAGTGCAAATACTGAAGTGGCTGGTGATCAGTGTGGATTACAGTTTCTTTCCCCATTATGTAATGTTTCCATTTTTTAACACTCTGAACTAAAGCATAAAGTTCTTTATCATAAGTGGGATAGTTACTTATTGCTCCTGAAAAAGTTTAAGAGTGGTAGCAAACTGGTTTACCTTCTTGCATGAGTACTACTCCCATGGCAAATCCACTCGCATCTGTCTCAATCTCAAATGGTTGATGTAGATCTGGTAAGGCCAAAACTGGTGCGGTGCTCAACTTTCCCTTCAAAGTGTCGAAAGTCTTCTATTGTGGACCTCCCCACTGAAAAGTTTCCCTCGTACTGGTTAATGCATGTAATGGTGATGCTATATAAGAGAAATTTGCAATAAACTTTCTCCAGTACTGAACTGCACCTAGGAAACTTCTGACCTCTGTGACTGTACTTAGCTTAGGCCATTTTACAATAGCTTCGACCTTCGTAGGGTCTACTTCCAATTGACCACCCCCTATGACATAGCCTAAGTACACTAAGGATGTCTTAGAAAATTCACATTTAGACATCTTTACATACAATTTTTCTTTTCTCAATATAGCAAAGACTTTCTTTACATGACTTACATGATCTTCCCAATTTTGACTGAATACAAGAATATCATCTAGATAGACTATGACAAAATCATCAATAAAAGGATGAAAGACATCATTCATGACTCTCATAAAGGTAGCTGGTGCATTACAAAGCCCAAAAGGCATAACCAACCACTCAAATAGTCCCTGTTTTGTCTTAAATGCAGTCTTCCAAATATCATCTTCTGCAATTCTTATCTGATGATAACCACTTCGCAAATCTAACTTAGTGAAATAAACTGCATGTTTTAACTGATCAAGTAAATCATCAATTCTGGGAAGAGGATACCTATTCTTTACCGTTATCTTGTTCAAGGCGCGGTAGTTGATGCACATCCTCCAAGTTCCATCTTTCTTTGGAACCAAGACAATTGGAGAACCACAAGGAGAAGTACTAGGACAAATCACTCCTTTTTCCACCAACTCTTGAACCTGCTTTTTAATTTCCTCATTCTGCATAACAGATAAACGGTACATGCCGATATTAGGAAGTGGCACATCCTGCTGTAATTGGATCTCATGCTGTATCTCTCTCTTGGGTGGTAACCCCTTCGGTTCCTGAAATATATCATCATAAGCGGAAATAATTTTGACCATTTCAGTTTTATGTTTTGGGTCACACCCCTTGAATGCCTCAGATTTATCATCTTCTTTGGCTTTTACAAGCATTTAATACAAAGTTCTTACTCGAGTTGACCAACCTCTTCATTTGACCAGTATTAACTAGTGTAAGATTAGTCTTCACCTTATGTGCCCGTACAATGTATTCTACCCCATCTTTAAAAAGATGATACTTATTCTCCCCCCTATAAAAGATTGCTTTTCTGTCATAAAGATAAGGACTTCCCAACACAAGCCCACAAATATCCAAAGGAACTACATCTACTTCTACCTCATCAACAAAGTTTGCAGTGATGGCAAATCTTAATTTACACTGTTTAGTTACTTGTAGTTGAGCATCATTGCAAACCCATCCGAGTGGATATGGTTTCGGATGAGGTGTTGTAGTCAAATTAAGTTTCTTTACAACTTCTTCAGATATTAAGTTGACTTGTGAACCCGTATCAAACAGAGTATCAACCTTAGTGTGTTTTGTTACAACACGGATGTGAAACAATTCATTTCTTTGCTTATCAACCTTAGGAGAAGATTCTTTACTTGTACTTGCACTGGCATTAGAAAAACTTGCATCAGATGAGAGAGATATACCTTTCCCTTTACCTTGGATTCCGGTAGCAACAATCTTTGTCTCATCTCCGGAGTCAGAACCAAGATCCTGTTGAATCACTGCAGTAGTCTTTTGCTTGCCTTTATTACCTCCATATCTTTTCGGCCTCAACTCAGGATGAAGCTTCCAACATCTTGTATCATCATGCCCCTCTTTCTTACAATGGGAGCACCTTGGTTTCTCACCCTCTTTCTTAGCTATAGCTGTCTTCTTCCCTTTGCCTTTATCTTTGTCTTTTTCTTTCCCTTTAGACTTACCCTCGAACTTAGATGGCTTCTTGGAAAAGCTATCACTAATAGTGTTCTACCCCTTGACTCTATATGAGTAGCTTGAACAGACACCTCGTCTAGATTATTGGGACTCAACATCAAAATAGTGTGCCTAAGGTAAGAATGTAAACCACCAATATACTTAAGTAATGTGTCTTGGGTATACAAGGGAACATTTAGAGCAATGGCCCATTTTCTAAACTCATGAGTATATTCCTGAATAGACTGCCCCTTACCTTGCCTAAAGGTTTTCCAATTCATGGTTAACTGTTGCATGTAACCTAAAGGATAGAATTGTTTCCTAAGGGTAGCAACAAACTCCATCCAAGACATATTAACTTGACCATGGCAAGCAATTTCTTCCCGAGTCTTACTCTCCCACCAGGTGAGAGCTGTACCTCCCAACCGGAGAGTGGCTAATTGGATCCTAGAAGCATCTTCTACTAGGCCTTGAATCCTATAGTACACTTCCACTTGTTGGACCCAATCGTCTAACTTCTCAGCATTTAACTCCCCACAGTATTTAGGTAACTCAAATTTTACATCAAGCTTAATTACAGGCATAGACTTGCTCTTAAATGGATTTATATTAGAAGAAGGAGAAGGAGAAGGAGGAGAAGGGGGAGGAGAAGAAGAGGGGGGAGATGGAGGAGAAGGAGTTTCTAGAGCTTTCTCCTCTATGTCTTTTTGATCTTCCTGCTTCTTGTGCTTCGAAGAACCTCCCTTTTTGCGCTTCTTCTTCTCTACATAAAGTTCTTCCACCATCGCCTTCATATCAAGAAATAGCTTTTGGAAATCCTTTGGATTGAGCTCTGAACTTTGTTCACCTTCTTTTGCTTCCATCTGTGATGGTGGATGAGCTCTTCGTCTTCCAATCTCTGGATTATACTCTTCAAGTTCTCCTTCACCTCGTTGCAACCTGGATCTCGTTAGCATTCAAATTCTGCAATACTAGCCACACACAAAGCTCTGATACCAACTTGAACTATTTAGGATCTAGGACAATTGCTTATAGAGTGCTTAACGTAAATGATCACTTAATACAATGCTCAAATGAATAAATGAACATAATATAATTGCCAAGATAATGAACTGAAAAGAAAGAGAGAAGATAAAGAGGAGAACAAACGCAATTGATAACGGAGTTCGTCCCTAAGGACTACATCTCCGGGCCCCTCTCCAACGGAGTGACCGATCCGATTATACTCCAAAATCAGTTACAATTGCTTCAATGACTATCTCCTTCAAGCACAGTAGCATAACGTTCCTCTAATGTGCGGAAATGTCTGCAAAATCTCCCGAGCATTCTCTCGTTCTCACCACCTGGACTTGCAAAACAAGGCCTACACCCCTCTTTTTATACATAAAATTTGCCTAATTAGGCCTAACCATCAAATTAATGACATAACTCCCTCTAACAACTCGTATCCTGACTTATTTATCCTCTGAAATCTTTTGGTTGAACTGGTTAGAGCGAATCTTGTTTGTTTTGGCTTAATATGCCTTTTTGTTAAAGGCTCGGCCAACAGTTATACACCAAATAAAGCATGGCCGGTGTATGGATAAGACTTATCATGCGGCCTACCGGTGGTAACAAATTTTGTTAGAAGGGTGGTCGGCGGTTCCAATCCCGCTGGCCACATTTTACCACCCATATTCAACAAATATAAACAATAAAATAAAAAACCACCTCACACTACTATTGATAGTTGTTCCGGGCGCAACAGTTAAGCGCTTCGTTCGGTGGCCGAAGATCACGAGTTCAAAACCGTTGCACTTTTTGTTAAAACAAACTTATTCGCCGGTCAAAGCAGCACAATTGCACGATGCCACGTGTCAAAACACCATTCACCAGAATCTGCAACGGTGTCTGCTGACTGTTGCTGAGTTGTATGCCACGTCTGATGCCACGTCGGGTACAGAGAGCCACATCATCGGTACGGAGGACACATGTCAGTTGTTGATTGGTCCGTACAGTTGAGTCACCTTCCATGTGTCTTGCACCGGTTGGACCATGTGGATTCCGTACAGTACGGACTGACACGTCAGCATGATGACATCATCATCTGTAGCCTCAAGTTGATTGAAGTTTGACTGCTTCTAACTCGAGCATATGATGTCGGATTTCGATGAAACGAACGCAGTCAGAATCATCTCGACGAGCTCTTCATGATGACGCTAGTTCCGTCAATTTTTGAGATGGTTATTTTTTTCACCCTCTGGACGCCCCTAAAGCCAGTTTGACTGAAAGTTTGACCGGCCGTAACTTGCACAAACGGAGTCCTTTTCACCCCGTTCAAGTTGCGTTGGAATCAAGACGTTGTTCTCTTTCTGATGGTGTTGAAATCTAGAGCATTGGGAACACTTCAATTTTCACTGAAAAATGTCCCCCGGATCAATATGTGCGAGGAGAGATGGGAACCTGAACCTCCATTGAAGCTTGTATTTAGCTATCTGACTAAGCATTTCTAGCATGAGAAATTCGGTGAAATCATACCAAAAGAGAGAATGTTTCTTTCGCAATTGAAAACCCAATCCTGGCTGAAACTCTTGGACCTGCTTGTTGGAGTTCAGTCCACAAATGAATGCCATCATCAAGAATGTATCCTTCCTTGATGCATCATGGAAGCTCTTATGTGAGGTTGGGATCTTCATTGTTCTACTCTGAGTCTCCTTGCTGTAGAAATTCATTGTGAGGTCTCTACCTCTCCAATAGTTTTCTCCCTTCTTTAGAGTGACTTGTTCCATTTTTTGTACTTTTAAGCTTTGCTCTGGGATGCAGAGCATATTCTAGATAGCTTTTTTGCATATGTTCACAGTTAATTCTTGGCCTTTGATGGTGTTGGTCTCTGAGTTGAATTTTTTTATGGCTTCATCAACCAATTCAAGGCAATGGTGTACTAAATGGACCATATATTGAGGAAGCCCACTGTTCTAGCACTTCTGCGCCAAAGAATCAAGGTCGATATTCTTCTTCATTCTTTCATAGACTGCGTCCCTTAGTGACTTAGAATTCCTTGCAAGGATGGGGTCATGAATGTTCTCCCATTCCTCTTGAATCTGTTTCTTGGTTTTGCGGGGGCTCTTCTTTTCTGCAAATCAAGTATATACCCAGCTCAGCTTTTTCGATATTCTAGGTGTAGCATAAGATATTTTCTCGAAGACATAGGCACCTAGTGTGGCATGCATGATGTTAAACAAGCTTTGTGCCTCTCCTTCTTGCAATTCTGCCTAAGGACTTTGAGCAGTCACCATTCTTTTCAAATTCCTTACCCAAAAAGCACACTGAAGCGATATGAATAGAACGTAAAACACAATGTAAGGATATGAACCTCAACACTAGGCAGTCCTTCGTTTTAGGTTTAATTCACACCAGGGCAGTGAATTCCCCACAAATTCCTATGCTTAGCTCCTTCCACTAAAAATTGCATGATACTTGGTTATTTTGATAGCTCTGCTCCTGTTTGATTTCCCTTAGCGTGCTGGCAAAGTTTTTATGTTCTATCTTGCTTTTTACATGCAGAATTTGGAATTTCTTTGATTTCTTGCATTCAAACTAGTAGGTAATGACTACCTTTTGCATTTAATTCAGCATGTACTACTAGCTTCCTAGCTTATGCAAGATAAGCTACTTGCCCCTTTTGAAAAGACAAGGATTCATAATTGTATCGGTAATAGCACCCTTATGGTGCGATTTGCATGGGAAATTGAGTCGCCAATGCATTGCTTGTCATTTCCTCATTTACTTTAGGAATTAATATCTCTTAAAGCGTGATCAAGCTGAAATCACAATGAGTACTTGAAGAGATTTGAGTTCACCCTTGGGGCTCGAAACAGCCTATGCCATGCCACCTAGCCTTTATCCATATGAGCCATCACTTGGGACTACCACCATCTTGCATTGATTGATTACCATTCCTTAAGCTTGCATGCAACAATTCGGACCTACAAACACAACAGGGCTAGAATATCGAGCTGGCCTTTTTCTAGGATTTTTGAGTAAACACTCGATTACCTTCATGGCTTTGTATGCTGGCTACCTCATATATTTCTATAAATGAGTCCTCACTCAGTAGTGAGAACATACATATTGTAATAGCCCTGGGTGATTGGATAGGTTTGAAATTTGCATGATGATAATCTTAAGTGTTCTGAGGGAGAGATCTCGAGTAGGTGCCTGAAACGTATGACAAAGAATAAGCATTCACTAGCTATCATAGCCATCAAGTGGGTCCTGGGTAGTGATTGTATTGAGTATGAGGACAAATATTAGGTAAAAACTGATATTAGTTCACACTTCATTGCTTCGCTACTTGATGCTCAGGCTCTGAAGGCTATGATTCTTCATTTGGAAATTCAAATTTTCCCAAAGAAGTATGTTGGGGGTCTTGGCGAGGCGTTGAGTAATGTGGTGTAAGGCTTGGGACTTCCTGTTGTGATTGACTTGAGGAAGCATGTTGAAGAAGACACAGTGGTGTTGTGGGTGCTATTTCTGAGTGGTTTTTGGCTTCAATAAATCGTAGAGCATTGTGACAAAGCCACCTGTGCATTCCATTTCCTATTGTGTTGTTACAACATCATGTTGTATTACGACATGGATTGGTATACCAATTTTCAGAACCATGTATTCCCTTTGCCGCTCATCATGGGTATTGATGCTGCTTCCACCACAAGTCCTACTGTTGACAATCTTCCCATTGCTCCTGAGAAGGTTCCCTTTGCTCTTGACAATGTTCTAGTTGTTGAAGACAATACCCATAATGCACAGTGTTAAATTTAATCAAATCTATCAGATCAGATACAGGAGGATGATCTATGTAAGTCTATGTGAAAAAATATATGTCGATTTTCTGTCCTAAAATTCTTCTTACTATGAATGCTCAATTACAAAACATTTTTCGATTTCTATATTTTGCTTTTGAGGAATTGAACCATATTTAAATATGGATACGGGAGTCACATCCTAAGTCTCAAGAGAGACATGCTTTAGGAGGGATGCATCTCATGAGAGAAACATCTCAAGGAAGACATGTCTAATAAGAGACACATCTCATGAGACGTGTCTCTCATGGGATGTGTCTAAGTTCGTCCCCCTTAACAACCAAATTTGTCAACTTGAAATAGCAAACACAATTAAGTTTGAATTGTTTTGTATATATGATTATATCCTCAAAATAATATTTCAATCTATACTTGGATGAAGGTGATCTGATATAAATGATGATGACGCATGACTACAATCATCATTTATATCTAACCGAAGCTACCTATCTTCAACACTCCCTCTTAGCTAGGGAAGATAATTTCAACCAAGTATATAGTGATATCACCTAACTCGTGATATCAAAAGATATGAAATGCTCCAAAAATTTGTCAAGTCACATGACATTCTTCATAACACATCTTCATTATGGTATGTGCACTGACATCAAGTCTCATGATGTCTACCATAAAATTCATGGCATAGCCACAGATATATTTATCCACCATGATTATCTCATAAGGATCATAATGATCTTCAACCGACATCAAGTATTCATGATATCTATCAAAATGTCCACTAGATACTATCATAACATGTCCATAGATATCAAGTCACATGATATATATCATGATAGTTCAACTAATCATTGTAGAGTCATCACTGTACAATGTCAAATACAAGTGTTCATTATTAGAAAGACCGTCACCTTTCAATAATGTACACAGGGGGAGAGAGGTCCCATAAAGTCATGGATTCACACACATGAAAAAAGAGTTTACACATTAAACATCTTTTAAATATATTAGTACAACTAAAAAAATTGAATTTTAATCATAATATCAAATTACATTTCAACCATACCAAGATTCTTCCTGAAGTGTTCAACTTTAACTCTGGAGAGAGGCTTGGTGAGAATGTCTGTTGTTTGATCATTTGTACTAATATACTCCAACTGGATCACATTCCTTTCTACCATGTCTCTTACATAATGGTAAGGGATCTCAATATGCTTAGATCTATCATGGAAAACTGGATTTACTAAAATTTTAATGTAACTTTGATTATCACAATGGATAATAGTAGGATTCAAGGGCTCACCAAATATTCCCACTAGAAATTTTTGGAGCCATACTTCTTCTCTTGCCCCCATAGAGGCTGAAATGTATTCAGCTTCTGTCGGGCTTTGTCCCACTGAAGACTATTTTTTGTTGATCCAAGAGATCATAGCCGATCCTAAACTAAAGCAACATCCTGATGTGCTTTTCCGATCAATTACACTTCCATCCCAATCTAAATTAGAGTATCCATGCAAATCTAGTTGGTCATTTATGTAATGAGGACCATATCCAGTAATGCCTTGAAGATATCTCAATATGTGCTTCACAACAACAAGGAAAATTTCCTTTGGCTCACACATGAACTGGCTAAGGGCATTCACTACATAGCAAATATCAGGCCTGGTGTTAACCAGGTACATAAAAGATCTAATTATCTATCTATATAGAGTGGGATCTGCAAATTTAGATTCTACTGCTGCTTCTTTTAATTTGTGTAAGTTGGTTTCCATAGGTGTAGACATGGGTCTACAATCCAACATCCCAAATCTATTCAGAATATCAATAGTATACTTTCCTTGATTTAGTATGAAGCCATCTGATTTCTACCAGACTTCTAAGCCTAGGAAGTAATGTAAAATGCCCAAGTATTTCATGTCAAATTATGAAGTTAGATCCTTCTTGCTTTGAGCAATGAAGTGATCTTATCCTATTATCAGTAGGTCATCAACATATAAAATAATTATTATCATCTCACCTTTAATTTCCTTAAAATAAAGATTTGGATCTACATCATTCTTGGAAAATCCTAGTCCCAAGAGATAGCTATCAATTCTTTCATACCAGGCCATGGGAGCCTATTTGAGTTCATATAGAGCTTTCTTTAATCTGCAGACATGTGAGTCAGGTTTATGTATCACAAAACCTTCAGGCTGCTCTAGATAGACTTCCTCTTCAATGGTCCCATTCAGGAAGGCATTTTTCACATCCATTTGATGGATCTTCTAGCCTTTAGCTGCTGCAATAGCTATCAATACTCTCATAGATTGTACCGGGCAACAGGTGCAAATGTCTCTTCATAATAAATGCCTTCCTTTTGTGAGAAACCTTTGGCCACAAAATGTGCCTTGTGTTTTTCTATACTTTCGTCAGCAGCATGTTTGATTTTGAAGACTCATTTGGAAGAAACAACAAATTTCTCTTTTGGTCTAGGCACTATATCCCATACATTTTTTTTCAAAATGGACTGATACTCTTCCGTCATTGCATCCTTCCATACTTGATGCTTGAAAGCTTTTGTAACACTAGTGGGTTCTGAATTTATGATTTCATTCATTAAGGCAACATAGCTTGAGAATCTTTTTGGTCTCTTACTCTCCCTAAAGGTTCCCTTTGCTGCTGCATGATTCTCAGCTTCTTTAATCATCTTCCTAGCCCAAAGTGGTCTCTTCTTGTTGTTGTCATTGGGATTCTCTTCTGAAGCAGATTGAAATTCACTTATGATTTCTTCAGGATACTCCCTCTAAATCTCAAGAGTAGGTTCCTCTTCTAAGAATCTAGGGGAGTTTTGAATTTCTATCTCGCTTGAACTCCTTGCCCTTTTGAATGCAATGTCTTCCTCAAATATGATATATCTACTTAGTTCAATTTGTTTCTGCTTGGTTATGAATATTCTGTAGGCTTTAGAAGTTTCACTATATCCCACAAATACATCTTTCTTTCCAGAAGGTTCTAGTTTGAATATCTTTTCTTTAGGTACATGAATGTAGATAGGGCAACCAAAGATCCTTAAGTGAATGATGTTAGGTTTTATGCCAGTAAAAGCTTCTTCAGGAGTTTTATTATCTAGATGAGAATGTGGACATCTATTTTGGATGTATATAGTAGTTCTAGAGGCTTGTGCCCAGAATGAGGTTTCTATGTTCTGGTCAAACAACATTGCTTTAGCAACTTCTACAATGGTTCTATTTTTCCTTTCAGCAACACCATTTTGTTGAGGGTTGTAGGCTACTGTGAACTCCCTCTTAATCCCAACATTCATGCAAAATTCCTTAAATATTTCAGAGGTGTATTCCTTCCAATTGTCTATCCTTAGAATTTTGATTTTCTTCCCAAAGAAGTTTTCAGTAAGACCTTTGAACTCCTTAAACCTTTTAAGGATTTCTATTGACTCACTACATTTAAGAAAATAAATCCAGGTCTTCCTAGAGAATTCATCTATAAATATTACATAATATAGGAAGCCCGCCATGGAGGGTAAAGACATGGGTCCACATAAGTTAGAGTGGACCAGTTCTAACACATTTTTGGTTTTACTCAAACTATTTTGGAAGGATCCCTTTGTATTCTTTCCTAGGGCACACCCTTTACAAGCTCCTTCATGGATTTGTTTTAATTTAGGCAATCCCATTACTAGTTTTTCTACAGAGGGTAGGGCACGAAAATGAATGTGTCATAATCTTCGATGCCAAATTTCATTTGAATCAGAAGTCTCAAGGGTAAGGGCTTGTTTGATGTCAGTGCACAGTTTGTAAAGATAACCTTGTCTTATACCTATAGTTTGTGCTTTCTTTATAGTGGAGTTCTTTGGCTATGCCAGAACTTTTCCATCCATAAAGGTAACCTTATATCCATTGTCTTCAAGAGCAGAGATGGATATTAGATTTCTCTTTATTCGTGGTACAAATAAGACTCCAGTGAGTTGTAGGGAGAGACTAGATTTCAATTTGATGGTGCAAGTTCCAACCCCTTTTATGGGATGTGCAGAATCATCCCCAATAGTTACTTCTTCATCAGTTTCTTCAATCATAGTATCTAGGTGTTCTCTGAACCCTGTGATATGCCTTGATGAACCACTATCAATTACCCAGTTGTTGATATTGTTAGATACTTGACTTGATAAGGCTGAATAGAAGACAAATTTCTCAGAGTCATAGTCTATTTTTGTTTTTCCCAATTTAGCAAAAGATGCTTGTTGTTTTGTTCTATCAGGGCACTTCATTGCATAGTGTCCATATTGATCACATCTAAAACATTGTATTTGAGAGATGTCTTTCCCCTTCTTGAATGAGACTTTTCCATAGGAATTTATCTTTCTCTTGAATGATCCTTTCCCATAGGAATTCTTCTTACCCCTTTTATTAGATGCTATGTTGAGCACATGAATATCCTTATCTATGGGTTTTTGTTTATTTTCTTTTGTTAAGAGTCTCAATTCTTCTTGTAAGCAGTTTGTTCTTAGCCTATCAAATTTAGGGAGTTTATATCTCACACTTATTCCTTGAACGAATGACTCCCATGATTTTGGTAGGCCTCCTAAAGCTATTATAGTTAACTCCTTGCTATCAATTTGATATCCAATTATTGATAGTTGATCTCTTAGTTCAGTGATCCTCAAGAAGTATGCATTAATAGATTCTCCTTTGTTTATTTGAACATTGTTAAGTTTCCTTTTTGATGCAAGGGTCCTACTGGTGCTCTTTATTTCAAAGGTGCTCTCAAGGGATTTAAACATTAAGTATGTAGTCTCATGTTTTGACAAAATAGGTACTATGTGGTCCCTAACTGCATCTACTAAAATTTTCATAGCTTTCTCATTGTTCTCAATCCATTGAGTTTTCTCTAGATCATCCTCAGGTTCTCTCTTGTTTTCTTTCACAAATGAATCTAACTTATTTTCTTTTAGAATCATCATGATTTTGAATTTCCATGATGTGAAGTTGTTTGCACCTTCAAGACGATCTTCAAATCTGATCACACTTGACATTATGAAGAATGTGATGTGAATCTAATTTCTAAAAAATATGATTTTTCTAAATAATCTGATATCTTAGATTTAATTCGGATTTTCTCAATGTGGCTCTGATACCATGTTAAATTTAATCAAATCTATTAGATCAGATTTAGGAGGATGATCTATGTATGTCTATGTGAAAAACTATAAGTCGATTTTCTGTCCTAAAATTCTTCTTACTGTGAATGCTCAATTGCAGAACATTTTTCAATTTCTATATTCTACTTTTGAGGAATCGAACCATATTTAAATATGGATAGGGGAGTCACATCCTAAGTCTCAAGAGAGACACGCTTTAGGAAGGATGCATCTCATGAGAGACATGTCTCAAGGAAGACGCATCTCATGATGCGTGTCTCATAAGAGACACGTCTCATGAGACGTGTCTCTCATGGGAGGTGTCTAAGTTCTTCCCCCTTAACAACCGAATTTGTCAACTTGAAATAGCGAACACAATTAAGTTCGAATTGTTTTGTATATATAAATTATATCCTCAAAAGAATATTTTGATCTATACTTGGATGAAGGTAATCTGATATAAATGATGATGATGCATGACTGCAATCATCATTTATATCTAACCAAAGCTACCTATCTTCAACACAGAGATATGAAGTTTGATGTGCTTTTTGCTTTTGTATATATACGCCTGAAAGAAGGCTTTCATATACATATGTAATAAGGACATGTATATGGTTATACTTTTTGAATATTTGGCTATAGGGCCATTTTGACAATGTTTTATCATAGTATATATATATATCGGATATACTTGCTTATGTTTAAACTTCTTTGTCTTCTTTCTTTCGTTCTCACAACATGGGATGCATGAAATTCTCCCTACTCATCATGTAAGTGTGAAAAAATGTGATAAAATAACAGGCTGACAGAATGCAAAAAAAAACTAATTACTTTTTTACAAATTTACATTTGCATAAAACAACTATGGCCTAATTGAACAATTTTAAGTGAATTCCGTTGACTTGAATCCCAAGTGGCTCTTTTTCCATATTTTCCAATTCAAATGCATTGTTTTGTTTGCATTGAATTATTTTGAAAGGGCCTTCCCACAGATTGTCAAATTTTCCATGTTGTCAAGGGTTTGCAGCTCTTTCATTGTACTTTAGTACCAAGTCTTTGCATTTTAGACCTTTGTTTGAAGCCTTTTTGTCAAACCATTTCTTAACCACCTGCTAGTGATTAGTCATGGCTATTAGGGTTTTCTCCCTTTTTCCTTGCACCTCTAGTAATTCAGCCAACTGAACCTCCATTGCTCCATTTTCTTCAATCTTTAAAGACTTGAGTAATTGCAGTGCACGTATCTCTATAGAGATAGGCAACATTGCTTATTTTTTGTATACTAGCTCATATGGAAAAGTCTTCAAAGATTGCTTAGGAGTTATACAGTCCACCCATAATTTTGTTCGGAGATGCTTATGCCATTCCTTCTCATGATCGAACCTGATCCTTTTTATGAGTCTGATTAAATTTTTATTAGTTGACTCAACCAATCCATTTCCTTGTAGGTAATAGTTTGATGAGGTTTTCAAGAATATGTCATGCATAAGTGTGAACTGAAAAACCTTAGAGCCTAGGAATGATTTGGAATTTTCTGAGATGATGGTCTTTGGCGGGTCAAACCTTGTTACTAGCCCTTCAAGAAAATCCACAATTTCTGCTTCGGTTGCATTCTTTAGGGGTACAACTTCGGCACATCTTGTAAAATAATTCTTAGCTATGAGAATCCACCTATGGCCAATGTTGGAAGCTAGGTTGATCATTCCTATGAAGTCTAGTCCCCATTCCATGAATGGTTAGTTTGATACTATCGGATTAAGAGGCACGGCAGAAGTTTTCCTCCTCCCTGCATAGAATTGGCATTCCTTGCAGGTTTTTATCATTTCGTAGGAATCATTGAACATCATGGGCTAGAAGTAGCTAGCACACAAGATTTTGATGGTGGTAGTTTTTGTAGAGAAGTGTCCCCCTTCAGGGCTACTATGGAATGTGTTAATAATTTTCCTTGCTTGTCCCATAGTGACACATTGTATCAGGATGCTAGTGAAATGTCTCCTAAAGAGAACCCCTTCAACGAGTGCATACCCACTATTCTATAATCGGTAGAACCTTCTCTTCTACAAAGGGAGGCCTAATGGATATTTGCCAATGTGCATAAACCTTTTCCTATCTATTAGCCAAAATCCCTCGGGTTCTGACTCATTCATCAAGATTTGTTCTGCCTGTTCTATTTCCGTTTCTGCTTCTTTGCTATGCACCAAATATTCACACAACCCTCTTCCTTTGACGGTCTTTGTGGGCTTGACTTCAATGTCGTATTCTAGGATCTTAGTGATCAAGTTAGCTCTCTTTTTGGTGATTTCTCCCTCCATAATATATTCACACACATTGGAGTGTGCAACATAGATGATCACCTTGTTGTAACATATCAGATGTCAGAACATTTTGAGTCCCTTTACTATTGTGAATGCTTGTCTTTCGACAAAGTTGTAGTTTGCCTCATATTCCTTGAGGGTCCGGGAGTGAAATTCTATTGGTTGTTCTCCCTTTCCTTCGCTATCCTTCTAGGTCAGGACCGTAGCAATGCTTGTCTCGCTACTGAAAACATACATCATGAAGTCTTTGGATAAATCTTGGTTTACCAACATAGGGGTTGAGGAAATGGCATCTTTTACCTTCTCAAAGGCCTCTTTTTCTTCCTTCATCCACTTGAATAATTAGTCCTTCTTTAGCATCAGAGTGATTGGCCGAATTATTCCTGCAAAATCAGAGATGAATTTTCTTATGAAATTTACTTTTCCTAGGGAGGACTTAACTCCTTTTTTGTTAACTGGAAGGGGAAGTTCCCTGATTGCTTTTACTCTTTCAGGATCAATAGAAAGTCCATTTTGGACACCATGCGTCATAGTAGCTTGCCTTGTCGTATGTTGAAAACATATTTTTTGGGGTTCAAGGATACCCCGAACTCTTGGCACTTTTTTAAAACCATTTCTAGATGATCAAAATGGTCATATTTTGACTTGGAAAACATAGTTAGGTCATTTAAATAGATGAGGATGATATTATTGATTAGTTCACTAAAGGTTATGTCCATTTCCCGCTGAAAGGTAGCTCTCGCATTTGATAGGCCAAAAGGAATTTCGCATATGCAAATTTTCCCCACTTGGTGGTGAACGTAGTTTTATATTGATCTTCTTCTTTGACTCAAACCTGATTATAGACCAAGAAGCCATTTAGAAGAGAAAATAATTCTGAACTTGCCATAGTCTGCAGAATGGATTCCATGGAAGGCAACCGGTAATGATATTTTAGTGATGCTACATTCAGATCGCGAAATTCAACACATAGACAAATGTCTCTATTATTTTTTTGGACTGGCACAAGGTTAGACACCCAAGCACTGTGTTTGATTGGAAATGCGATCCTTGATTGGATCAACTTTCCTAGTTCTTATGCCATCAAGGCTTCAATCTTTGGATTGATAGGCCTTTGTTTTTTTCTGATAGGTTTAGAACCTTCCGTGAGTTAAATGGTATGTTGGATAATACCAGAATCATACCCTCTGAGGTCGTCATAAGACTAGGCTATTACTCCTTCATAGGTTTCACAAAGGTAGATTAGCCTATCTTTGTCATGTTGTGGGATCTCTTTCCTGAATTTCAATTTTCTTCCACTTCTGACCTCAAGGTCGGCGTAGTCCGCTTGGTTTGCCACAAAATTCCTCCTATCATTTCTTGCATTATCACAGTTGAAAATATTCTCGAGTGTGACCAACCCTTTCGAAAGTTTGTTTGACCTCAACTAAATGATCTGTCCTTCGTATGCTTCTTCTATCTTTGGTCGGAGTTGATCGATGAACTCTCTCGACTGTTGAATGAATGAGGTGATGTGCTCATCGCTTATGAACACTTTCTAGCTTTTATCGTTGTCTGGAATGGATGGTCAAAAAATTACTCGTATTGAATGTATTTTTTCTATCAAGTCAAAAACATGATCAAATTGAGATCCTATGGTTTCCATGCGATCCACCACCGAATTCTACTCTCTTGACACCGCGTGGATGTTGAAGGCTTCAAAACTTTCAATGAGGTCCCATACTCTATGTCTATAAGATCACATGTGAAAATTATTTGCAATAGAATCATTTATGACCTAATTGATTATGAGTTCAAAATATTTGAACACTTTTATTTTCTTGATACCCATGCGCTCTTCAAGGCTTATTCCTTGCACAAGACCTTCATATTCAACCTCATTATTTGAGTAGGAAAAAAGAAATCAGAAAGATATGAGGATCTACTGATCATTTTGGGATGTTAGGCATATCCCAACACCAACGCAAATTTTGCATCTTGCACCATCAAAGTGCAGTGTCCATAGCTCTGAGTTTTGGCTGACCTCAGAATCCCTCACGATCTTCAATAATTCTTGATCTTCACCATAGATGACGTAGGTGCCTAATCCAGTAGCGTGATAGTTTTCGAAAAGGTTGGTATCTGCTTTTTTTCTAAAAAAATACTTCCTCAGAAGTGGCTTTGTCTTCGGTTGCCTTCTCTTCTGTCTTCAGCTTGCTATCGACAACTTCTTCTTTTGTATAAGAGGTTTGAGGAGCTTTTATTTCTTCTCTCTTGGGAGGAGTTTGAGTATCCTTGTAGTTGATCATGGCTTCATTAGCCACATGCTCTGAATGTAGTGATTCTAATATAATCTTCACCTTAGATCCATACTTGGTCTGTAGAATTAGGTGAGACTAATCCAAAGAAAGGTATCCACCTATCTTTGTTGTAAATTCCCATGATAGGCAGAGGCAAAACATGGGGGAACATGAATGATCATGGTATCTTATGGTATTGTGATGCTAGGATAGGAAACCAAGGTTAAAGGGAGGTCTTAAATGAGGCCTACTGTTTTGACCTTGTTTCCATCCAACTGCATAAATCCCCTTTTAGGGGTTCGTAGCTAAGTCCTAAGGCTTTCGCTATGTGCTTGGGCATGACTGTGGTGCTAGCACCAGAGTCAATCATGGTTTTGTGCAATAATATCATCCCAACAATGAGAGTTAGGAAGAAGGGTGTAGGTTTTGGCTTCTCTTCTTTTCCCTTTAGTAAAACTTCTTCTACAACGTTCACAAGGACTCTAGCTAGGGCTGATGTATCGATGGATTTTTTGGAAGCTTTTTCTGCTAGTTGTTCAATCGTATCTTTCTACAAGGCTTCCTACAACAATGATTTATGTTCTATAATAGCTAAGATGTCCCAGAGGGACACATTAGTGGAATATTTCTTCAATTGTTCCACCATGTTGATGGGTGACGGATTTGGAGGCTTTTTCTCTTTTTCTTTGCTGATAGTAATTTATTTTCATACTTGAGGCTCTAGAGAAATTGGAGAAGGACTAGGGAGTTGGTGTGAAATACTTCTAGGCTGTGTAGTGACTAGCTCACCTATAAATATTCTCTTTTGACCTGGTGTTGTAATCAAACTACACCTTTGGGTTCACCACTGTGGATGCTTCATAAATGAACACTGCTTTATCCCCTTTCATCTAGGAAAGGAGAGCATGATCATGAACAATGTCACCTTCTTGTTCCAGGGACATTCCCTAGATTTGTGAGGTGAGAACCATATCTTCCAATGTGGAAGAGGTGTATATATGCCCTCCTAAGCTCATCGTTATGCCTTGCCTACGTTGTTCGACAATTTTCTGTTGTAGATTGCCACGTGGGAAATTCTGAGGCATATGAGCATCACTGCAAGGATAGCACCAAGCATTGAAATCTTCGACAATGTTGTTCTACCCAATGGTTAGTTCTCTACTCATACTTGTCTGAGTAGTTCCCAAGAGAGTTAATACAAGTACTATTTGGTTATTTTTTTAGTCGACTGAGTTGTATGTGTGACCCCTTGATATTGGTTATGTTGGTAGGAGGGTCTGATACCCTGATAACTTTGATAGGTTGGTCTCGAAGGAGCAGTCTGATTGCATTTGATAGTGCTTAATTCATTTGTCAAATTTCACAACATCTCCCTTATGTCGCTCATCTCATCTTTTGGAGCACCAGATGTAGAAGCAACATTTGGT
Organism: Sequoiadendron giganteum; assembly: GCA_007115665.2. Taxonomy (NCBI): domain Eukaryota; kingdom Viridiplantae; phylum Streptophyta; class Pinopsida; order Cupressales; family Cupressaceae; genus Sequoiadendron; species Sequoiadendron giganteum. Next base: position 88,039,942 of record CM021103.1, on the reverse strand, counting down.
TGCACACTTGGATATGTGTACATAGATGGTGGTGGCGGTGTGGTTGTGCTAGTAGATGGCATCTCCTAATTAGAAGCTCATTTTTTTGGGGAAGATCAACATAATGGGTTGAGGAGGTAGCTTCCCAACATCGATCAGATTATTCTCTGCCTTCACCACTATAATGTATGCATCAAGTAATGTGGCTCCGCCAAATGATTGGATCATCATGGAAATATCAAAATTGATGGAATTTAGGTAGAACATGAATACTAACTCAGCCAACGGTCGGATGGAATTCTGGATTCTCTACAGGTTGTATGAAATTGGGCATTGAAATCTACCATGGCTTCAGATGGGGCCCACTTTATTATAGATAGCTAGTGATATAGTGAAGATCTATCTCCTTCATTGGAAAATATGTCATAAAAGGGATCCCTGAGCTCATCCCAATTGTCGATGGTATTGGCAGGCAGAGTGTTGTACCAATCTAGTGCTCTTCCTCTAAAAGAAGCTGCAAGCAATATCAGCGCTATGTTCTGATCTGTTACTTCATGCACCAGACACATGTCCGCAACATCTTGTATATGTTTGGATGGTGTTCTTGAGCCATCTCCGATAGATTTTGGAATAGCTTTAAGAGTAGAGACCAAGATAGGGGCCCATACGATAGGTGCTATCGGGGCAACAAGAGGACTTTTGGCATCCCAAGCCATGTAATTTTAGTTTGTGATTAACATTATGGCTCACAGACCCTTTTGATTTGATTATGTTATGGGTCCCACCAGGCATGCTAGGAAAGAAAAAAAATTGTTGATGCCAAAAAATGGAAAGGTAATAGCCTCTTGTGGGAAAATTTGTTTTAGGGGGTACTTATTGCACCAAATTGAGTGACCTCCAAAATTTAAAGAAGTTGGCTTCTTCTATCACTAGGGTTTTAGAATGGGAAAAGGAAGAAAAAATAAAATGATCTAACTAGGGTGATGCACCAATATTTCATTATTTAGTCATAGTAAATCTATCTTTAGGGATAAGAATTAAGGGCTTGTGGGTGGTCTGTTGTATTCCAAAAAGGAAAAATAAAGATAGAATCCTAAATGATTCACTTTATAGGACATAAAGTAAACTTCGTACACATTTTCTAGACAAAAGAGTTCAAGACATGATCTAGACTAGCAATTTGTATTGATTTATAGAAGTCTGGGAATGATACATCCAATACAAAAATGACACAGTAAAACTTATCAAATATCAAAGAAAACAGAAGGGACGAACAATGGCACAGTCTGTGGGTTCTTTTACAATAGTATAATAAAGAAAATAAAGGCTTGGTTCTTCTATTAATTCTCTTGCCAAAAACAAAGTAGGAACTCTTGGAACTTCTAAAACCCCCTTGCTTTGAATTAAGAAGCAGTATTTATAATGGAAACCTAGCTTATTGAGCAGGCAGCAAGAGATATTCTCCAATCATGAGCAATGATGTTTCAACAATGATTTTCCCTAGCTGTTGCAACAGAAAAGATTTGGGCCATGAATGAGGACACCCAAAGGTTGGATGCATCCCTTGTAAATGATGGTATTGGTCCCAAAAGACTAGCACTTGGACATGTGCAATCCACTTCATAATGGCGGGGCAGCTGGTGATAGTTGTCGCCTACCTAGTTTTCTCTTCACAATGGAGCCTTCAAAGATTACTTGGCAAGCAATTGGGACCCAACACTAACCATTTCCCTTGAGCAATGAAGAAACTACATTGTGAAGTCACATGGAGGAATTTCACAGACTGCACCGAATGGTGGGGTCTGCTTGAAATGTGTGTGAATCGATGCTATGTGGTCGATGGTCAGGATCTAAAAGGGAAGCAATGTGAAGAGCCTTGAAAGTTTACGAATGGCTAAAACATGGAAACCCATCACAAAATTTTGAAAGGAAACATGAGAAAAACCTTGCGAATAGCACCCAACTAAGAAGTGGTGGTTTAGGCACAGATATGTGCAAAAGTGAGCCCAACTTTACCTTTTCTCAAAAAAGAAGACGCAACTGATGCTTATGCAAAAAAACTTACCCGAAGGGAGCTTGGGAATTTCTATGTTCACACTACTTCTAGGTCTAGTGAGTTGGAAAAATTTGACAACAATTCATTGAATCCCATCCCTACAAATTCCCCCATGCACTCCCCTACTCAAGCGGAAGTCTCTAACATCCCCAACACCCCATAATTATTAACCTAGTCATCAAAGTTCCCCCATTCTTTGCATCAATTTGGAGGGGACTCATGTTGAACCAAGGGTTGGTTTTGACATGCATGTTCCTAGTGACCCCCTCTATAGAAAAATTAATGAAATTTTGGAGATGGTTAGTGCCCAAAATGACATCCTTAAATGGCTCTCGGGTTTAATTGGTTACTGCTAAAGAGAGAATTCAGATTTTAGAGAATAAGGTGTTGTTGCAGTAGGTTCCTAAGCTTGGGGAGGTGGAGGAAAAAGGCCATTGGGAAATGATAGCCTCTTTGACTAAGTCATTTGAGAATTGGGCTAATTGGGATAAGGAGCTGAAAGAGCTACATGATATTGTTGGCACAAAGGAGGACCAAAAGAATTTACAAATGGAGATTGAATCCATACACAAGAACCAAGAGAAAATCATTGAGCGCCTCCTATTGGTTAGTTTTTTAGAACCAAACTTAGTCTCACCACAAACTTATGAACTTTCCAAGAACAATAATCAGTAAGGGTAAGGATTGGCCTATAGATAAGTAAAGACTTTTGGATCTCTACTTCTTCTCTTTAGGCTCTGTTGGACCAAGGAGGGTAATCCCGAAACAACTATGTTCCTAGATATCGGTGTGTCTAGTATCAAAACATAGAACAAATAGATAGTTCTCCTCATATTCTTAAAAGGATCATACCCCAAAATTTTCGCAAACTTTGACAATAATGATCAACTTAAACAAGAGAATATACGGTCCCATTAATATTCATACACAGTGAAACATTGAGAGAATGATTTGATTACGTTGTGTGATTTTCAGTCAAGTCAGTTACCAAAAGAGAGCATGAATACTAAACTAGGCCACTACGATATTCTAGGAAACAAAGTCAAACCATAAACCTATATGATTACATAACCAACCTTGTATTTTAGAAAAAATACCTATAGCCTTAGAAATATTGCCTAACAATATTCCCACCAATTATATCCATAATTAACTTCTTACTAACATCCTCATACACAAAATATACCAAACCTACTACTAAATTCAAGCATTTACATGCATTCCTTGAATGAAAAAGCAAGAATGAAACAACACATCCATTTGGACTCAACAGAGATAACCAAGAAAACATCTCCCAACTGATTTTCGGGATTCATCCTTCAATTGAAAAACAAAAATAGAGTCTAAGGAACCATTGATCAGACCCATCCCGCTAATCATTAAAATGTGTCGTCATGGTAGAATAAAAAACATGTAGATCCATATCGCCTCGTAAAGCATCATTATCAGCACAAAAAGCCAAAAATACAAGAGGCCCACTTCATGTCTCACCAGCCCAAGAGAGCTCACAACACACAGGACCAAAAATCTGAGCACCTAACAAGGAGAGTAATAGACTATTAATTTTCCTTGTCACCAGGTGAATAAGTGTTCCCAATCGGTGTCCTTATCTTCAAAGGGATATCCATCATCACCTAATCCTCAGAATCAACCCAATCCTGCATGGCTATAAGATACTGGTGATAGCCAAAATCAGTTCGATCCCCACTGTCACAAACATCCTCAAGGCCACCAAGATTTTCTTAAGGGTATAAAGGAGTATTAAAGTCACCAACAAGCATCCACTTCATATCCAGGGCAATTGAGATGTGCCCCAACATAAAATCCCATAGTTGGTTTCTAGCATTTCTAGAGTTAGGTTCATAAATATTAACAAGATTCCATTCAAGACCAGTTTTGTAATCTTCTAGAATGACTTGTAAATATTTTTTGTTACTAAATCCTTCCTTACCTCTCAATTTTTTGGGATTCCATAAGGTGGCAATTCCTCCAGAAGAACCATCAGAATCATATACATAATAGTGAGCCAATGGCCAGTTTGACTTATCCATTTTTTCTAACACTTCTTCATGTTTTTTTTCTAGATTAAAAGCACATCAATTTAGAGGTTGTAAATTGAGAATTTGAGAATATTTTCCTTGAGAGGACTATTAAGTAATCTCATATTTTTTGTGCATGTTTTACACACACGCCCCATCGTGGGCAGGGACCCCCTCTTTTCACGCCAAATGGGCTACTTTTCTCTCGTCTCATTTTGCGTGCCCCTTTCTTGGAGCATAAATTGGTCATGTATCGTCAAATGATCAAATTCCCCTAACATAATTTACTTACCTAAGTTTTGCTAAGTATTTTGCTTTCACAGAAGTGCCCCTGTGGGTTTCCCTTCGCCTATTGCCCCAATGTCCTCTAGGCCTCATCCTTGCTGGCTCGATTCACTTTTTCCTTCATTTTTTACTTTGGGGATAGGTTTCCTATGGATTTGGGATTTTTTTGTGGTGCCTAAGTGGACTACCAAGGTTTCGTTAGGTTTTGATAAGTTGCAGAAATTTCATTATGGAACTTCGTCCCTCCACAGTTGTTTCGAGAACTCCGTCTGTCCCTAGCTATTTCTAGAGCTCCTTCCCTCCATGGTTGTTCCAAGAACTTCGTCCATCCCTAGCTGTTTCTAGAACTCCATCCCTCCATTTCTATTCTGGGAACTTCATCTATCCCTAATTGTTTCTAGAACTTCATCCCTCCGTGGCTGTTTTCGAAACTCCATCCCTCCTTTGTCATTTTCCTTTCATCCACCCCCGACATTCCAACTCCCAGAACCTGACACCTCCATGGCCGTTTTCAGAACTCCATCCCTCCGCAGCTGTTCTAGGAACTCCATCTATCCCTGGCTATTTTCAAAACTCCATCCCTTCATGGCCATTTCTGGAACTCCATCCCTCCATGGCCATTTCCAAAACTTTGTCCCTCCTTTTTCGTTTTGCCTTCCATTCACCCCTGGTGTTCCAGCTCATGGAACCTGGCCCCTTCATGGCCGTTTCAAGATCTCCATCCCTCCGTGACTATTTTGGTTACTCCATTCATCCCTATCTATTTCTGAAACTGCATCCCTCCGCGGCTACTCCAGGAACTTCGTTTGTCCCTAGCTGTTTCTGGAATTTCATCCCTCCACGGTTGTTTTGGGAACTCTATCCATCCCTGGCTATTTCTTGAACTTCATCCTTCTGTGGCCATTCCCGAAACTCCATCCCCAGAATGCTACCTCACCATGGCTATTCTAAACAACAAACTCCAGATAAATTTCCCTCCTCATAGCTTCGGATGCCCCAATAATGATCCAAATGTCTCTGAATCTAGAAACAAGCTTTGACCCACATATTGAAATTGGATGCTCTTCCCCATGGACTTTTCAAATTTCCTAAATTTGAAGCCAAGAGAAACCATCTGGGTCACCCTGCCCTGTTCGCCCTTTTAGAACAACATTCTGGCCAAGGAAGTTTGGCCTCTCGGGACCAAACCATCCAAACTCCCTCTAGTAAACTATTAATGGCAATTTATCCTGAATATTATGATCTTTTGATGATGCATGGGTGAATATAACATGGATTTTTCAAGATTTGACTAACATTTGTCTTGATTTGTGTATGAAAGCACTTACAACACTTCATGTATATAGGATTCAAGAGGCCTATTGCAGGTCCATCGGGGAGACCCATTGAAAAAGTTGAATAAGGAAAAGCACATAGCTCCTATCACCATTCACTTTATGCCCACCTCTCTTCATAGCACCCATCAATAGAGATGGCATTAGAATAAGGCCTATGCCAAGGAAGTCATTGAAAAAATGCAAGGGGGTGGCCTTGAAGAAAGCATAGGGGAGTTGTCTTACTTTTCACTGGATGATGGTGATCCTTAAGGGGTTGTTCGCCCAAATTGGGGGCAACCAATCCATTGATGCCAGTCGTTTATAAAACCATTTGATCTAATGAAGAATGTTGCAAGTCCATCAGGTAGAGGGCAAATTTTAGGCAGTTTCAACTACAATAAAAGGGAAATCAGCAAGAGGACAAAACTACTATAGCACCTAGGCACTAAAAGACAAAATAGGGAAAAATGAAGATGTATTTTAAATTCCTGAATATTGTGCAGTAGGTGAAGCCCTAGTGCAGTCAAATCCGGGCCACACAATGTAATTCAATCATAGCCATTCATTTGGGCTTTGGAAAACTATAAATAGAGGTCTCCCCCTCATTTGTAAATGGTTCAAGAGTTGGTGTAAAATAATTATGCAGCAATAGAGAGAAACATTGCATGATTTATGGGTGTTTCCTTTTGAGCTTGCTCATTATGTGTGCATGGTTCTACTTCCCTTATTATTTTAGTAGTAAATTTCTTGAATGGAAGTGATGATGGTATTTTTTGTTACTGTATTTGATGAATTTCTAGCCCATACTTTTGGCACATGTTGATGACAAGCTGCTATACAAAGTTAGCTTGGGCTTCCTTACTTCATTGTTGCAACCTAGTTCAATTGCATGTTCATGATGTGTGTATGCAATCTAAAAATCTACAGTCCTTAGAAGATATCATTAGTTTTGTGTAACTGTAGGATCCTCTTGGCCAAGCAAAACCCAGTTTAGGGAGTTTGTCTACTATAGAAGCCTCCATGATCACTATTCATTCATAGTTTCAGGTCCAAGAACTTACTCTCTTCCCTACTCTTTTTCCTTTTTTTTAATAAGTAACCTTAGGCAAGGTTCATTCCACATTATAAAGCTAAATTTGATGTTGAAATGGAGTTCAAGATTGCTATTTTAACTTGTAGCAAATGGACAATAACTCTCCCATCTTAAGAACTCCATTTAAAGATCCAACTTCCCTACTTTGTGACTCATCCATAAGACCGCCTTGTGATTCCAGAAAATCACATAAATCAACTGAGATATTCCAAGCACTATCAAGACCTGACATTAGAGACCTTGGGATAGTGTTCTAAAATCTAATTGTGGAAGATTGTCTTTCAAGAGAGGTGATGCACCTATGCATTACCTGTGTTGAGAAGTGCATAAAAAACACATCAACAATATTCCATGACAAAAACTTCATCGAAATAACTAGAAGGGGCTAGCAAAGCCTATCTCGACCAAGGGGGGAGCTCTCCCCAATTACTTCTTAGCTTTGAATCTATTAGAGAGCCCCTCTAGAGTCCTCTACTTCCCAGAAGCAATATCTCTAGTAGCTTCTCTAAGTTTGACCTCCTTATTGTTTGTGCAACCCACTTTAGAGACATTCCCTATGTCCATTTTCTTTTTCTTCTTTGACTTACCATTCACCTAAATTAGGGAATCATCATTCAACTCTTTCATTAAAGGTGAGGAAGGGGACAAGTCCTTGAAACCTAGTAAGGCCAACGATTCTTACATCTTTTCTTGAAGCGCATCAAGGGGGGGGCAATTCTTCCTCATTCAGAGAGACACAATGTTCCAAGCCTTTATCAAAGAAAAAAAAACCCATAGAAGAGAGGAGTTTCTCACCTTCGAAAGAAACATAGTCATGGACTCCTATTTCCTTTGGGGGGAGAGAAAAAATCCTCCTCTCGCACAGGCTCAACAATCACCATATCCACATCCTTGGGAAGAACCTTGGACTAAATTGCATTGCAACCATTGTCCACCTTCAAAGAGTCACTAGGGGGAGAGAACGCAACTAAACTCTTGTTCTTCTATAGGGGCATCCTCTTGTAAGAGTTGGTAAGATGGCCAAAAAATTTGCAATGAAGACAAAACAACCCTGCATTTTCATATTTTGGAGCTTGGGTCTAGGAACCAAACTTGGACTTCAAGGTAATAGTACTGGGAAGAACACTATTGATAGCCACATTAACACACATTCGAGCACAAACCATCCTTGATTTCTAAGCAGTGACCTTGTCCATCACCAACAGGCTTCCAAAAGTATTAGAAATTCCCTGAAACACCTTATAGTTCCAGAATTGAAGGGGAAATTTGGGCAATCTCACTCAAGTAGGAGCCACTAACCCAAGATAGGTCGATGGGTCCAAATTCAGTTTCCATTTATAGAGCACCAAGTAGTTCTTAAAGTTTGAGTCAAATTCCCCAAGGCCCTCAGTCAAGTCTATATCCAAGTCTTCTTGCTTGTTGAAAAAAAATATAAGGAGGCCATTAGAAATGACACTTATAGAAGCTTCACCCTTTAGGGACAAGGGCAAGTTCATCCATCTGCACACTTGATCAATGTTTGGCCTGAAATCCAGGAACCTTCCAACCAAAGCCAAATGAAGGCTAGCCATAGATTCTTTCATAATCTCATCAGGGATCAAAACTTCCAACCCTTCAACTGCAAAATGTTTTAACACCAAAGGATAAAACATGACCCTTTTCAAAGGAGAGGAAAAGCCAACACGTTTGTCTATATATAACTTTGATTCTTTATCAACACCGAGGAGCGAACTTCATCATGAATGTAACCTTACCTTCACCTCAAGGTAGAGTACCCTGTAACTTTAGACCCGGGAGAATAGGAAGACAGAGTCAAGGAACCAACATTTCCACCTTTCAAGGAGGAAAAATTTCTAGAAGGGGATGTCAATTGGCCCCCCCCTCCCAGTATCACTATGGCTAGAGATACAACACAAAAAATTGAAAATAGGCACATGCACACAACAATAGAACATATTTTTTATTTGTTATATCTACACTTTTTAAAATATTAATTTTTAATTTCAACATTTAACTATCTTTATTCGAGGTATTTATTAAGTATGGGAATGATTTTGTATGGTGTAAATCTAGCTCAATTTTTTATTTTTTTTTAAATTAAGTTTTAGGTCTGTCCCTTCTCCATTAGAAATTGATAATTGATTTGATATATTTTATGTTACAATGTGCTATGTCTTGGTATATAAATACATTCATTTGATCATTTTAACATATCCTAAGAAACATAACCCAGGTTGGGAAAGTGGGGGTGATGTAATTCATAATCACAAGGGTAATTTAATATTGTCTTATACGGTGAACTTGGTGGTCCAATCATCTAGTTTTGTTGAGGTTGCGGTAGCATTTCATGGTATTTAAATTTCCATCCAAGTTGAGCTTTCCAATTTGATTATCGAGGGTTATTCCAAAAATACTATCATGATGTTGATGGGGAAATCTAATCCTTGTTGGACTCTCTGAGACCTCATGTCATCGAATCAAAATCTAATGATGGCCCTCATAAATAGCAGGGCTATTCACGTGTTTAGAAAAAACAATAAAGTTGTCGATGAAATTGATAATATTGTAACCTTCACACAAAATTTAGTAATATAGGATAATATTATGCAAAACCCTGGGCATGTGTGTGAATTAATAAATCATTATGCCAAAGTACTACCAAATTGAGATCGAGATGGATCCATTGTTAGCTCTCTTGGAGATTTTCCTTGATTTTCACTTATGGAAAGTTAATCCCTTTTCTTTTTATAAACTAATTTATATGTGGCTTTGGTATTTGTATTGGCAATTCTACATACTTTATTCCCTTACTCTATAGTTTACAAATTCTACTATGGAAGCTGATTTGGTGCAGGAGGAACTTACTAGATGAAAAATGTGGAAATAGGACAAGGAAGTTTGGCCCATCTTGCAATGAGTAAAACTAGCCTCTTATATGGAAGGAATACTAGGGAATGACCCCAAGATCTTTATTGAATTTGCTACCTCCTGGGTGGATGGCATTTTTACTGTTAATGGGTACTCCTTCACAATGATGGTTGAACTTATTGCAAAAGTGATGGGGCTCTCACTAGAAGGTATTTTCATTCCTCATAAGCCTAAGGCTAGCTATCAAAAAGATATGGACCATTTTTTAAATAGGGTGAAAAAGTGAGCAGACTCCAAAATTGCTTCAACCATGCTAATCTACTTGGCATTTGGAGTAAGGTGACAGAGGTCCTTATGAGGTATGTTATTCTCGAAGGACGATTCTATTACTTTCATACTCACTTGTTTCCTTTGCTTAACCACCTTTGGTATAATATAAAAATGAACTTTCCATTATTTTTTCCTCTCTCGAACAAACTATTAAAAATGTCTTGGGTAAAAGAAAAAATGTACCCAATCACCAGGGCCTTATATTTCATCTATTCTAGTACCAGTCCACTATGTTAACCTCCCTTTCCACTATAGAAAAGAACACCTTGGATATTCATGACCCCACAATGAACACTAGTCCCTCCATTACCCTAGACGAAAGCCCTCCTACTACCCATCATTTCACTCATGCCCACACTAAAACCCTTGCTAATGAGGAAACCCCTCCAAATACCATATAATGTGTGCCCCTATCTAAGCTCACTCCTATTTCTACTTCTAGGTCTAGTGAGTTGGACAACTTTGACAACAATTCATGGAATCCCACACCTACCAATTCCCCCATGCACTCCCTTGCTCATGTGGAGGTGTCTAATGTCCCCAACACCCCCTATTATTAACCCTAGTCATCAAAGTTCCCACATTTTTTGTATTGATTTGGAGGGGACTCATGTTGAACCAAGGGTTGGTTTTGACATGCGTGTTCCTAGTGACCCCCTCTATAGAAAAATTAATGAAATTTTGGGGATGGTTAATGCCCAAAATGAAATCCTTAAATGGATCTTGGGTTTAATTGGTTACTGCTAAAGAGAGAATTCAGATTTTAGAGAATAAGGTGTTGTTGTAGTAGGTTCCTAAGCTTGGGGAGGTGGAGGACAAAGGCCATTGGGAAATGATAGCCTCTTTGACTAAGTCATTTGAGCATTGGTCCAGATGGGATAAGGAACTGAAAGAGCTACATGATATTGTTGGCACAAAGCAAGACAAAAGGAATTTACAAATGGAGATTGAAGCCATACACAAGAATCATGAAAAAATCATTGAGTGCCTCCTGTTGGTTATTTTTTTAGAACCAAACTTAGTCTCACCGAAAACCTATGAAATTTCCAAGAATAATTGTCAGTAAGGGTAAGGATTTCCCAACACATAAGTAAATACTTTTGGATCTCTACTTCTTCTCTTTAGGCTTTATCAGACCAACAAGGGTAATCCTAAAATAACTATGTTCCTAGATACTGGTGTGTCTAGTATTAAAACACAAAACAGACAGATAGTTCTCCTCATATTTTTAAAAGCATCATACCCTAAAATTTTGGCAAACTTCCACAATAATTATTAACTTAAACAAGAGAATATATGGTTCCATTAACATTCATACACACCTAGTGAAACATTCAGAGAATGATTTGATTATGTTGTGTGATTTTCAGTCAATTCAGTTACCAAAAGAGAGCATAAATACTAAACTAGACTAGTTCCATATTCCAAGAAACATAATCAAACCATAAACCTATATGATTAGATAATCAACCTTGTATTTTAGAAAAACTACCTATAGCTTTAGAAATATTAACACAATATTCCCACCAATTATATCTATAATTAACTTCTTACTAACATCCTCATACAAAAACTATACCAAACCTACTGCTAAATTCAAGAATTTACATGCATTCTTTGAATGAACAAGAAAGAATGAAACAACACATCCATTGGGACTAAAGAGAGATAAACAAGATAACCATTGATCATTGTATTTATAGCTTGTATAATTTGCATGAAGAAGAGAAAATATATAAAAAAATGATATCACTTTGTCATATGTATTGCTTATCCAAAACATATATTGGCTAACTTGTTTCTATAACATGTTATTGTGAAACTTACTATCCATTTTCTTGTATCTATTTTCCTTAAAAATAAGTACCTATTTACCTATCGACTCCTTGACCTACTCATCCCCCCTTTGTATCCATCCTTAGAATTCCTTTTATAATCCAAGGGAGCAACAAGCACCAGGCTGGAATACATTTCACATTACATTTCATTTTCATTTCAAAGTGAATTTCAAGAAAAAAAAAAGAAAATATCTCCCAACTAATTTTGGGGATTCATCCTTGAAATGACAAACAAAAACAAAGTCCAAGGAACCGTTGATCAAAGTCATCCCATCAGTCATCAAAAAGTGTCATCGTGGTAGCATCAAAAACACATAGATTTATATCACCCCGAAAAGAATCATTATCAGCACAAAAATCCAAAAATACTAGAGACGCACTTGATGTCACACCAACCCAAGAGAGCTAACAATACATAGGACCAAAAAACCAAACACCTAACAAGGAGAGTAATAGAATATTACTTTTCCTTGTCACCAGGTGAATAGGTGTTCCCAATTGGTGTCTTTATCTTTAGAGTAGTAGCCATCATCACCTCATCCTTAGAATCAACCCAATCCTTCATTGCTATAAGATATTGGCGATAACTAGAATCAGTTTCATCCCCACTATCAGAAGGATCATCAGAAACCTCAATGGGAGAATGATGATGTCCCATGCAAGCACAGTGATACCTATTCCTTCTGGCAACTTCTCTGTTTGGCCTTTCAACCCTCTTACCTTTTCCTTTGATGATTTCCTTTGAGATGGTTTGACCCCTAAAGTGGTAGACACGCTAAGAACACCTCATGTTGAACCTTTGGTAGCTCTTCTTCTTCACCAGTGTCATTGGTATCTTTGGTCCACCTTCCTCATTCTAAGGAGAACTCTAAAATTATAGAGGATTGGACCTCTTGGAATGATGAACCAGGCTGACATTTACACTTATCTTTCCCATTTTCCACTCTACTACAAAATTTCTCCAAACAAAATTACCAATTCACTCAGAAATGACTACCTCAAAATCAATTACTTACACAGACCTTAAATTCTTTCTCTATTGGATAGTGAGAAAATCAAGTAAGTGATCCTTATTAAATAGAGCAACTGGTGTGCATCTGCATTAAATTTCTACTAGAGATTATGTGAGAATATTATTAATCAACTAACCTTGTTTTCAAATCTCAACCATTGATCAAAACTTTGAACCAAATCAGCAGTTATAAATTCCAGCTTATTAATGATGACAAAATTAAGCGCATGCATTTGATACTCATCTCAAATCAAGAGACTTAAGTATTTCCTTAATTTTCATGTCAAACACATGCTTAAATTTCCAACCATACATGTCATGTCACATTTACCCACTTGTTTGTAGAAAATAACTCACTTGTAATTCACCATAGCAGGACAACGGGGAATGATCATGATTTATCTTTAGCATATCTTCCCATACCATGCCTTACTTCAATTTCAATTTCCCACATGTACCAACCTCTGATAGATTTAATGGCTCTAAAATTATTTATCAGTCTTACAAGTGTGCTGAAGAATTAGCTCTAATTTTAGCATTGTTTTTACCTTGGAACAATCTTAGCTACTATCTCCAACCGCATCCACCTTTATTAGAACTGTAGAAGTAATATGTGTGGCACTTTCTCGTGTACCCATCAAAAGATACCAGACATAGGCAAGACCCACACGGGATGGTGGGGAATGGTTAGAATTAATCCATGTCACCTACCATCAACCATCGACTTCAATCTATACTAAGAAAAAAATGGTTCCCAAGGTCCAACAGATCAAACAAAATGATATATGTTATTCCACCTACCAACCCGTGTGACCATTCCTCCTTTATGCTAAAAATATATGGGCACACGAGGAACGGTCCTGATGAAAACACATGCCATAAAATATACCGTTGATTATGCCTTGAACAACTTCCACTACCTAGTGAGGATTCAAGCCCCACCATAAAGCGGTACCATGTGGCAATCGCCTGCTAGTCCATGTCCTTAAAATATTATTAAATAAAGCAAGACAAGCTGGCGAGGAGCGACATAGATATGGCCATGTCCTCTATTAATCAATCGTCGATCATATTTGAAATGAGCCAGTCATCCTTACTAAGGATATCGGGTCCACCATTATATCAGATACATGGTCGAGGCCCGCCAGCCTGTGTGAATAAAATAAGAAGTGATAAGCCAGCACGGGCATATAGGGAACGGTCGAGATTGATTCAATCGATCAGACAACCCACACGAAGCTTTATTTTCCACATGCCACAAATTTTATTCATAACAAGGGTGCATGGCTAGGTAAATGAGGTAATGACCCATAACGAAGGCTAAGGATTTAAAATTTTCTTTAGATTAAGCCTTCGACTATTAATAATAGGAAAGACATGAGGCAACCATCAACCTAAGACTAGGGGCCAGTAAATCAATGACTATGATGCAACAAGTGACAACTTAAGTGACAGGGAATTGGAAAGACAATTCAATGTAAAATTAAAACAATCAAGGGTTTCTGCCAGAATTTGGAAATTTTGTGAAGGTATAACCCTATCACAATGACAAGAACATGACCTAAAACTAGAAAAAATGGGAGCAAGCCAGATTTTTCAAAAATTTTCATGATAGAACCAAGAAATGTTTTGGGGTTCCATCACCTCCAAGTCATTGAACCACAAATTTTAGGGGAATGGAGATTCCCTTACACTTCTAGGGTTTTCACCTAAAAGGAGAGAAGCCCTTTTGCTCTAAAACTTGGAGCTCATTCAAACTAATTACAAAATGTGATTGAAGTATATCCAAATAGGATGCCCCAAATGTAATAAATTGAAAGTGTACATGAACTATTGATGCAAAACTAATGGAATGTACATTGTTTGAAAACACATGATGATATAAAAAAGGATGGATTAAAGACAATACAAGAAAATATAGAACAATAGATAAGAAGATTGCACCTGTAAAATGAACAAGAGTTGAGGTGAAGATTACAGAAGCCTCTAAAATTCTAGAAAAACTACTTTTTAGGCCAATTGGGACACTTACGCCAAGCTAGATGACTTAGTCCTAGTTTTGGTAAATTGCTCTAGGGTGTGTTTTAGCTAGTTGGGTGTCCAAATATTCAAAAATCTTTGGAAAAAAAATGCAATGGGACTAAGTCACCACTGTTGGTGACTTAGTTCACTCTAGCCTTTCTAAGAATTTGAAGGTGGAAACTGAAGCCTATAGTCTGCAATCTCTTCTTCAACTGAAATCCAAGTAAAAATTTGCAAAATCACCTACAAAAAAAAATATAGTTTGGTTTCTAATGTAGGATTTTCCTTGGTCAAACCCTTGGGTTGATGCAATAAGTTGGGTCCACAAAAAGCTCAAAAAGTGGAAGTGTTTTTGCTGTTTTCCAGAATTTGTCACACTTGGACTGAAAACTTGAGGCACTTACACAATGAATATTAAAAAAAGTCAGTACTATGAAATTTAGAATTTTTAATCTAGTTTCCAAATATGTAATTTATTCAAATACCAAGATGATAAAAATTAAATTTTGATAGAGATGTATAAAAACCACTTTTTAAAAGTCCCTGTGTTTTTACCATACCATGCACATGTACAGACACCACTTTTTGACCCAAATAAAAGTATTTTCTAATTACTTTTGGGGAAAGAAAACTAACAACTTGAAGATTGATGAAGAATTTTTTTTATAATTTTTTTTTTAATATATTTTTTTTTATTGAATTTTTATTGGCCTTAATTACTGTTTTTAAAAATCAACATGTACAGACAACATAATTGGACCTAAACTAAAATTTTTTTGAACTTTTTTTTTATTGTGTAGAGAATTGTGTGAAGATTGATGCCATATAATTTTTATTACAAGAAACTTAACCAAAAAAAAGTTATTAAAAAACAAAAAAAAGCTTGATATTTAAAGTTTAAGGACTAGTTTGCTTGAAAAATAATTAAAAAGTAAAAAACATAATCAAATCTTAATAAAAATTATATATTCAGAAACTAGACATCGTGTTCTCTAATGGGTTTTAATTTTATAGCTTGATTCAGAAAAAAGTCCATCAACCATATTGCCAAAGTTGGACATTCTTCTTCAATCTGCCTTAGTTTTTTAGTCGTAGGTCAAAGGCTAAGGGTCAGATTTCCAAGCCTTTCCCGAGCCTAAAACCAAGGCTACATGTGGGTTGGAGATTCAAATTTTTAATAACGCGTATGCATTTTTAAAAATACGTACGTGTTACAAAACACATGCATTTTTATTTTTTTTTGATTATTTAAAAAAAAAAAACTTTTTAGAAACAGGTACCCATTTCTAAAAAAACATTTTTTTAAATAAATGAGTTCTACGTGTTATAAAACGTGTATGCGTTATATAACGCGTACGCTTTTTTTAGTGCATACGCATATTTTAGGCTCAGGAACCCGATGCATAACACATACACGTTTTTTAATAACGCGTACACATTTCCTACGATTTTTTTTTTTGGCCGAAACTTCCCCTCTTCGTGGACCCAACTTCTTGTAGTTACCCCCCTAGTTGGTACTTAAACTTTGAAAGAGATAAGAAATATGCATAAAACCCTAGCCCTAAGTGTGTCTAAGCCTAGGAAATCTGAAGTATGATGCAACCCTATTCTAGCTTGTGAGAATAAGATGCATAAATGAAACTAGAACAATGAAACTCATTTTAAGAGACCCTAAATCACACTAGAAATGAATCTTAATGACATGAAAACCTTCCTTAGGCAGAAGATAGAGAGAAAATGGAAGATGGAACCACTTTGAAAACAAGTCTTTAAGTTGATTTGATGGCTAGTTACACCTCCTCAACCTGGATTTCTCCATGATTCTCCATATACATAGATGATCAACCCTTTGAAATGTGAGATCTTGGATAAAAAGTGAGCTTGAAGACCTACAAAAACCCTAGCTTGCTGCCCTAAGCTTCAACTTTGTTGTAGAAAGAGTAATGAATCTTCTTGTGGAAGATGTTCAACACTTGATTCTCAATTTATCTTGTGAAAAATGGCTAAAGGTTGTGAAAAATGACCTAAAAACATATATTTATAAGTAAAATTACCTTATTGTTAGTTATTTTGACCTAAAAGGCCGACACCCATCGGGAATTTTTATCAAGTCAGAGATTTTCCTGCTAAAAAATGCAAATAACCCTAAAAGGGACTAACTCGCCACCTTGGGTGACTTAGTCCTACCAACCTGGGTTTTTGAGGTGGGATTTGTGAATTTTGAGTGATTTAAATGTTGTTTGTTGGGACTTGTATGATTTCTTAGGTGAAATAGGCCTCAAAGTCAAAGATAACGAGTCTTAGGGGCCTATAAATGTTGTTTTAGGGGGCAATTGATGCAAGGGTGTCTAAAGTAAGACCAAATTAGGCACAAAATTGTCCTTATCTTCAAAGGTATATAATTTTTGGTGACACATTTAGCCCCCACTTTAGCACCCATATGACTTTACAAGCATATGCAAGCTAAAGGACTCTAGATAGTACGCTTTAATTTAATAAAAGGATACTTGTTCAAGGGATGAGAGAATGAAAACCCTAGCGTAGTTATATACAAAATAACAACAATAGCAACCGCATTCTACAACATAAGCTTTTTAGTTGTCCAAAAATCCTCTTATCTAATTCCTATAAATCAAACTCGAGGGTAGATGTATGCCCCCCTTGATTCTGCTTCCTTTATGGAGGTGGAATCAAGGTAGCAATTTAGCCACATCAAATGAGGACACGCATATCATAGGGAATTTCCAAGTACCATGCCACATAATGATAGATTATTGATGATGTAGGGTGTGGAAACACGATTTTGACACAACAAACGACATAAAAAATGGAGTTCACTAGCACTTGGTATGTTGTTTTGAATGAAAAGAACTTTAATATGTCTAAGATAGTAAAAGTATGAATATGCTTACATGAAAAGTGAAAAAAGAGTAAAAGGATTTAAAATGAAGTAATTTGGCACTTACTTGTTCATTTTACCTTCTTGTATGACGAGAGTGGCGAGAGAAGAGTGAAAGATGCCTAGCATACTAGACTTTAGACCGGTGAGACTAGATGTGTTGTAGGACTAGGTGGCATGTAGAGAGCATTATCATGAGGTGAGTCAATTATGCTACCTTTGCTTTGTGATTTTTCAATTATTTATTGATTTATATGCATATCTAGGTTAATTTAGGATCTTGGAAAAAAAGTTCGCAAAGTGTCCCATTTCTTCATGAAGTATCCCAAAAGGGTTCTAAAGTATCTAGGGCCTTAAATAAAGCACACTAGAACAACATTAGTACACTTGTATGATAAGTTAAAGTAAAATGGAAGATATTAGATGGTTTATAGAGAATATTATTGTGTTCATGATAGGTACCCACCCATTCGTGACACCATCTAGGTGGGAGATAGTTAAGCTTCTTGAGGGATTTAGCCCCCGCTTTGTTAGGGGAAGATACAAAGAGTTTGCAAGCCATGGGTATCTACTAGGCATACCTCATGCCCCACATAAGGTACTATGATGTGATGTTTATGGCATTATGTGAGTGGTGGAACATAGATACATGCACATTCCACCTACCGACTAGAGAGATGATAGTTACTCAAGAGGATGTACACTGTATTCTCTGAGTTCCCATTGGGGGAGAGCGGGTGTGCTTCTAAAGAGACCATACCTTGCATGAGTAGTAGGATGATATGCAGTACTATCTAGATGAGCTAGTTCGTGATGAGAGGGTGACAGGATGGATCGACCTGGTGATGTTACTCTATTCACAAGTGCTAGTGGATAGATGAATTATGATGCATACTATAGCATTAGTACTCCTTCCAGATGGATGTTCAACACACCTTGAGGGCAGGCTAGTGCATCTGATATGGGGGATGGTAGAGTAAAGGACAATATACACCTCAGGATATTGTATCCTCACATATTTTTATTATGACTTGGGACGGTTTGTGTTTCGGGAGGTAGATAGTATGGTGCATTGTACACTTTTGTAGGTTTGGTGCCTGGAGCATATCACATGTACTAGGCCTATTGGCTTCCTGTTTCCTACAAAAATTGGGTATCCTCAATCCTTTAGCTATCCTCTATGATGGTTATGCCAGTATGGATATTTTAACTTTTGGAGAGTGAGGTTCAACCAATTGGAGGAGGATGACATCTTATGGAGATCTTATCAGCTTACACTATAGTGGTTGGACTACACTAGATAGATGAGGACATTACACTTGGATAGGTTTATGGTTGGTTGACATGATCACATAGTCCATCCTTTCTACTATGATGCGAGGGGTAAACCCACAAAAGTGGTTTACAATTTGAGTGAGGAAGGAAAAGTTGAAAAAAAGGACCCCATGCAAAAAAAATTGGTTTTTGGGGTTCAAAAAAACTTATTGGTTCGATCGAAGCAAAAGAGGGTTCGCTAGAACCCTAGTTTGAGCGAACCCATTTAATAATGGGGCCCACCATTCTTGGAAAAAATGTAAAAGAAAAGGCTTGTGGAAAGGGGGTTCACTTGAACCTTGGTTCAAGTGAACCCCCATGGTTCACTCAAACCCCCCTTTTCCCCCTTTCTCCCTCTTAGACACCAAAAAAGTCCAGAATATTATGCTTTGAAGCTCAGGTTGAGAATGAAAATGGAGGAGAATTCACAAACCCAACTAGATGATAGTAGTCCTCGAAACGAGCTATCCAACAAATATAATTTTAATATGTTTTTGTTTTATTATGTATATGTTTTTTTAGTTTTATTAAACATAGGCTTTTCACTGAAAATCTAGCTCTTTGTTTGCATGATGAGCTCAAAATATGCTCATAATTTGAATATCATGATGTACTTTTAAATACCCTTACTCTTTTGCTAATGGTTGTTTAAACTCTTTGATTAAAAACTTTTTATCTAAAATCGGGTAGTATCCTGTGGCAACACATTCCTATATTCCTGTAGCTTAATATCTCTGTGTGACTATATTTATTGCCCTATTTGACCTCCCAATTGACTGATATGATGCATGTGGTTTTTGGATAATGAAATGGATTTAATGTGTGTGATTAATGAATGTGTATGGTGTTATTATATGCATGCTTTCTTTTGCTTATGTCGCAATGTGTATCGTAGGTTGTTGAAAGAGGCATGAACAAGTCAAGCGCAACAGATCTCGACCGTGCATTAAATTCCATTTCCAACATGACATTGAGGAAGTTGTTCCAGCGAAGACTCTCTGTCCAGGCCGTTGGGAGGAAATCTAAATGGTCATTAATCTAGGAAGAGTGGAATTCTAGATTCTCTATGAATCAGTTGAACATATATGCTTTCATTTATGATAAGTTTGTTCCTTGGTATGAAGAAGCATTTATGTCCACTTATTTCTCTGTTAGAGTTAGGTAGTTAGTTTCTTTTCTATAAATAAGTGTTCCTCCTGTGTGAGTGAGAATATTGGATGAGATTAGACTAGACTAGAGACAAGAGAATAGAACAGAGTATGTTCAGATTAGTATTATAATGAGAAATAGAGTTTTGTGTTAGTTTTCTTACAAGCAGAATGATCAATGTATATGATTCTAAGTTTATGAATAAAAGTTGATGAAGTTTTGAGTTCACTTCTTGCATAAACTGGTTGATTCTTCCTAAGGGGGCCCACTTAGTGAATATCCATAGTTATTTGTTTACTTCTTGTTAATTATAAGTTAGAATTTCATTCTCGAAAGTTTTAGTGCAAACTCAGTCTTATATTGTTCCTGTAGCATCAAGAATCCATCCCTGTGTTTGTTCCTGTAGCATAAGACCAGTTCACAGTTTATTCCTTAGTAATATTTTTCATGATTTCTGCTTTGATTAAGTTATGCTTAAGTTAAGAAGACTTTACATTACATTCCTGCATCATAAGTAGAATTCCTTCCAAGCATTTATTTCTAGTAAATTGTGGCTAAAACTGTTTCTTTGTGCACATACAGTGCCGCTCCATTTCAAGTATACGTTCCCTGGTTTGGAAATGTAAATGAATGACCATAAGAAGATGTTAGTCACCTAGTGGAACGTCAAATTCGTAGGTTAGGATTTTCCATGACTTTTATATCCTTTTGTGGGCAACAACCATTTTTGGTGCCGTTGTCGGGGATGGTGTCAAGCTAAGAACCTGTCATAGTCATTGTTAGTAGTAGTTTAGTGTGATTATTCAAGAATTTTCAAATTCCCTCAATTTTCAATTAAGTCTATTACATGCATAGAAGAGACGCTATAGGAAGATTCCTCCCTAACCTTCCATTCACTGATAAGGATTTTGAACCAACTATTTGAGGAAGGCGGAGATCAAGATATCAATCCATTTGTTGAAGACCTGCTTGCTGAATTTCCCTTTGACCTAGCTGACGAAGAACCTCAAAAAATCCATTTGCTTTGATACTCTATCAAGCAAATATGGCACAAAATCCATCTAATTGACCTCCTGCTTTTGAATTCCCTATCATAGCCCAGCAAGATAATGATAACCTCAAAAATATTCCTTCTTCATTACTTCCCAAGTTTTATGGACTAGTTACAGAGGACCCATACACTTTCTTGTTTGAGTTTGACATCCTTTGTCGTAGCTATGATTACACTTCAGATGCTCACAAGCTGAAGTTCTTTCCTGCTACTTTGAAGGAGGGAGCTCTTAGATGGTTTATGAGTTTTGGAAGGGATGTTGTCGATAGTTGGGCAGTCATGCAAACAAAATTTCTTGAGAAATACAAGGAATATTGTAAGAGTGGTAGTAAGGGTGATCATATATTCTGAATTCAGCAAAAGGAGGAAGAAAGCCTGGAAGACTATATCTCAAGGTTCTTGTTTTCCTTGAAAAAGAATTCAGACCATACTCTCAATGAAGAATCTTAGAAACTACTTTTTCTGAGGGGAATTAATGATTCCTATATTGATGCCCTGGATCTGATGGGAGGAGGAGATATAACCCAAGTGCCTTGGGATGATATTAAGTCCATATGTAACAACTACTCTCGAGCAAATGTCAAGAAGGGTAGAGGTCATCAAGCTACAGTGGGAAATTCTTCTACTAATGGAGTTTCACGGATGGAGATCTCAAATTTCCTATCCGATTTCAAGTAGGATATCATAAACAACATGGCTACATAGTTGGATACTATGCAAGCTCGAAAGAAACATGAGGAAGCTGAAGCAATCTTGGCTGAGTTTTTCCCACATTGTTGACAGAAGAAACGTGACTATAGATGTAAGATGGTGGCTAACCTAAAGGCTAAGCAATTACCTATTGATTTTAGGGCAGTAGAGGGTGATGATGACCAAGTATTCTTCATTGCACAAAGACACCCATGGGCTCAAAGACAAGGTATGCCTCAAGACCCTTTGACTTTTGGTAATCCTTATTCTAATTACAATAACTAATGGCAACCTACATATGACCCATCACCACCTTGGAATACCTCTCAACCACACTGGCCTAACTATTAGAGTCCTCAATTGCAATCTCCTCAAGGAGGTTGGCAGTAGCCACAAGGACAATGGACTCCACCCTAGGGTAGCTAGTAGCAGAATCCTCAATAGAGAGGTTATCAACAATGGTAGATCCAATCCCCTGGATTCTTGTAGCTTCAGCAGCCACAACCTTCGGCCCTCATGCCACCTCCTACGGAACTTGAAGCAAATACTGACCCTCCAAAACAAACACCTATGCCTAATCAACCATTTCCAAATCCTAATAATAAGCAGCAGCAACAACAACAACCTATGTATTTTGCAGAAGCCAATCAATATCCAGCTTATGCCCTGAATATTAATGATATCCATCTCAGGTCTAGAACCACTCTACCTACTCCATAACTGCCAGTAATTATTGAGATTCTAGACTCTACCTCTGAACAACCTACTAGTCCTACAAAACATATACCTATATCAAATATTTGTTAGGGTAAAGGTCTTAACTTAATTATGTTGATTAAGTTACCTTTATTCCCTTCTTAAGATTTCACATTAGTTTGCATAAAGTGACATTTAATAATTATATTAATTATTAAATGTTATCCTGTTAGGGCTTCTATTAGGGTTTTATTAAGATTTGCATGATCTCCTTTTTATAAGGATTGATCCCATTGTATTTCATATCAATTCATTATCTCATTCTCTCTGATATATACATTTTCAGTTTTCAGAGAACCCTTGCTTGTTTGTCTCCATCTCTTCTTTTGTGATAGGTTATTTGCATGCAGGTGATCTTCGAGGTTTGTGGTGTTGTATTTTCTCAACTCCTACATGGTATAAGAGCTCCACGCCTACTGCTTCATGTTCTTGTTTTGAAGATTTTTGGAGTTTGAAGGGGTTGGGGATTGTTTTCTTGATCTAGGGCACACCTGCATTTTTGAAGCATTTTCAGCTCAAACGAACATTGCCATTGCATCCGTAGCAATCCAAAACCCCTAAATCGACTATTCATTCGTCTATTTTGAACAAAGTCGAAATTTGAGGCAATTTTTTTTTCTGGTACGACCGTCCGCTTGCCTGGTAATTTTTTTTAGGATATTTTTCTCATTTGTTTCGAAAAAATTCTTTAAAAAAAAATCAATATTCTACGAAAGTTTTGTAATGTTTTAGATTTTTTTTTTTTTTTAAATCAAGAAAAAATATAAAAAATTAAAAGGCAGTTTAAGGGCGTGTCGACCCTGGTACTAGGGTACTCGCAGGTCCCTATGTAGGCAGGCCTATGGGCCCACAGTACACTGACCGGCGGACTGTTAGTACCGCCGACGGCAGTACAGTGGTCACGGCGGTACAACCACCTACCCTTCATAAATTTTTTTTGTTATTTTTTTTATGATTTTTTTTTTTTAAATCAAAAGGTTTTTTTACTTGTTTTCTTATTATTAAAAAAATATTTTTTCAGAAAATAAGCCCAATCGCACTTTTACGGTGACGGCCGTTTGGCCATCAAATTTAACACAGTGTTTTTGCTGCGACAGTCGTATGACCGTCAAATTTAATCCAGCACTGGTTTTTTCCTCTTTGGAGCTGATTTATTCCGGAGGCTGTAACTTGGACATACGATATCATTTTTTGGCAAATGAGATATCGTCGCAAAGTTGGTTTTCTCATCTTTCTAGTGGTGTGGGTCTCATCACATATTTTTTCCATTGGTGCATTCTATAGTCAGTTGAAGAAAAAGGAGCTATTTTTAGTCTCAAGCTCATATCTTTTGATCAGTTTCTCCATTTTTTGCTATTTTAGCGGCGTTGAAACCATATTTCAGAGCTCTTCAGTTTTATCTATACCATTTTTCCAGATTTCACTCCAGGTATATTTTATTCAGTTATTTGTGTTTTCACACTCTGATGGATTACCCAAACATATTTGCTCTTGGAAACTTTTTGTTTGCATGGGATGCTTTGTTCTTGGCTGTTCTTCATGTATTTCCAGGATTTTGTCCTTTGAGGATATTTTGAGCATCATTTGTAAGCTATCTTTTATGTAAACGCACTGAGATAAATTGCCACACTATTGTACATGCATCTTTTGGAGATTTTGCACACAAGGTTGTGCCATATTTTGTACTCGCACTAATATTATAAAGTGCCATGAGGGGTTGTGTAGTTTTCCTTTGTTTTTCCATCATATCTTTGTCCGGTGAGTGTCCCTCCATGACGACAGTGGATCATATGATTCCAACCTCATGCATGTGTGCTTTGTTTTGCACACCACTTTTTTAGTTGCAGGTGCTATCTTGCGCACTTTTAGATGTTTCTTCTCCTTCATGCACTACAGGGTGTTTCACATCATTTCAGTGGATCTATTAGGCTCTCCTAGTTCAACATTATGGGGGGGTTATTATATTGTTCATGTTAATTCTTCCTTGGTTTCGCCTTGGAAGGAATCTTCCATTCTCCATTGATTAGTGTTTCAAACTATTGGTTCTTGTACCATTTATATCTTCGTTCCAGGTGTTTTCCTTTGTTTTCCATCTAATTCGAGTAGTGTCATATGGGGCACTCATACAGATTGTTGTCTTCTTGTTCCTGATTATCCTATCTTTAGCGGAGGTTCTTCAGCACCATAGCAGTCATCTTTCGACAGTTGTTTGCAGCTTCTTCTGCTTCAGTGATGTCTCTTCTTTGCTTTCTTCTTCTCTTTTTGGAGTAGAGATTTTTCCTATGAGGTTTTCTCTATTTCTCCATTTTATAGAGATTTGGTTGTATTTGGGTACCTAATCTGGCCTAGTTGCCAAGACCCATGTTTGCCTTCTTGCATTGTAGTTACCTTTGCTTTTCTGCATTTGTTTGTAGCTGCACTATTGCTCATCTTAAAGGGGGGTATTAGGGTAAAGGTCTTAACTTAATTATGTTGATTAAGTTACCTTTATTCCCTTCTTAATATTTCATGTTAGTTTGTATAAAGTGACATTTAATAATTATATTAATTATTAAATGTTATCCTATTAGGGCTTCTATTAGGGTTTTTCCTATTAGGGTTTTATTAGGGTTTGCATGATCTCATTTTTATAAGGATTGATCCCATTGTATTTCATATCAATTCATTCTCTCATTCTCTCTGATATATACATTTTTAGCTTTCAGAGAACCCTTGCTTGTTTGTCTCCATCTCTTTTTTTGTGATAATTTATTTGCATGCAGGTGATCTTCGGGGTTTATGGTGTTGTATTTTCTCAACTCCTACAATATTGTCTCTAAAGAACCTGTCCTGTAGCATAAAGTCAAGCCGCCTTTTCCTTGGAGATTGCAAGTTACTACACCCAAGTCTATGGAAGAGCCTATCTTTGATATTTTGGATCAGCTAAAGAATGTACACATTCAAATTCCCCTCTTTCAAGCCATTAAAGGTGTCCCAATTTATGGGAAAGCCATTAAGGAGGCATGTTTGAAGAAACCCAGAAGAAAGAAAAAGGATCCCCAAACTATCCATGTTCTAGGATATTTGGCAGATATTATGTTAGGGAAGGTAGTTATGCCAAAATATGCTGACCCTGGGAGTCATGTGGTACAAATAAATATTAATGGTCAAATAGTAAAGAATGTTTTGATTGACCTTGGTGCAACCATCATTGTAATGACCAAGCATACTATGGAGTATTTGAATATCCTAACCATTAGGTCTACACCTACCATCCTGTAGCTCACTGATAGTTCCACCGTAACACCTGATGGCATGGTAGAAGATATAATTGTCAACCTTGAGTCTTGGGAATACCCAACAGATTTGACCATATTGTCCACTAAGGAAACTTTGGGGGGATATCCTATCATCCTAGGTAGACCATGGTTAGCCATAGTTGATGCTTTTATAGGATGTTGTTCAGGAGACATGACATTTTTTTATGGTCAGTCAACAAAGAAATTGGCTTTATACCCACCTACCCAACCTCAACCGGACTTGTCTTAGCCAATTTGGCCAGATTTAGGTGAGGAAATTGAAGAAGTTAGTTCATTGGCTTAGCTAATGATGCTGCAAACTAATCCATTTTCCCAACTTCAGAGTGAGGATGACCTACTTTTACACATTTTACAGTCCACCTTTGATATGAGTATCCCATCTATTCAGGATAACTATCCTCAGTAGTACTTCTTGCAGCAACTAAATCTTGAGAGCCTACCACCTAAATTTCTTACAGTTTATCAACATTTGCTTCCACAAGAAATACAGACACCACCTTTATTAGTCACCTCCATGAATGATCTTAAAAAGCAAATATAATTGTCTCCAGGCCGCTATCTACATATTAATAATAACCTGCCTCAATCTCAACAAACTTCCCTAGTCAAAATGCTGCAAGATCAACATAGAGCTTTTGCATGGGACTATAAGGATATGAAGGGAATAGATCCTCAACTATATACTCATAGGATCTATATTAAGGAAGATTTTTCACTTGTTAGGCAACCTCAAAGAAGGATAAACCCAGCACTCAGGAAAATAGTTAAAAGTGAGCTCCAAAAATTGTTTGATGTTGGTTTTATCTATCCTATTTCAGATAGTCAATGGGTATCTCCATTGGTGATCGTTCCTAAAAAAGGTGGAAAATGGAGAGTTTGTGTAGACTACAGGGAGCTGAATACTGCAACTAGAAAGGATCACTTTCCACTACCATTTGTTGACCAAGAGCTAGACTCATTTTCTGGTAAAAAGTATTTCTCTTTTTTGGATGGATATAGTGGGTATAATCAAATTAAAATTTCCCCTGGGGATCAAGACAAAACAACTTTTACCTATCCATGGGGAACTTTTGCCTACTTTGTCTTACCTTTTGGCCTGTGTAATGCACCTGCAACATTTCAAAGGGCAGTCATTAGTATTTTTGCTGACATTTCTCATGATTCTATGGAGATCTACATGGATGACTTTACCACTTATGGAGTTACTTATGAAGAAGCATTAGAAAATTTGGAGAAAGTGTTGAAAAGATGTAAGGAGCACAATTTGTCTTTGAATAGTGAAAAGTGTTTTATGATGATGCAAGAAGGAATTTTTTTAGGCCATCATATCTCTCCAACAGGAATTCAAGTTGATCCTGCAAAAATAGAAGTCATTATAACTTTGCAAACACCTATGAAACAAAAGGATGTTAGAAGCTTCTTAGGACATGGTAGATATTATAGAAGATTTATTGAAAATTTCAGCAAAATAGTTAGTCCATTATATGTGTTACTGACTAAGGATTGTCAGTTTAACTAGACTGAGGCATGTGACAAATCTTTCTTGTAGCTTAAGAACTTACTTACTCAAGCACCTGTTCTTCAAGGACCAAAGTGGATTCTGCCCTTTCATATACAAGCATATGCTTCTGATTATGCCATAGGGCTAGTTTTATGATAGAAAGAGAATTCCATAGAGCATGCCATATATTTCATTAGCAAAAACCTTCAAGGCCCTAAATTAAACTATACTGTCACAGAGAAAGAATTACTAGCAGTTGTATATGCCCTAAACAAGTTTTGACATTATGTCACTAGTTACCAAATATTTGTTCATACAGATCATGCAGCAATAAGGTACCTCATGAATAAGCCTATCATATCTAGCAAATTAGCAAGATGGCTCCTATTGTTGTAGGAATTTGATATCACAATTATTGATAAGCCAGGTCGGGAAAATGTGGTGGCTGATTTCCTATCAAGATTGCAAACAACTACACATGCCACCCCTGAGATAATTGATGATAGCTTTCCTGATGAACATCTATTTTCTATTGCTGTTCAAACTCCATGGTATGCAAATATTGCAAATTATTTAGGATCCAATAAGATCCCAACTCACTTCTCACCAAAGGACAAGAAATTGTTGATAGAGAAAAGTTTTAACTTTTCATGGATTGCAGACTGTTTATTTTACACAGGACATGATCAAGTCATGCGAAGGTGTGTTAGGGAAGATGAGACATATGACATTTTGCATGCTTGTCATGATGAGCCATGTGGTGGGCACTTTGCATCCAAGAGAACATCAATGAAAGTGCTTAATACATGGTACTATTGGCCCACACTACATAAGGATGTTGTAGCCTACACCAAAAAATGTGACAGATATCAATGCATCAGGAGACCAACAAGATCTCATGAAATTCCCTTGTATCCTCAAGTGGTCGTCAGTCCCTTTGACAAGAGGGGCATGGATTTTGTTGGGCCTATTGATCCTCCATCTAATGGGAAATCATACATTTTGGTTTGCACTGATTATGTAACTAAGTGGGTGGAAGTGAAAGCAATGACACATGCCCGTGACAATAAAGTTGTTGAGTTCCTGTATGAGCACATTTTTACTCAATTTGGAGTCCCAAGGGAACTTGTTATTGATCAAGGAGCTCATTTTACATCAAACTTAATCATTGCATTGATGAATAATTACAAAATTAGGCACATAAAGTCAAGCACCTATCACCCTCAAGCCAATGGTCAGGAAGAGGTTACCAACAGAGAATTAGAGGCAATCTTTACTAAAATAGTACAGTTACACAAGAAAGATTCGAACAGTCATCTTCCAGAAGCAGTCTGGGCCTATAGGACAACATTGAAAACAACTATAGGGTTTACCCCTTTTGAGTTACTCTATGGAAAAACTGCCATGTTGGCAATAGAGTTTGAGCATAAGACCTTAAGAACTGCTCTTCAGTTTAACATTGATCTTTCAGAAGCCCAAAAGGAACACCTCCTGTAGCTCAATGCATTGGATGAGATAAGGAAAGTTGTCCTGCAACATACTGAAGCTATCCAACAGCAAAGGAAGAAATGGCATGACCACCATATCAGAAGTAAGCAATTCTCTACTGGTGATTGGGCACTGCTCTATGACTCCAGGTACAAGGAAAATCAAGGTAAACTCAACACAAGATGGCTTGGTCCTTATGAAATAGAAAATGTGTTTGATAATGGTTCAGCTTAGTTGGCTACAATAGATCCTATCTGATTCAAGCTACTAGTTAATGGAAATTGTCTTAGGTTGTATCATAAGCCAACATCCAAAGAAGAATTTATGAAGCAGTTTGTTTCAAATGTAGCCACTGATCTTCATGCAGCAAAAGGCTTCGGTCTTTTTCCTGCAGCATCTCTTTAAAGTACTATGTTGCATGTCCATAATAAAGGTTTCATTTTTAAGGAGGCCACTTTCTTCATTTTTCATCCATCACCATCATTCATTCCATCTTTCTTTTCTATGTCACCCATCCATCTCATCCATCCTGACGTACCACCTTCATTTATGGTTTCTATTCTAGTTGTCATTTCAAGCTGAGTTGTGATCTCTCCCAACATCTGCGAGCATTTATTATAAGGTACACGATATCTTTTATTGTCACATCGTTTATCTATTTCATTTATTCATTAATTGCTATGTATCTATTAGTCATTATTGCCTATTTTTCACCTATCCTTTCGCACATGTGCAGACACATGCCAAATTTTAAGTAGGGGGCAGGAATAATCCATTTTAGAACTTTTTCTTGTACCATTGCCATGTCTGTCAAGATAGTTTTTATTTTCTTGTACTTACCAAGTACGACTGCGTGCTTTTATCCTGATCAACAAGTTAACTACTTGATTTTAGTAGTTTTTAATAATCATTTCATGCAAAATCCTTTGTATCATTCTTGGAAAAGTAAAGAAAGGTAACAATAGAAAGAAGAAGCAAGGTGAAAAGTTTTTTGAATTTTCAGAAGAAGTTTAAGTTTCAAGAATCCCAGCTAGGATAATTTGTGAAAATGGGTGGACAATTAGTGAGACATGAGCCTACAGCTCATGAAGCCTTGACGCAAAATCCTCAAGTGGTTTAGGCATTTAGCAATTGCGGATGACTGAATTATTTTTGGGGATAGATTCCTTTAATGAGGAAGCTGCAAGTGAGTTTTTGAGAACTCTTTCTGAAGGAGAATCTATAGTGTGGGGTTTGATAGTATTCATTATAGAAGAGCGGATTGTTGAAGCAACTGGGCTTCTGGCGGTAGGAGAGAAATTTCCTTTAAGGAGAGATGTTGTCTCTCCTAGGGCAGAATTCATAATACCAACAGATGGACCCTTAGAGGTTTCCAAACAAGGATGCAAATGGGTGTCACTATCCTTATCCATACTCAGAATATGCCTCCTTCATAATCAGGTATTTGACTTGTGATGGACATTTTTCCTATTTTCATTCTTATCATTTTAAACTATTGAGTCATATGAGGCATGGTTTAGCTGTCAATGTTCCAAACTTTTTGTTAAACCTTTTAGAACGTAGTGCCCATGAAACCTAGAAGGGTAAGGACAACTCTAGCACCCATCATGCCCTCATTAAATTATTGACTGAGCATTCCCTAAGGGATGTATCACCCCTTTCTTGGCTATAATTTATTGTCCAGAAGGGACTGCAACCTCCAGAACCTCCTAGAGCACTCCCTGCACAACCCAAGAAAAAGAAAAAGAGAGTAGAATCTATGAGTAGGGAAGCAGAGCAAGAATCATTTGCTCCTGCAGCACCTAGTCCTATAGCCTCCACACTAGAGTCCTCTACCCAAGTAAAAACTAGGTTTGCTACAAGAAAAGAAAAAGGGAAAACAAAGGTAGGAGAGTCATCTAGGGCTAAACAAACCCCAGAAACAAGCCCTCATACACAAAAGCGAAAAGGTTCTACCCCACTTT
This sequence comes from Sequoiadendron giganteum, assembly GCA_007115665.2. Lineage (NCBI taxonomy): Eukaryota > Viridiplantae > Streptophyta > Pinopsida > Cupressales > Cupressaceae > Sequoiadendron > Sequoiadendron giganteum. The sequence continues at coordinate 88,008,993 of CM021103.1, read as the reverse complement.
CTCCTGCAGCAACACATGTTGCCACCATAGTTTCATCATTATCCTCTCCTGCTGAGTCTGGATCCTCTACACAAGTTAGAAAGAGGAAAGCTGTGAAAGAGCCTCCTGTGACTGCTACAATGCCAAAAAGAGCTTCAACAAGGAAACAGAGTAAAGTTACCTCAACCTCCGTTCAACCAAAAATTATAGTCATTTCTGAGGAATCTGAGGAGCTCAGTCATGATCATTTTGAGAGTGTATCTAAGAATGTTCCATGTAGTTCCTCTGTTATTCCTAGGGAATTACAAATTGAAACAGAGAAAGTTGAGGAAGCATAACATGGTTGTGGTAATGAAAGGAGGATGCCAAGTCTTAATGACTTGGCTGATGCAGTTGAGAAAATTTCAGGAGAAGCACAATCTCCTCCTAAGCAGCAATAGGAGTCCATCCTACAACAAGAGGAAGAACAACTTGAACAAACTGAAGTATTTAATGAAACACCATTGCCCTCTGAAACTTGTCGTGCATTAGTTGTGTATAAAAGGACGTTGTTGATTGAATATTTAGAATATGTTAGGATTACCTGGAGGCCTATTACACTTCAGACTTTGAGTTTCTACCATTTGGCTGGAACTGAACTTCAGCAAATTCTTTGGGAAGAAAAAAGAAGAAATTAAAAAAAGAAACTGAAAGACAAAAACAGGAAATCGAGGAAATGAAAGAGAAAATGAATGAAATGATGAAGGTATTTGGTCAAATTATGGAATGTAGATCACCACATAGGGTATATGCTATGTGCCTTAAAGATAAATTTTTGTGGTTCCAATTGATGAGAATTTCCAAAAATTTGGACCCTGACATTCACACAACTAAAGAATTTTATGATGCATATCAAACAGCACCCATTTGGCTGAGAAATTCTTTATGTTAATTTTATCTGCATGGTTTGCTAATCCCCTTTGAAATAGAATGGAATCCACTTCTCTACATTGGTGACATTCATCTGAGGTCACTCATGTCTTGGGCAGCTAATGAAACTAACTATGGGAAGCAATTAGAGGCTTATGAAGAGGCTGAAAGGAAAGAACCTATTCCCCTACGACTTGAAAGCTCAGATCCCCAAATAGTTCTGATAACTTGACATATTGTTGCATATGGATTCTATGATCCTGTAGCAAGAATAAAAATGTTTGATCTCAGGAAGTAGGTGTATGATGAATTCAAAGACCAAACATATTTGTTTTGGAAGCTTTCATCTTCCAAAATTAAAACAAGATGGGAAAAACTGACTATTGGTCTAAGAAAATCTGAGCCTCATAGCCCTCTAAACTTTAGAGCAGCCATCAGAAGATCAGAAATGTATATATAGTTGGGCCTCCAAGAAAGGTTTGAGTTATGGTTACCATTAACATTTCGACCTTCAGTTTTGATGTGGCCACTGTACCCTTATTTGGCTACAAATGTTAATGAAGATGTATAAACCCGTAGGTATGAGAGATGGAAAAATTTTAGAGGCTTCTACTACAAGTTCAAAACTTCAATGCAGGGCAATGCTACTCCTACTAATTTCAGAGAAACAACTAGAAAGCTTAATGCTAGAGGACCATCATTAGGATAAGTACGGGGCAAATGATGAGATCGAAATATGCTCATAATTTGAATATCATGATGTACTTGTAAATACCCTTACTCTTTTGCTAATGGTTGTTTAAACTCTTTGATTAAAAACTTTTTATCTAAAATTGGGTAGTATCCTGTGCCAACACATTCCTATATTCCTGCAGCTTAACATATCTATGTGACTATATTTATTGCCCTGTTTGACCTCCCAATTGACTGATATGATGCATGTGGTTTTTGCATAATGAAATGGATTTAATGTGTGTGATTAATGAATGTGTATCGTGTTATTATATGCACGCTTTCTTTTGCTTTTGTCACAATGTGTATCATAGGTTGTTGAAAGAGGCATGAACAAGTCAAGTGCAGTAGATCTTGGCCCTGCAGTAAAGTCTATTTCCAGCACAGCATCGAGGAAGTTGTTCTAGCGAAGACTCTCTGTCCGAGTCATTGGGAGGAAATATAAATGGTCATTAATCTAGGAAGAGTGGAATGCTAGATTCTCTCTGAATCGATTGAACAGATATGCTTTCATTTATAAGAAGTCTGTTCCTCGGTATTAGGAAGCATTTATGTCCACTTCTTTCTCTATTAGAGTTAGGTAGTTAGTTGTTTTTCTAAAGATAAGTGTTCCTCCTGCGTGAGTGAAAAAATTGGATGAGATTAGACTAGACTAGAGACAAGAGAACAGAATAGAGTATGTTCAGATTAGTATTATAATGAGAAATAGAGTTTTGTGTTAGTTTTCTTAGAAGAAGAATGATCAATGTATATGATTCCAAGTTTATGAATAAAGCTGATGAAATTTTGAGTTCAATTCTTGCATAAACTGGTTGTTGCTTGCTAAGGTGGCCCACTTAGTGAGTATCTATAGTTAGTTGTTTATTTCCTGTTGATTATAAGTTAGAATTTCATTCTCAAAAGTTTTAGTGCAAACTCAGTCTTATATTGTTCCTGCAGCATCGAGAATCCATCCCTGTGTTTGTTCCTGCAGCATAAGACTAGTTCATAGTTTGTTCCTTAGTAATAGTTTTCATGATTTCTGCTTTGATTAAGTTATGCTTAAGTTAAGAAGACTTTACATTACATTTCTGCATCATAACTAGATTCCCTTCGAAGCATTTATTTCTAGTAAATTGTGGCTAACTGGTTCTTAGTGCACATACAGTGCCACTCCATTTCAAGTATACGTTCCCTAGTTTGACAATGTAAATGAATGACCATAAGAAGATGTTAGTCACCTGCTAGAATGTCCAATTCCTAGGTTAGGATTTTCCATGACTTTTATATCCTTTTGTGGGCGACAACCATTGCACATGTGGAAAAATATCAGATTATCAAAAAAAAAAATTGAAAAATATGAGTGCACTAGATATTGAAGTCCTTCATCCAACAAAAAAAAATATGAATTTCAATACATACAAAAAAAGTTACGTTGTATACAATCCGCCTGTGTCTGAATTGTAATTGGTTTGACTTCAAAACTTGATTAAGGAAAAAATATTCAATAATACACTATGAGACCAATTGGAAGCACTAGATATCGTAGTTACAAATCTAAATTCAAAAAAAATAGAATTTTATCCTTCATGGAAAAAAAATTATGTCGTATACGATGATCATCACTCCTGAAAAATGTTGTTTACTAAAGAAAACTAGTTTTTGAAGGAGATAGAAAAAGAAGTGCAATCTGATTCCAAAATTTTTGAAAAAAATAATATTAGAATCTACAGACAAAATGTCACAAATCACTAGTTTGCATCATCTTCAAATTCCTCACGGTTTAGTCGCTATATGTGCCCAAAAGTGAAGATTTAGTTAAAACAATTATTTCAGTGTCCAATTTGGCTAAAAATTGTTTACCAATATTGTGGGATCACCCCGAGTCATGCAACTATTTGGACAGATTTAAAGGCCACCTAGGGAACGAGCATCTTTCAGGAGGTCATTATGGAGTGCCTAGAGACCTAGTGATACAATACGACTCACTCTATATGATGTGGTTGAGAGTGAATCTGATTTCTCTAATCACGATGAGCCTCTAGTCTCTGACATAGATGACATCGATGCCATATGGGATCATGAGGAGTGGTGGATAATATCATGACCAGCTCTTGTGTTTCTGATTGATGATCCTATAAGAGATGTGAGACCAGTGCCAAATGAGGTAGATGAGAGAAAGGACCGAGCCGAGGATACATGCTACAGAGCTACAAACATATTTATCAACATTATTGATGAGGAGTAAGATGAGGATGTAGATCCAAACTATGATGGCAATGAGGGAGAGGAGGAGAATCAATAAGATCGAGAGGAGGAGGAGGATGAGGAGCCACGCTTGAGTGAGAGTGATGAGGCAGTAGCTGAGGATCGACACGAGTGGTGAGAGACCTCACCCATTCATTTGACTAGATCTCGAGTAGTTGTGGTAGCATGCAATAGAACTCACAGTTGAGGAGAGGCTAGCACATCATCCATGCCCCCTACATAGGACGAGGTTGATATTGCTCAGCCTACTATAGATATAGGTGATGATATTTAATTTTATGCATGTATCTTATGCTTTTATGTATTATTTTATGCACATATATATATAATGATGTGTATTGATTGTGTATTGTTTCTATCTTGCAGGGCCCATAGAGGATTGGCAGGATCTCTACTGTCAAGCAACTGTAGAGATAGTATCAGCATCTATCAATGAGGAGGAGATGGACTTAGATTATGTGCCCCCTCCTATTATGGAGTGAGATCCAGAGTCACTCAGACCATTCACGAGACTACGTACAACATATAAGAGCTTGAGGAGACAAGTCTGCTGAGCTGAGACTACATCACAGGCATAAATGTCGAGGACTCTAGTAAAGTTTGAGAGACTAGAGAGAGAGTTGGCATGGCTATAGGTAGAGAGGGATCAGATAGAAGGAGAACATTGGGTGACTCTTGTGCTTATGGAGGGGTTAGAGTTTGTGATCAGATTCGATGGATCACACTCATGATCACGCATGACTGTCTCTCGACGTCCAGCTACTGATGCAACATGAGTACCAAATCTTGAGGGATCTGGTAATCACAGTCCCCATTGATATTGTATATTTTGATGACATGTAATGAAATTTTTTGATATATATAAGCATTTTGATGTTGTATGTCTTATCTTAATGTGTGAATGCTTAAATGACAATGTGATTAATTAAATAGCTTTTGTAAGATTACTTAATTAATGTCTTCATGATTTAACAAAGCTTATGTGATCTAATTAAAAACTTGCTAGAGTTTCCTTTAGATACATCAAAAGGATTAAGTATGTTATGCATTTATGATTTAAATTAATATAATACACAAGAGGAGGGTATGTGCAAGATCATCATGGAAAAAATAGTCCCTTAAGTGGTGATGAAAATTTAGAAAATCAAAGTTAGGCAACTTGACGTAATAATTTGAATAAGTTGTCTATATTATTTCTAAAATATGTAAGAACAGAATCTATAGCAAATTGAATGTAAATTCTAAACTACTAGGTTTTTTTTTTTTTAAATATATTTGGTGAAAATTTGAAATTTCAATGTAGTAGTACTTAAATTTCAAGGAAAAAGTAAGAAGTAGGTGTATGTCTAACCACCCTAACCACAATAAAATGATAATATTTTTTATAATATTTTAGATATAAGTAGAGGACTCATGTCCCGATGTGATGCATATTTTATTAAAACTTTTAAAAAATATAAAAACTTGTATGTCTGACCACCTTAAGTTGGTTAAAACTTCATGAAATTCATTTTTTTTAATCCTAGTATGTAAAGCATATAATGTGACGCATGTTTTAGATTCAAAAAATGTGATACCATTTGAAAGCTATAGATATTTTTCAATCAGCCTATCAATCAGGACTTTAGTCATAATTCAAATAGAAAATGTATAGCAATTATTTATTAAATTCAAAGTAAAGCATAATTTATATTGGTGGAAATTTGAGAATCTCCTTTAAAAACACTTTTTGTTTCATCAATTTTGGGTAAAAAAAAATTATCAACCACATGGGCCATCTTATCACTTACATATCACCACATTTTTGGCCCATCATGATCCTACACATACCCAGGAATTTGAATAGTATGAAACCTAAAGTAATTATAAAAATAAATTAAATAATCACTTTAGTTATCAAGACACACATATAATCGTTTGTCAAGAACAAAGCAATGGAAAGCATATATGATACAATATCATAGCTCTACCAACATTGCTTTATTAGTCATACCATTCAAGGAGATTAGACATAATACTGATGCAGATGCACAACATTAATAGGGTCTTTAAGATGAGTTTCATCTCGCTCTGCTAGTGTGTAAGCACCAGATCCATAATTCGTATTGATTACATAGGGTCCTAACCAATTAGGGTTGAATTTTCCTTTTTGGTGTAATCGATAGTAGTGTTTCATTGATTTTCATATAAAACTAGATCACCCTTGTTAAATTTCTGAGGAATGACACTAATATCATGTTTACATTGTAATTGCTTGGTATAAGCCTGAAGATGCTCGAGAGAATTAATGCATTGTTCATCAAGCATTTCAAGCTAGTGTAATCGTTGTTGCATATAGGTGTTATTATCGACAAGACCTTGAAGAGAAATATGCAATGTTGGCATTTCTAGATCTAAAGCTATGATGGCCTCAGTACCATAGACAAGGTTAAAAGGTGTATTTCCCATAGAGGAGTGAACACTTATGCAATAGGCCCATAATGCATATTGCAATTGTGTGTGGAAATCTTTTTGGTTTAGATTAGCAGTTTTCTTGAGGATTTGTTCAAGGAATTTATTAGTTATTTCAACTTGACTATTAGATTATGAGTAGTAAGGTGTTGAAAAAGCTATGTTGAATGTGAAAGGTCTCTAGGAACTTCTTCACACCATTATTTTTAAATGGTGTTCCATTGTCTCAAACTAATGTGGAAGGGAGTCCAAAGCAAGCGATGATGTGTTCCAATAAGAAATGACATATCACATCAGTAGTTGTGGATCAAAGAGGAAATACTTTGACCCATTTGGTGAAATAATTGATTGCAATAATGATAAACATATGTCCAGTAGAAGAAGTTGGTGAAATATTTCCAATGAGATCCAGTCCCCATACAGAGAATGGAAAAATAGGAATTTAGGCATGAAGCTCAGAAGTAGGAGCATGGATCAGAGTATTATGTTCTTGGTATTTTTCACATCACTTAACATACGCATAACAATCTTTCTCCATATTTTCCAGTAGTAACCCATACAAAGTAGTTTTTGTACTAAGGTTTTTCCTCCAAAATGACCTCCACAAGTGCCCACGTGAACCTGTTTGAGAGTGATATGAGTTTCAAAATCCTTGAGACATCACAAGAGAATTCCATCAAAGGATATCATATACAACATATCGGCAAGGATTATGTACTTGGTTGCTAGTCATTTTATATTGGTTCGAGTGTTTTTGGTTATAGGCTCGAGAATCGTACCATCTTTTAAATAGTTATATATGGTGTCATACCATTCACACAAATTTCCTTGGAATTTTTGGAATGCATCATTAGATTTATCACTGATGGAGGGTTTCATGATTGGGTGGATGGTAAACATGATGGTTTTGGAAGGATCTGAAGGGGATATGAGATAAGACGCATTGGCCATTGCATCCACATGTTGATTATCTTTTTGAGGGATGTTATCAATGGTGAACAATTAAAAATTTTCTACAAAGGTCGTTACGATATTTTTATATCGTAATAATTTTTCATGTTTATCTTCATAAACTCCATTGATTTGTTTGATCACTAATTGCGAGTCACCAAAAATCTTAATATCTTTGATTCCCATGACTAAAGCAACACACAATCTAGTGATTAACGCTTAATATTCAATTGTGTTGTTTGTACATAGGAATTTTAAGCAATACGACAAGGGAATAGGCTTTTTGACAGGTGGAATTAAAATAACTCGAGCAACAGAGCCTGTTCTGCACTTGGATCCATCAAAATATAATTCCCATGTAGGAAGCTCTATAGTCAACACACTATCATCAAGAAAAGATTCATCGTTGGGAAGGGCTAAAGGAGAAGGAGCATTGACTAAGTGGTTGGTTAAGGATCGACCTTTGATTTATTTTTGGGAAATAAACTTAAGGTCAAACTCAGTCAACAACATTACCCATTTAGCAAGACATCCTAATAGGTCTATTTTATTGAAAAGATATTTGAGAGGGTCAAACTTTGTCATCACTTGTATTTATGTGTTTAGTAAATAGTGTCACAACTTACTAGTAAATAAATACAAGAGCCAAAAATTATTTTTCAATTGTTGTGTATCGCATTTCATAATCTATTAGAGTGAAACTAATGTAATAGATAGGATGCTCTTTTCCATTAACATCATGTTGAGTCAACAAGGCGGCAAGAGCATGGGTGGAAGCAGTGATATAAAGGATGGCTGGTTTATTTGGTATAGTAGGTTGTAAAATGGTCAAAGTTGAAAGGTATACTTTCACAATCTCAAAGGCATGTTTACAATCCTCATTCCAATCAAAATGCACATCCTTTTTGAAGAGGTGTGTGAAAGGTAAGATTTGATCAGCTAAGGAGGCAACAAAATGATAGATGGCTTGAATCCTTCCTTGTAATGTGTGTAATTGGGAGATGTTGCGAGGAGGTGGCATGTTAATTATAGCATCAATTTTCTTTGTTTCCAGCTCAATGCCTCTATGAGATATAACAAACCCTAAAATTTTTCCACTATCTACGCCAAAGACACACTTCTTAGGATTTAAGTGCATGTTATAATTACGCATTCATTCTAAGATTTTTTGAAGAACATTGCACATTGTCTTATCGTGTTAGGGATTTGTCTAGAATTTCATCAACATAATCTTCCAGTATTTTATGTATGTAATCATGAAATATCAATGTCATTTCTCATTGATAAGTTGCACATGCATTCTTTAATCCAAAAGGAATCATAACCCAACAAAATGTTCCCCAAGCGGATGTGAATGTCATCTTGTATTGATCTTGTGGGTTAATAAAGATTTGATTATATCCAAAAAATCCATCCATAAGGAAAACAAAGCATGTCCAATAGTTGAATCCATGATCATGCCGATATTAGGAAGAGGAAAATCATCTTTTAAAGAGGCTTTATTCAAGTCACGAAAATCCGTACATATCCTAACATGATTATCGGGTTTAGCAACGTCAACAATGTTTGATATCCAAGGAGAATAATCAATATGTCGAATGAAACCTGCATCAAGGTTTTTTTTCAGTTCTCCTTTAACATGCAAGGTTATCTTAGGGTTTAGTTTTTTGTATCTTTTGGTGAATAGGCTTAACATTTTCAGAAAGACCAATGTTATGTGTCACGATCTTCGGATCTATTCCTGGCATATCGGAATATTTCCAAGCAAAGAGTTCAGGAAAGGCATGAAGCAAGGTTGCAATATCTTCTTATTCTTCATCATCAAGGCACTTCCCAAATTAAATGACTTTATCTTTATCATCTATTTCCATTGGTATGTCAATGGTATCCCCTAAGGGGAATGCATTTGACTTAAAAAAATCCAAATCATATGGCTCCATGCTTGTGAGAGTTTCATGAATGTCAATAATGTTGAGCTCAGTACTTATCATAGCACAAGAAGCATTCCTCTTGGGAACGGAAGTCTTATCTGAAGCACCTAACATTTGTTTCAAAGCTTCATCCTCATTTACATATTCCAATAATGGTGGTGAATCCATATCAAGTAATTTGGGATGTTTGAGTGTGAGATTGATTATTGGTGTACATGTGATATTGTTGATGTTGAATGATGGTCATTGATTTCCTTTTGTAGTTTTAGAAAAGGAAAACCCTAAACCAGTCTTAGTATCCTGTGTATTAGGTTCAATGGGAACTCAAATGCCTTGTTCATGTTTTCCACATCCTTTACCATTGTATCCCAATTTTTTCACAAGATCATAACCTCGTCCATAAATTCTTTCCATTTCCATTGGGTTAGGTGGTTTTTGATAATCTATCTCATCAATAAAAATTGTATACATTGTGTTTTCTTCCAAAGGAGATGAGGTAGATGTTTTGGAAGGTTTTTCTTCGTTCTAGGTAGACAGGGCTATTGGTTGTTCTTTTTTTTCATCCTCTTTTTGTGTGATTATGTACACACCCATAAATGAAGGTGTGAATTCTAATGATCACCAGCCATCACCAAGTAAGTTAGACTTGGATTCTTCTTCGTATTGGTTTTTCTCAAGAGGTTATATGTTCGAGGTTGGAATCAACGTATTCAGAGGACTAGTTGTTCCTTTTTTAAGTTTTAAGAAACTTTTAGGCTCAGGGTCTTTATCAATTTGATAAACTTTTTTGTTATAGACATATTTCATTATGTGATGAAGGGTTGAGGGTACCGCATGCATCTCATGAATCCATGGTCTTCCCAATAGGAGATTATAGGAAAGGTCATAGGGCATGACATGAATAGGATTTTGCAATGTAACCATCCCAATGGTAATAGGTAAAGTGATTACACCAAGTGGTTGCTTTGTAACATTGTCAAATCCTCTAATAGATAAGGAATCAGATTTGATTTTTGATTTATCCACACGTAGTCTATCGAGAAGCTTCACACTACACACATTAAGGGTAGAGCTATTGTCAACAAGGGTTCGTTTCATACATATCCGATCATATTAGGCTATTATCATAAAGGCTTCATTTGTCTTCCTTAATTCCAGAGCTTGTGTTGATAGAAGGTAATGTCTACATTGACTATTTTCATTCCTTGTATTAGAGCTACCACATCATTTGCACTCATACAAGAGGGAACCACTATTTGTTGCAATGTGGTTTGAAGCATATAATTATAGTTGGGGGAGTTCTGAAGGAGATCCCAAAGGGATATCTTGGTGGGAGTATTCTTAAGTTGTTCAACGAGATCATACTCCCTAAGGCATGAATTTAAATGAGGGACCATAGGTAAGATGGGATTGGGAAATGGTAAGGGTGTTGAGGTGGCTTGTTGGGGGTGTGGTTTATTTCTAGTGTAATGTGTGTGAGCAACAACATTGTACTTAGGTGGGTAAAGGTTAAATTTAGGTTTATCTGGAGGTTGAGGTTTATGGGAAGGTGGGTAGAGAACAAGGTGAGGTTGGATTACATTGAAAACTTTTGTTTGAGGTTTCTCACAACAAACCTTAGTGGATGAGCTAGGTGAGATGAAGTTCTAAAGAGCTTCATCTAACATACCCATATCATCATAGCTAAAAGGTTTGGGAGATAGGTTATCGGTGGTTGGCTTAGGTTTGTCATCACAAAACTTAGTGGATGAACTTAGTGAGAGGAACCCTTGTAGAGCTTCATCTAACTTATCCAATTCATCACTACTAAAAGTTTTAAATGATATAGTTTTCCTATAGTGAAGAAGTGTGTGGATAGTTTCATGTGGTGTTTCTAAGGTTTTGTCTTCATGTTCTAATGAATTTTTTAAACGAACTAGGAACTAATGCTGAAAATGAAACTTGCAAAGATCTAATGCTATTCATAAATGCCATCAAAGTAAAATATGTGTATGCTAATTATGACCATATAACAGAAAGGAACTGGATGTAAACAAAAAATCCATTGGAATAAACAAAAACTTCAGAAACTGGCAACTAAATATAAAAATCACTGATGCAAAATGAGCATTGGGACTAAGTCGCCTAAGGTAGTGAATTGGTCCTAGTAGGGGTATTTTCGCATCAATGATTTTTGTATTTAGTTGCCAGTTTCTAAAGTTTTTGTTTCTTCCAATTGATTCTCTATTTACATCCAGTTCCTTTCTGTTATATGGTCATAATTAGCATAAGAATCTTTTACTTTGATGGCATTTATAAATAGCATTAGATCTTTGCAAGTTTCATTTTCAACATTAGTTCCTAGTTCATTTAACACAAATTCATTAGAACATGAAAACAAAACCTTAGAAACACCACATGAAAGAAGTCGTTCCACTCTAAAACATGGAGCTCATTCAAACTAATTGCTAAATGTGATTCAAGTATATCCAAATAGAATACCCTAAATGCAATAAACTGAAAGTGTACATGAACTATTGATGCAAAACTAATGGAATGTACATTGTTTGAAAACACATGATGATATAAAAAAGGATGGATTAAAGACAATACAAGGCAATATTGGAAGATCTTATTTTTAGGCCAACTAGGACACTTATGCCAAGCTGGGTGACTTAGTCCCAGTTCTGGTAAACTACTCTAGGGCATGTTTTAGCCAACTGGGTGTCGAGATTTGCAAAATTCCTTGACAAAAACATGCAGTTGGAATAAGTCACTATTCTTGGTGACTTATTCCACTTTGGCTTTTCTGAGAATCCGAAGGTGGAAACTGAAGCCTATAGTCTACAATCTCTTCTTCAACTGAAATCTAGGTCCAAATCTACAAAATCACTTGCAAAATAGAATATAGTTTGGTTTCTAATGCAGGGTTTGCCTTGGTCAAACCCCTAGTTGGTATTTAAACTTTGAAAGAGATAAGAAATCTGCATAAAACCCTAGCCCTAAGTGTGTCTAAGACTAGGAAATTTGAAGTATGATGCAGCCCTATTCTAGATTATGAGAATAAGATGCATAAATGAAACTAGAACAATGCAAGACTCATTCAAAGAGACCCTAAATCTTAATGAGATGCAAACCTTCCTTAGGCTGAAGATAGAGAGAAAAATGGAAGATTGAACCACTTTGAAAACAAATCTTTAAGTTGATTTGATGGCTAGTTGCACCTCCTCAACCTAGATTTCTCCATGATTCTTCATAGACATTCATGATCAACCCTTTGCAATGTGAGATCTTGGATAAAAAGTGAGCTTGAAGACCTGTAAAAACCCTAGCTTGCTACCCTAAGCTTCAACTTTACTATAGAAAGAGTAATGAATCTTCATGTGGAAGATGTTCAACACTTGATTCTTGAATTGGCTTGTGAAAAATGGCTAAAGGTTGTGAAAAATGACTTTAAAACATAAATTTATAACCAACAATACCTAATTGTCAGTTATTTTGACCTAAGAGGTCAACACCCATCGAGAATTTTTTCAAGTCGAATATTTTCCCGCTCAAAAATGCAAAGAACCTTAAAAGGGACTAAGTCACCACCTTGGGCAACTTAGTCCCACTAGGGGTTTTTGAGGTGGGATTTATGAATTTTGAGTGATTTGAATGTTGTTTGTTAGGATTTGTATGATTTCTTAGGTGAAATAGGCCTCAAAGTCAAAGATAATGAGTCTTAGGGGATTATAAATGTTGTTTTAGGGGGTGATTGATGCAAGGGTGTCTAAAGTAGGACCAAATTAGGCACATAATTATCCATTTCTTCAAAGGTATACAATTTTTGGTGACACAGTCATAATAGATTATAATAAGGAAATCGTGAAGAACACTGCCCTCACCATTCAACTCTTCCAACAAGAGATTATGAAGGGCTAGAGAAAATGAGTGGCTAAGGAAGGGTGTGATGATGGTCACAAGTAGAAGAAAGGGAAGGAGGTGGAAGGATTGGCTCTAGATGCTACGATAGATACTCAAAATATGTAGAAAGGTCCTTTTTCTCTTGAGGAGAAGTTCCACTTCTTGGATTAGGAGTGGAAGACAATTAATGGTATCAAGTTGCTAGGAGACCTATGTTGGAACACAATAATATATTGAGAGGGTAGTGAATCAATAGTTCTTAGATTTTTGTTTTAAGAACTTCATGAAAATTGAGACTTAACATGTAAATAAAAAAATATTCACACACACACAAGCATCACATAACACATGATGTGCGTGGAAAACTCAAGATGGGAAAACCACAATGAGAAATGTTGCTAGGAGATACTATCGTAATCCAACCTCACAAGCATGAATATCAGTTATAATGCTTTAAGGGAACAAACCCTAAGGAGATACCAATCCCCTAGTTTTAGGAGAAACCATTCAAAGGAAGCACCCACTCCCTAATCTGAGCACCTATCCAAATATTTGATGGCACCCACCAATTAGAATTACAATGAGAGATATAGCAATTTTATTACAATTTTGTTGTTGCAACCTTTTTTGCAACTACTCATTCCTATGTTTCTTTCTCTGCAACCCTATCTTCTACACACACACCTCTCTATATGCTCCTCTCTTCTACTCCATACTTAGTCAAAAATTGATCTTATGTTTTTATATTTTTCATTGACTTGTAGAAATTGCCTCAATATTCTCATTCACATACAAGATCTTTGTTAGGGTTTACCTAGTAGCTTCTTCATCAAACTGCCTCTACATCAAGCTACGTCTATATTAAATTCGGATACATAGAATTTTCTAAGAATAACAATCTACAAAATCTGAGGGTCAGACATGCATTTAATTCATTCCTTAGTTTATCCGATCTAATCTTGATTTTTCTCGACATGGCGATCTATGCTATTGACCTAAAAAATAAAATCTCCATTCATAGTGGTGGTTGGAGTAGTTTAACAAATTAAATTTGTTCACTATGTCGATTACTAGATGAAACCCTCATTTACATAGACTTAGCCATTTGTGATCTTAATCATTGAATTTGGGTCGTCGATCTTTGTTCTTCGTACCACAATCCTTTAGCTCTCCTTTGATCTTGGAAACTTTAAACATCATTCTCAAATTAAACCTCTTTAAACTAGCATTGTTGATCTCCATCTCACGACTATCGCTTCACACCATCGAAGACACTTTAACATATCAAGCAGAGAAATTTTAGGGTCTTACTAATATTTATCTTTCTTTTTGATGTCACTAGTGAGAGACATGGGCCCACATCATCGCCACACAATTCACAAGAAGGATGTTAATTGGTCTACCGATCAATCATCCTTTACCATTTTCATCACACATCACCATGCTCCATTGTCACCTCTCTATCGAATCCCACCAAAGTCATCGTCATGCTGAAGGGACTATCATTTTGGTTTCATTGATATTCATCATTCTACCCAATGAGGTTCATTTTCTATGTTGAAGAGACTCATTATTATGTTTCACCGATATGTGTCTATCCCCCCCATGAGATGCCTTCACATCTGCACCATCTAATCAACCTTGTTCATTCTGTACCATTGATTAACCTATTATCACCATGTTTCTTCCACATCACTGCCACATAATATTTCACATCACAGTCTTCTTTTGTATCCTCATCCTTAATCTAGTCCTACTAGACTTTGTAGAAACCATCATTAGATCTACCTTTTTTCGTATCTACTATTTGACACTACCAATTATTCATGGCATACATCATCTTCCACTATCGTTGTGTCGGAGGGACTAATCACTTGGTTCCATCGATATTCATCTATCTCCTCGATGAAGAGCCTTTGTGACATCACATACTCAATCATTTTTCACCACTTTTTGTCCACCTAATTGCCACACAATTCACAACAATGATGTGAATTGGTATGTTGAGCAAACATCCTTCACCATCTGTCTACACACATCACTATCCACCTTTATTGCCTTCCTACTGGTCCCACTTTATTAGTGTGTCGAAGAGACTCAAAAGTGACTCCCATGAATAAGTGGAGGTCTCTTCGATCTTCCCATTGGAGACATTGTCACATCAATTTTTTTCTAGCTCTGACCCTTTTGGGTGTCAGCCTTCAGGAATCCTTCTTACTAGTCACTTGCCATTCAATGAGCCTTAAGCCTTCCTGTCGTTTCACGATGCACAAAATCATCATTCATAGTCTTTCCCCTTTTTGGAGGTCAGAGGTCGCTCTTCCTCTTTACTGCATACCTTCCAAATAGTTAAGGCATAAGCCTTAAGATCAACATGTGAACTATCAAAACCATCTCAGGGGTTAGGGTTCACAGATATTGCTTTTTCTTACCGAACTTTATGGTAAGGCATAAGCCTTCCTACCATCCCGCAAACACCAAAGCCTTTTCGGGGGTCAAGGGTTGGGGTTGGGGTTTCTTGCAAACTCCATACTCCTCTTTTTCATTAAGGCATAAGCCTTAACCCTAACGTCTGACTCCTAATACCTTGCAGACTTAATAAAAATGTCTAACTCTTTTTCTCTTGGGGCAAGCTACAGAGGTGAGCCCAATTCCCCTTTTGACATCAATCAAGCCCATTGTTGCAATCTCCCCCTTTGACATCTATAATATTTCCTTTTGACATCAATGACAACATTATTCCAACAACCTATAGGTGTTTTGTGGTCTTGTGTTGGTCTTTTTTGGTTTTTTCTATGTTCCTGTTTACTGGTTGAACTATTTAAGTTTTAGTTTTATGCTTTTGCTTTAGTTTGTTGTTTTTTTCACTTCTTGTGAGCCCCTCATCTTCCTTAATGGTTGTATTGTAATGGGTAATGGCCCTTCCAGTCTTAATCTAATCAAAACATATCCTAAGCAAGTATAAGGAGCATTCCTAAGAATATTTTGATTTGGAGAATCAACACTTGCATTAGAATTCACATCTAGACCATTGCATTCTTTCTTAGTATTTTCCAACATTTTTACAAGGCCATAAATCTTGTCATTCAAGGGGTGAATTTAGGAGAACTTGACTATCACAATTTAACTTTTACATTGTATTCTTCAATACCAATAGTCTTTACGTGCTAGTAAACATCAAAATTTGGGGCAACATATTTTTTACTAGTCCATAATTTGCATGTTTAAAACTAAGCATCAATGGTCAAATCCTAATGGAAAGTCAAATTTGTGACACTCAAGATAAAATTCGCAATGTATAAGATCAATCCAGCAAATGCTAAGAGCAATTGAATTCTAATTTCACTAATCTTCATCTAACTCATGCAAAAATTAATGATTATTAATTATAGTTTAAATGTTATGGTCAAAATAGAAAACACCTATATATTAGCCCTTATAATAATCTTTTCTATATATCATGTTTATTATATGCCTTGTTTAAAATCTCAGTTAGGTTAATTGATTATCTTATTCATAAACCTAATTTTAATAAAGGAATCCACTTGTTTCTTTACATTTTGGGTGACCTTGTCTACTACTTTCATTTTTATTCTATTGAATTAATCTATTAAAATCACGGTTTAGATTCACAACCCTAAGTTTTAATCTTAGGGTTGTACCTTCATTCCTCATGTCCTTCCATTGATTAATTAAAATAAAGGTTAGATTTACAATTTTTGATCTTTTATCAACAAACTCACCTTTGTGTATGGTTAATCACACATCTTCTATCAAAGAATTCACAAAACTTGTGTCCTTAACCTCTATCCATATATATTTTATTCATGATGCTTCAATCCTTGATTCTCTTATGTCATTTTATCTCGTGGAAGAAAGTTTTCCTCTATAGATTTTTTTCATCATGTGTATGATCTTCCCTCCTTCATAGATTTTGTTTTATTTATCCTTCTATCTTTTTTTATATTCTCAATATAGTTCTAGAGATGTTTTATAAGTCTCATTCTTCAATTGGTATCGAAGCATGTTACAAAAAAAATTGTCTACCTCTCCAAAAAATATCAGAATGGAAAATAGTGGCAATCTTCCATTCTAGCTTCCACTATTCACTTAGTCTGCTAAATTTCACCTAGTATAATCACCTAAAATCTCTTGTGAAAGAGATTTTGAAGGAAAACATGAATAGTGTCATGACATGCATGATTAACCGAATGTTCAACAATAATATTTTTCATGAGATTTCCTCTAATTAAGTTAATTCTCAATAAACTACAATTATGTGTAGTATTTTAGCAGTCCTATTTTAGCTTTGTATTAGCATTCGATGTGTTGGCATCATTCTATTTATTTTTCATTTATTTTTTTGAATGCAGGAATTTTTCTTGAGATCTTTTTTAGCTTGCATGAGTTAACATATAGTTTTGCATGATCACAATATTCAAGTGTTTCTACCTAAAATATTTTAGATAAAGAGATATGTAGTATATTTTCTTCAATACAACTTCTTCTTTATTTCTGTTGATCGTTATGTTATTGGGAATACATTATATTCAAATATGTTTGATTTTTTTACATTTTTAGTATAGTTTTAGAGTTGTTTTATAAGTCTAATTATTCAATTGACATTAGAGAAGGTTGTAGAAGATTTTTTTTGTAGACAACAACTTCATGATAATAACTCTCTCCAAAAAATATTAGAATGGAAAATGGTGGCAATCTTCCATTCTAGCTTCCACTATTCTCTTGGTTTGTTGAGTTTCACTAATTATAATCACTTGGAATTTCTTGTGAAGGAGATTTTGAAGGAATGTATGATAAACCACATGTTCGATAACAATATTTAGTATGACATTTCCTTTAATTCTATTAATTCTCAATAAACTGTAATTGTGTGGAGTAGTTTTAGCAGTCCTATTTTAGCTTTTTATTGGTATTCGATGCATTGGCATAATTTTGGTTATGATTTGTTTTTTATTTCGATGTAGGAAGTTTGCATGATATTTCTTTTAGCATGCATGAGTTAACATATGGTTTTGCATGATCGTATCTTTTAAGTGCTGATATCTAAATATTTTATATAAAGAGAAATGTAGTGGGTTTCTTTTATCAATATGGTATGATTTATTTATGTTGATCGTTATGTTATTGACAATATATTATTTTCAGTTGTGTTTGAATTTGTTATATTCTCAATATAATTTTAGAACTATTTTATGTCTCATTCTTCAATTGGTAGTAGAGTAGGTTGTAGAAGATTTTTTGTGCAGGCAACAACTTCAGGATAGTAGTTCTCTCATATAAATATCATAATGGAAAATGGTGGAAATATTCCATTCCAACTTTCATTGTTTGCTAGGTCTTCTCAATTTCACCTAGTATAATCACCTGAAATCTCTTATGAAGGGGATTTTGAAGGCATGTATGAATAACAACATGAAATGCAAGATTAACCACATGTTCAAAAACAATAGTTTGCATAAGCTTTACTTTAATTCTATTAATGCTCAGTAAAATGTAATTTTGTGTAGTATTTTAACAGTGCTATTTTATCTTTGTATAGGCATTTGATGCATTAACATCATTTTGTTTTTGACTTTTTTCTTATTTCCATGTAGGCAATTTGTATGAGATCTTATATTTTACCTTGCATGAGTTAACCTATAGTTTTCCATAATCGTAGATTTTAAGTCTTGTTGTCTAAACTCTTTTATATCGAGAGATATGAAGTAGATTTTTTATCAATACAATATTCTTTATTTTTACTTTATCATTGTGTTATTGGAAATAAATTATATTTAGTTATGTTTGGTTTTGTTATATTCTCAATTTAGTTTTAGATTTGTTTTATAAATCTCATTATTCAATTGATATCAGAGAAGGTTGCATAAGATTTTTTGTGCAAGCAATATGATAGTTCTCTCCAAGAAATATCAGAATGGCAAATGGTCGCAATCTTCTATTCTAGCTTCCACTATTCACTTGGTCTGTTGAATTTCACCAAGTATAATCACCTGAAATCTCTTGTGAAGGGAATTTGGAAGGCATGCATGAATAACATCATGACATGAATGATCAATTGCATCTTCAATAATAATAGTTTGCATAAGATTTAATTTAATTATGTTGTACAGTATTTTTAGTAGTGTCATTTTATCTTTATATTAGCATTTGATGCATTGCCATCATTTTTTTTCACTTTTTTTTTAAATTTCCATGTAGGAAACTTGCATGAGATATTCTTTTTTAGCTCACATGATTTAACATATATTTTTCCATGATAGCAAATTATAAGTGTTGTTGTCTAAACTATTTTATATAGAGAGAATATGTAGTATATTTTTTTTTATCAATATAGACTTGTTTATTTCTACTTATCATTGTGTTATTGGAAATAAATTATATTTAGTTATTTTTTATTTTTTTATCTTCTCAATATTATTTTAGAGTTGTTTCATAATTATCATTCTTCAATTGGTAACATAGAAGGTTCTAGAAGATTTTTTGTTCAAGAAAAAACTTCAAAATAATAGCCCTCTCTAAGAAATATCAAAATGGATAATGATTGCAATCTTCCATTCCATCTTCCATTTTTCACTTGGTTTGTTGAATTTCAACAAGTATAATCACCTAGAATCTCTTGTGAATGATATTTTCAAGGCATGCATGAATAACATCATGACATGCACGATCAACCACATGTTCAACAATGGCAAATGGTGGCAATATAGTTTTTCATGATCATCGCTTTTAAGTGCTATTGTTTAAACTCTTTTATATAGAGAGATATGTAGTATATTTTTATCAAAACAATCTCCTTTATGTCTATTGATCGTTGTGTTATTTGCAATATATTTTATTTAGTTATGTTTGATTTTGTTATATTATTCAATTAGTACCAATAAGGTTTTAGAGTTGTTTTATAAGTGTCATTCTTCAATTACAACCAATAAAGGTTTTATAAGATTTTTTTGCAAGCAACAACTTTAGGATAATAGTTCTTTGTAGGAAATATTAGAATGGAAAATGGTGGCAATATTCCATTCCATCTTCCACTTTTCACTTGGTATGTTGAATTTCACCCAGTATAATAACCTGAAGTCTCTTGTGAAGGGGATTTTGAAGGCATGCAAGAATAATGGATGGCATGCATGTGTAGTGACAAAAAAATGTATCCCTTTACATTTTCTCACTTGTTTCGACCCTCCTAATTAATTTGGACATAATTGTGCCTTATTTAGTGTTGTAAAATGTATTTATTTACACTTTCACACTTATTTACGACTCCTTTAATTAATTAAGCTTAATTATGCCTTAATTGTCCCTTTAATTCATTTTCCAAGTCTATTTAATTATATTTTCCTAAGAGGAAACCTGGCATTCATTAATGCCTTAACATAACACTTTACATTGAGCAATGTGTGTCCTAGGTTTAGGGACTTGGGACCCATTCACCCATGGGCGAATGTGTCTCCCTTGGCCTTAGGACCTAAATTTAAATTATGTTTTCGGTGGGATTTCAATATCTCTAAATGCATATTCAGATGTCGACTTGTGATATTTGAATTTCAGGAAAATGAGGATACATACCTATAAATATAAGGTTATTTCACTATATTTCATCTAATATTTTCAAGTTCCCATTTACAAGAGCCAAATTTGTGATCAAAGTCATTTAGGAGCAGATCTATCAAAAATTATTGTAGCATTTAAGATCCAATTTTCATATCAAAGTCTTCTTGCACCATGGATGTTTTTGGAGCTAACATTGTGCTTTAGGTTTCATGATTAAATCAAGTGTTTAAAGAATTATCTCAAGAAATATTCAAGTATCAAGATCCACATCCATTGAATTCATTTTATGCAAGTTGTATATTTACATTCAAAGACTTATCCAAGTGTTTTTTGAGTGGTAACATAGCTTTCTTTCATTCTTTATTCCCTCCTTCATTATTTTATTCATTTCAAGGTTTGATTACCAAAATGGGGTTTAACAAAGGCAAACCCCCATTCACCAAAAACATAAAAAAATTTCCTTTTATGTTGTGTTTGTAGATCTAGGTGCAAGAAAGCATGAAGATCTCTTGAAGAGAAAATTTGAAGTTGACAAAGTTGAAAAATTTGTCATAAAAGTTGTCATCTCACAAAAACTCATCTATAGAATTTATTTTAGACATTTTGACACTAGCACTTGGTAAAAATGGAAGATTTAGATCTATATCAGAGGCTCCCAAAAGTTGTAGAAAAACCTTGACAGTGGACCAATTCTCCCCTAGGCGAATGAGTCCCAGTCATCCTTCAGAAACTCACTTTTGGTGAAAGGTACACTCAAATCCGCCCTTCTTAGATCTACAATTTGATTGTAGGTTCTGTCAATTTATTGAGTTCAATCTTGTTGTTCTAAGTGTTAAATTGCATTTTGGTATTAGTTTACTATTTTTAGTTTTTCTCCCTAAAGTGTTGTTTGACCTTGACTCCCATCCTGTAGTCATAAGGAAATCTGTAGATTCACATCTTGAGTTGGCTCAACTATGGGTTGTAAGTCAATTCTTTATATGGATCTAATTTCATAATGAAATAAAGGAGAATAGGTCTATCTATTATCATTTTGGTGAACCCCCTATTTTAAACCTAGCCTCTTTTCCTATTTTTCATTTTGGAAAACCCGACTTTTGAGCATTGTATCTTAATTCTAGAATCTATTTCAACCCTATATCTAGATTGAAATTCATTTGCATTTTATTTCATTTAATTTAATCTCATTTAGGGTTTTATGATTGTATTTTTGCATCTTTTAAAATCTAGAAAATTAAAACAAATAGTCATTTTGCAAAGAATTTACATAGTGTTGCATCATCATTCATTTACATTTAAAAATTTAATAAAAATGTATATCAAATTAGGTCTCCTAGTTTGTCATTTATCATTGTTTTGCATTTGCATTTAGACTTAATTTTACATTTAAAAATTTAATCAAAATTGCATATCAAATTAGGTCTCCTAGATTGTCAATTATCACTATTTTGCATTTGCATTTAGACTTAATTTTACAAAAAAATCAAACTGTAACCACCTGTCTCAATCCAAAATCTAAAAACCATAAGAATCAATTCAAAAATATTTAAAATAATTTTTCAAAACCCTCAGCTAGGACCCATTCACCCATGGGCACGAATGAGTCTCTGATTAGGTCTTTTTTGTACATTTCTAGACCTATCAAAATCTTTGTTTTTGTATTTTGTTTTGTTGTTTTCATTTTTCTGTTATAGTTTGTAGAAATTTTTCTATCTCAAATTGATCATATTAAGCTTCATTTGATAAATTAAGTGCATTGTCTGAATTCAAAATTGCATTTACAAGACATCATTTTTAGGTTTTTGCATAGCATAATCAAAAAATTGTCTTGTTATCAATCTAAAAAATTTGAGATTTTATTTTTCAATTCATTCATTCATAATAGGCATGTGCATTGGTAATCTATGTAAGTCTTAAACATCTTTATTGGATGTTTCAAGTTGTATTTTTGGCAATGATCCTAATGCGATAGAACCTAATCATGCTCAATCCACTCCTAATAAATTTCCTCATGAAGTTGACATAATAGGATAAGATGATGACAACATGCATGAATTCATAAACCTTTTCCTTGACAACCTTGATAACAATGCATCATTTTATCCTTCCATGCAACAACCAACACCTCTTAATATTCCAAAACTTGAGATGTTTGGTCTTTTACATCCTGAAATTGAGTCACAAGCCAAGCCTAAACCTCCAACAATGAGTGAAACTAGTTCATCTAACCAAGTGCATACCTATCCATCTTATGTTAATAAAGTGAAAAACACACCCATCAACCTAGAAGTGACTTATGGAAAAAGATTTAATATCTTAACTAAGCAAGGATGTGACATAAATAATGAGCATGAAATTCACAAACTTAGAATAAATCCCAATTGAAGATACTAAAGGACTAGGATATCAAGATCCTTCTCTCTCTGTAGCTTCTAGAGAAACAAGTGTCCTCCTTCATAATGATCACAAGGATGATAGGATCATTTTAGGTCCTCCTCCTAAAAATTTAGGTGAAAAGAAAGTTCTAAAACCATGTTGATATCTGATTTACTTCTATGAACTTGGTTAAAAATTGATGAAAGTGACTTTTTAATTTGGCTATGTAATTTGAAGGAATGTTTTTTTAGAGATAGGGGGAACTAAAAATAACTATAACAACTAACTCTAACTAGGGACAAGGATTACGAAGGATGAAGATATGAACCCAGACTTGAAACTTTGAACACCAATCCCTTATCCATTGGGAAACAGAGTCAAGATTGTGTATCAATGGACTACACACACCAAAAATAAGGCACACCACAAAAATGGGCCCAAACCTAAAATAAAAAAGATCAAAGAAAAATAAACCTATTTACAATGTAGGGGGAAACCTACCAACAAAAAAAACCAAATTTTATTATATGTAGCCATTGACGAGCTGGGAAAAGTATGACCCATGACAACTAAGAGATACATCCAGAGCCTAATTACACATTTAAAAATAGTAACTAAAAACATAAAGCACTTACATAGTGAGAGGTTCCTTGCACCATTCCTCTAAATGTCTAGATTAGCTTCTGAATGAAAAGTTTCCAAGCCATCCATTTAGCAATTTCCCTGGTGACATAGACTTTTAAGGGTTTCATCCAAGTGATAACAAGAGGACTACTTAGGAGCCAACCAGTCGGTGAGGAGGAAATATAAGCCACTTCATTCTTGTTATTCAATGTGACCATCTCATTATTTATAAAAATTTATGCAAGGACCAAGGGCTCATGTGTGTTTCCATAATTACTCACTCCACCTTCCAACTTGCAGACAAATGTAGCTTTCATCAAGACATAATTTTGTGTGAAACTCTAATGTTTTCCTTATAAGAGGACCTTTGAATGCAAGATTCTTGTCAACACATATACCTACTCCTATTTTCCTTTCTTTCTACATATTATCTTTAGCAATAGTAGTTTCTCCTCTTTTTCCATGTTCTGAAGTGAGAAGATGTGGAACTTCAAGCTTCTCTATGTCACTTTCCTTAGTTCCCTTTTCATCCTGAGTTATTTGAATAGACCGCTCTAAAGGTACTATAGTAACCCAAATGTTAAGACCGGTAAATTTTCCAACATCCTTTTGTGTCAATATTAGAATTCACATCACTATGGTAAAGGGAATCTTATTCATCCATTGATTCATCAAAGTCTTCATCTTCTGGTCTTGAGAGTTCAACATAAACTTTTCTCTCACTTCTCGTTCTACAAGTACTAGAATATCCTTCTTGATGTGGTATGATCAAGTTCAAATATTTGATCATGGGTGGATCATTATAACTTAAAACACTGAGGGATTCCTTCAAAATGAGGCTTGAACCTAGGAAATATTCACCCTTAGGGCATTCACAATGCCTTGCCAAATCTTCCTCTATTCTCATGGCTTCAACCTTTCCTACTTCAAAATTGAATATGCCCCTTCTTAAGATGAACTAAATTTCAAGAGGCAAGGAATGCATGAAGGTAGTTGTCAAATTGGATTTGGTAGGCTTATTGGAGTGTGGGATTCAATTCAAGGCTCTAGTGAATCTGTCAATAAGCTTCTGATGTTTTCACCTTCATTTTTTTGCATATTTAAAAGAGTTCTCAAAAGAGCCACTATATCAACCTCAATTTTAAATCTCTCAGTAAACATTCCTCTGAGAGTTATAATCGATAGTGCACCCATATTTGAGCCACCTGAACCATTCTATTGCTTGACCTTCAAAATATGCAACAAAAAGGTGGAAAACCACATTTTCTTAACCAATTTTAGAGGTAGCACAAGAAATAAAAAAGGTATGTATATGATCTTCAAGGTCTTGTGCTTATTCTCAAGTGAATGTATAAAAATGCTCCCTTGATCCTTTGGGAAGGGGAGAGTAACTTAATAGTGCCAAGGGGCCAAAACTAGTTCCCCAAGGCCATGACAAAGAAGAGGCCATTAAAATAAATTGCCAATAAATAGGAAGGGTTCTTTATCTCACAGAGTCACCAATTTCTGAAAAGTGATAATGTTTTGATTCCGATCAATTCTAAGGTGGCAAGTTTGGATAATGCACAATCTCAATTCTTGGAAACCTCTGAACCATAGGTCTTGGTAGGTGTTGTGAATGTTCTTCATCTTCTTCTTCAAGCACAAAACTCACTCCCATATATTCCACCACACTTTTTCAATACTATTGTGCAAGAGTTCAATTAAGAGATGATGTATTCTTGTTCTGACATAACCAAATCTAAACCTAGAAACAAAATAGGAAATATATTCTCATTGTAATGCCCCTCCACACAACCCTAGAGGAAGTTTCAATTCACAATAAAAGCGTACTAATTTTTATTTTTTTATTAAAGTGAATTAAACATACATGTTCATCTATAAATGACAACAGCCCCTAAAGCTACGTAACTGAGATTATTAATAAGTATGAGGGTCGAGATTCGGTTGAGGTCACCAGGATTACCGAAGCTGGAGCCTATGAAGAATGCCCATAGGAGATCTCATGACTACTATGCGATGACACTCTGTCTAGGAAAACTGTTGTTTATTGTTATATGTGTATGGTTCTTTGAACATACTTGATCTATTTTATGTCTAGAAGCTCTATGTTAGTGATGTTAGTGTTGTACTTATGTTGAAATTGAGTTGTACTTGTTTAGTTCATTTGTTTGGTTATATCAGTATGTGTCAGTATGAGTTTGTCTTTGGTTAGAGGTAGTAGATTCTTTGTCCATGTTACGTTGTTACTATCTCCTAGCATGGGGGGTGGGCCTTTGGGTACCACTAGGTTGGGTGGAACATGCACCAAAACCGTTGGGTCCCCATTGATCTTCAGTTCGTGGAGGCGATACATCTAGTTGGACAACTCGCGGATCTTGTTATTCATTTCTTGCACTATTGTATTTCAAATTGTAATGAGTTGTTTATACCCTCTTGTATCTATGAGGTGGATTTATGTAATTGTAACTCTTATGTATTTATGACTCATTATGGGAATGAGTGTTGTAATCTGATATTCTTGTAATGGATATATGTTATGGATGTATCTTCTTATTTTGGTATTTATTTATGATGAATGAATGTATATTACTTGTGTTGTGTAATAAAATGAAATCTAATGATGTATGTTAGTGGGGATATTAGTAATCTCGGTTATGTAGCTTTAGGGGATGTTGTCATTTATAGATGAACATGTATGTTTAATTCACTCTAATAAAAAAAAAAAAATTAGTACGCTTTTATTGTGAATTGAAACTTCCTCTAGGGTTACGTGGCGGGGCATTACACATGGTATTAGAGCCTAGGTTTAAACACTGGGTTCTCTGGGTAAATTTGTGCCCACTGTGTTGTTCCTATGATTTGTTAGTGGAGTGATAAGTGATCACATGTTCATGGCTTTTATTTTAGCATGATGTACTATGTGGAAAAGAGTAGCGTGAAAGTAACCTGATAAAAGGTTAGGGTTGGAAAGTCATGTTACGTATCCCATGGGTTATGGAATTGGACATTCCTATGAGTTTACATATGTAGTTGTTCCCCTTGTTAATGTAAGAAACCAGTAATGGTATCTATTTGAGAGTTGTGGATACACTCTGGGTCATGTGGATTGTGTGCTCATTCTGCATCACATGAGGGTTGTTATCATTCTTGACGGACGTTGTTTCCTCCTTCCTCGTTTGGTGGCTAGTATCTAGTCACACAGTTGTTGTGTAGTGGGATTTAAAGATTGTGAATTTTCTTTCGGTTATTGATGATTCTTTTCGGTTGATTGTGAGGGCCAACACTTTGTTATATTTGATTGTGAAGGTTTAGCCACAACTTGTGATCTTATTTTTTTTATAACCCTAGTGGTTATGAATTTGATTAAGTGTTGAAATTACGCGTATTTATTTATTTATTGTTGAAATGGAACTTTAATTTGTTCTTCTTTATAAACTTGGTGGCTAAACTAGTTATCTTTGTTGTTGTCAATGTCGGCTATGTGTTGTATTGTGATTCATCTCCAAGGACGTATGGGATGAACTTGGTGAGTGTGTACGAGGAAGTAGATGCAAAAAACGATGAGAATGGTGGTATGTGAGGTTGTTATGTAACTATGACCCACTATTTACTTTTGTGTGATGACTATCTCTTGGAGGTTGATCACCTTACACAACAAGAGATAGGTCATTATGGTCTTGTTTGGATGGTCTCACTCTATGTATGACCTAACACCATCAAGCCACTAATTGTGATGTTAGATTTATTTGAGATGGTTAGTTTTTCTTGGTTCATGAATTCTTCTATCATGGATTGGTATGCTACTTTTTGGTGTCCAGGTGGACCCTTGTGTAGTCTTTTGATGGTTTTTGGTGTTGTTTATTGGTACATATGTGTATTATGTATGATAATCCATGGTTATGTGTTCTTCGGAGACTTGGTTGGATTGATAGTTTACTTGGATGAGTTGTATATGGCACGGGTTGCTGTTGTTTATGTGTTGAGGTATGGAGTGGTTTAGTTTGGAACCCTTGGTTACATGTGATTGTATGGAGATTGCACTTGGGGCCTTTGTAGGCTTCTAGGAGTAAGCCTAATCTTTGGGGGGGAGAATGTAATACCCCTCCATTTTGCTTCTGGTTCGGTTTGCTTTATTCTATGTTTGGTTGCAACTACTTTGATACTGGATACATTTTTTTATGAAGTTTTGATCTCTACTATTGAGCAACAACTATTTTATGTGATGTGATGTGGTTTATTTGATTATTGTTTCACATGCATTATGGATTATGATGTTGTAGATTTAGCATGAGATGTTATTATGAGATTATTGATTATGATGTTAATGTCAGTCTTTGATAAGTGTATTGGTGAAGAGGATGGTTTTGCATCACTCGCTTGTGAGCACCCTGCGAATCTGTGATTTCTTCGTCACGGTGTGTATTATATGCTAGATATACTGTATTATGTTATTTACTTGGTTTCAGGTTGCAAGTACATGGCATTGACTCCATCTGGTTTCATAGGTTTGAGCGTGTCAATCCAACGGTGAAGTTGAACGGGAGATAGTAGCTAGGTAACATGTGTCAGCTCTACGCCCTAGCCATAGTGTGTCGTATGTCCTATTTGTTGAGTCATAATTACCTTATTTAATGTTATATGATTTTGTTAAATGCATTATTTTTAAATTAATGTTTAGAATAATTGCATTGGAAAAAGTAGTGATTATGTTATATTAAAATTAATCTTATGCTTTGATGCTATATTTAAAGTTGATAATGAAATTTAATTTAGTTAAATTTTAATTTATTTAATTAATTAAATTTTAATCTCAAAAGGGTTGAATTTAGTTATTAAATAATTAAAATTAATTAATTAAGTTCATTGGATTAAATTAAATCAAATTAAATCATAAGAAATTGAAAGGAAATTGAAATTGTATTTTAAATTCAATTTGGGTTTTCAAAAATGGAAAATGAAATAAATATCTAATTCTCAACTTTGCATGCATGCAATGTGAATTAGGGTTGTATTAGATACTTTTTATTTATGTGGAATGGATGTTTTCAATTTTGGGGAGAGAAGTTTTGGAAAGGAATTCATCTTTCAGAGCATTGAAGATTTTTGGAAAATTTGCACAAGAAGGGTTTGAATTAGTTTTTGGATTTTGGGATTGGATTCGTTGCACATTTGAGGAAATTCTTGGAGGAGGCTTGTATCAAAGAAATTCATCTTCTTATGTAGCTTCAAATTCTAGGTTTTGTACTTGTTTGTTCAATTCAATTTCAATTTAATGGTTTGGGGAAAATTTGTTAAATTTACTGTAGGACTTTATTCTGTAAATAGAATTCGTAGATTCATTGTTGAAATTCAATATTTGCTTGTGCTTCAAACAATTAGGTTTTAGTATGAAGATTTTACCCTTTGAGAATATACAAATCTATTCTTCGAAAACTCAAACCCTCGTAGAAAACCTCCACTAAAAATTAAACAGAATTAAGATCTATTCAATTTCTTTTGTTTAAATATTTCAAAATTTGATAGAATAGATTGAAAGAAATTAAATTTACATCTTTGAATTTTGAAAGACATTCTGGAAAAATTTAATTAAATTCCTGTTACTGGTTTTATTTTATTTTTTAATATTACTAGTATTATTTTCTGTGTAAATATATATATAAATATATATTATAGGTAATATATTTTTGAATATAAATACTTATAATACATATTTACAAATATATTTAGGTTTTAAAAAAATCTAAGATTATTGTATTATACTGTGTTTTGACTTTTCGAAAAAATGTCATCTATACGACAATATTGGGAAATGAGTTTCAGAAAAATTCATTGATAATTATTTATTGGGTTTCGAAATTGGGTAAAAGTTGTTTTTAGTTTAAAAAAAGAAAATAAATATAAAAAAATAAGAAAAAAAAGGGAGCTTTAATTAATGGCAGGTGGGGAGGTCAAACCCCCACTGCGCATCCTTCCCAAGGGAGTACGTGCCTGCCATGAGCAGTGCGCCCACCCCTTGGGGGATGCACTCCCCATGGGAGGTGCAGCCTCCCCTAGGTTAGCCGGCTACTGTATATAGTACAGGCGGCGCATGTATGGTGTAGGGGTACCGGCGGTACTGTCCGGCCCCTGTCATGTCTATTTTTTTTATCTTTGTTTTTTGTTTTATAATTTTATTTTATTAATTAAAGTTTGCAAATTTTAATCCATTCTTTTTAGAATTTCGATTTTGAGGATATTAAATATGGAAATTTTCTTAGTTTGTTTAAATATTAATAATATATATATACTTTAATATTATATATTAATATATAATATTTAATATATATATATATATATTTTTATTTATATTCTGGATAATAGATTTGTAGGTAGGTTTATAACTAGAAATAATAATTATTTAGTCTGATAACTTAAAAAAAAAAAAAAACAGAGGTTTTTAACTAGTGTTTAAATCCAAGCATGTTTTTAAATATAGTGTATATATAAAAATTAAATGAATGTATTTAAATATTTAAAGCATGCTATTTAATGTATATTTAAGTGTATATATATTTGATGTTCAATTTTAGACATATTAATGCATGCAAGTAATTAGGCAATGATTTAAACTGAAATGCTTAATGTGCATGGTTAGATAAGTTTGTGAATAGTATTTATTTCAATGAAAGAATTATTATGTTTTAATGAGAATTTAGAATGATATTATTTTAATTTCTATGAGAAGCTTTAGATAAAGAAATGGGTTTAAGATATCTGAAATTAGTGTATTTCCTTGCTTTGCCTATTGTTGTTATCTTTTCCTTATATTCGTGATTGGGGAAAAAGGGTTTTATAATTAGCTGTGTTAACCCTATGATTGTGCTTTGACTTTGTCATTATTTCTATTGAATGTGTATGGATTTAAGAAATCCAAATATTAGATTTGAATTATGGGTTGAATGCTTGTTGTAGCTATGTTGTCAAGTTGCATTGTGGGATTTGAGATTTAGTGTTAGTCCAAAATTGTAAGTCTTCTAGAAGAACTTAGAGGATGAGGGTTGTTGAATTGTTATGTCATCAATTTGTTTATCCCTTGGGTAGTGCATGGTGTCTTTTTAGTATTTACCCGGTTTCCATGAACGGGGATGTTTTGTACCTCCTATGAAAGCAGTGGACTACGTGTTTTTGTTGCCTCCAAGATGTTTGGAGTGAATTATATTATTTGTTTTCTCCTCGTGTTGGAGTGGTTTTGATGCCTAGGTAGTATGCACTTGAGATTCCCTTGGTGATTAGATGTTTGTGTTGTCCATTAGAAGAGTGGCTTTTGTTAGGCGTCGGAGCCCAAAGAGGTAAACCGGGTAACCTTCAGAAGTTATTTAAACAAGTGATAATTAAAGTAATGTACTTAGAAAATTAGGACTAACTTCTCACTAATCAAGATAATTTTACCTCACTCATAGACACAAGGGCTCGTTTAGACTTGGGATGAGTGGGAAGGCTTGGAATGGCAAGGTCAACTATTTTGTCCTCATGAGAGATAGTTGATTTCGCATGAGTGAGTATGAGGGCCGGGATTCGATTGAGGTCACCAGGATTACCGGAGCCGGAGCCTATGAAGAATGCCTAGAGGAGATCTCATGACTACTATGCGATGACTTTGTCTAGGAAAACTGTTGTTTATTGTTATATGTGTATGGTTCTTTGAACATACTTGATCTATTTTATGTCTGGAAGCAATGTGATCTATGTTAGTGATGTTAGTGTTGTACTTATGTTGAAATTGAGTTGTACTTGTTTAGTTCATTTGTTTGGTTATATCAGTATGTGTCAGTATGAGTCTGTCTTTGGTTAGAGGTAGTAGATTCTTTGACCATGTTATGTTGTTACTATCTCCTAGCATGGGGGGTGGGCCTTTGGGTACCACTAGGTTGGGTGGAACATGCACCAAAACCGTTGGGTCCCCATTGATCTTTAGTTCATGGAGGTGAGACATCCAGTTGGACAACTCGCGGATCTTGTTATTCATTTCTTGCACTGTTGTATTTCAAATTGTAATGAGTTGTTTATACCCCTCTTGTATCTATGAGGTGGATTTATGTAATTGTAACTCTTATCTATTTATGACTCATTCTGGGAATGAGTGTTGTAATTTGATATTCTTGTAATGGATATATGTTATGGATGTATCTTCTTATTTTGGTATTTATTTATGATGAATGAATGTATATTACTTGTGTCGTTTAATGCAATGAAATATAATGATTTATGTTAGTGGGGATATTAGTAATCTCAGTTACTTAGTTTTAGGGGATGTTGTCATTTATAGATGAACATGTATGTTTAATTCACTTTAATAAAAAAAAAAAAAATTAGTACGCTTTTATTGTGAATTGAAACTTCCTCTAGGGTTGCATGGCGGGGCATTACACTCATGTGGCAACACCATCTTTTCTCATGATAAGGATAAGGAAACTTAAGAAAGTCTTCAAAAAATTATCCCCCACTAGAGTCACCAAAAAATTGTCGGTGAACAAATGGGTATGTGCAAGATCATGGTGGGCCAAAAAGTGGCGATATGTAAGTGATATGATGGCCCATGTGGCTGATGATTTTTTTTTACCCAAAATTGATGAAATGAAAAGGGTTTTTAAAGGAGATTCTTAGCTTTCCACCAATATAAATTATGCTTCAATTTGAATTTAATAAATAATTATTATTTATTTTCTATTTGAATTACAACTAAAGTCCTAATTGATTGGTTGATTGAAAAAAATCTATATCTTTCAAACAGTATCACATTTTTTGAATCCAAAACATGCATCACAGTCTATGTTTTACATACTATAGGATTAAAAATAAAAGAATTGAATTTCATGAAGTTTTGACCAAGTTAAGGTGGTCAGACATACGAGTTTTTATATTTTTTAAAAGTTATAATTAATTATTTATATGGAAAAAATTACAAAAAAATATGCATCACATTAGGACATGAGTCATCTACTTCTATCTAAAATCTTTTAAAAAAATATTACCATTTTCTTGTGGTTAGGGTGGTTAGATAGACACCTACTTCTTATTTTTTCCTTGAAATTTAAGTACTATGGCATGGAAATTTCAAATTTTCACCAAATAGATTTAAAAAAAATTAAACCTAGTAGTTTAGAAAATACATTCAATTTTCTATAGATTCTATTCTTACATATTTTTTAAATAATATAGATAACTTATTCAATTTTTTATGACAATTTTCCTAACTCTTATTTTTTTAATTTTCATTGCCACTTAAGGGCTTGTTTTTTCCATGATGATCCTACGCATACCCTAAAAAAATTATTGTAGGCAATGGTTGCCCTACAAGTGTCTTAATCTTATGATATGTGACAACTTATCACTACTACCTAGGTCACATGTGAAACAAGTCAACAGATAAGATAACAACTAATGACAAATAACACCTTCTAGAAAGATTCCTAGGAACTAACTTAACATGTAAATAAGCCCCCTAGTAATGAATTAACTAGGTACAAGACTTTATTTACACCAACAAAAAGCATACCCACACTTTATATATTTTCAAAAAATAAAAATTGCATCAAAAGAGGGAGTTGTCCCTCAATTGAAATTCAGATGAAGATTACCAATGCAATTGTAATCTCTCCAAGTGTTGTGGATTGATTAGTACTTCTTGGGAATTATAAATTCATTTTGTATTTAATCTTATAAAGGACAAATTTGGGTAGGTGTAGGATCATCATGGAAAAACTAGGCCCTTAAGTGGCAATGAAAATTTAGAAAATCAAAGTTAGGAAATTTGACATAAAAATTTGAATAAGTTATCTATATTATTTCAAAAATATGTAAGAATAGAATCTGTAGCAAATTGAATGTAGTTTCTAAAATACTAGGTTTATTTAAAAAAATAATAAATATATTTGGTGCAAATTTGAAATTTCAAAGCAGTAGTACTTAAATTTCAGGAAAAAAATAAGAAGTAGGTGTCTGTCTAACCACCCTAACCACAAGAAAATGGTAATATTTTTTTATAATATTTTAGATATAAGTAGATGACTCATGTCTCGATGTGATGCATATCTTTTTCTAATTTTTTCCACGTAAATAATTAATTATAACTTTTTTATTACAACTTTTAAAAAATATAAAAAATTGTATGTCTGACCACCTTAACTTGGTCAAAACTTCATGAAATTCAATTATTTTATTTTTAATCCTATAGTATGCAAAACATAGAATGTGACGCATGTTTCGAATTCAAAAAATGTGATACCGTTTGAAAGATATAGATTTTTTTCAATCAACCAATCAATCAGGACTTTAGTCGTAATTCAAATAGAAAATAAATAATAACTATTTATTAAATTCAAATTGAAGCATAATTTACATTGGTGGAAAGCTAAGAATCTCCTTTAAAAACCCTTTTCGTTTCATCAATTTTGGGTAAAAAAAAGTTGTCAGCCACATGGGCCATCATGTCACTTCAATATCGCCACTTTTTGACCCATCATGATCCTGCACATACCCTTTACCAAAAATCAACTAACTCTTTAAATACAGAGGATTTCATCACTATCTAAATTCGACTTACTAGATTTCCATCACATCACCTTGCTTAAGTTAATTGACTTAGAAGCAATTTGAATGTATTTTCAGCATTAATTGCTTCCAAGTAAGCTCCACTAATTTTCCTTTTCTACTCTATAGATTAATTACCCACTATTCATCTGCACAATGCTAATTTATATTTCCAATATGTCAAGCTCATCAAGTAAAGTGGTTTTGGAGGGTGATTTCCTAGTTGTGGAGGGTATTGAGTGTAGTGTCATCCATAGGTCGGTGATAGATCAACTTAGAGAAATATTTTTGATCTAGAGTGATGTGGAGGAGGAAGTGATCCATAAAAACATTTGTGAGCACTTCATGTCCTAGGTTCATGTCCATAACCGGTCTGCTTGAGTGATTCCTATATGACATCGTACACACCTCTAGGAGTTTCAGATGGTGTTGGGAGCTACTAAGCATTTGTTTCGTGCATGATATCTATTATGCATTGAAGATTATCTAAGAGGCATCTCTATTCATCTACATGTGGGTTTAGATGGCAATGCAATTTGAATTGCTTCTACATTGCACAATGAACAGGTTGGTCAAGCCATCACCCTACCACATGCTTACTTGGAGAGCAACAATATTGAGATGTTTGCCCACTTCTTCAAGTTTAATGAGTACCTCTTCTCCCCTACACAGATAAAGCATATGTAAGAATTCATTGAGGCTATCAGAGTCCTCATGTTCACTCTCTACATCTAAATCTCCTATTTTGTGAAACACCTCTTTTTGGCAATGTAATACAAAATGTTTTTATTGATAAATATATATATATATATATATATTTATATATCTTTTTGGCTTTCAAAATACTTTGTATTATGGAAAAGCCTTGGAAATATTTTTTTGCTTTCATGTTCACTGCTTATAGCTCGTCATTTAATGCTCATAGTGAATGGATGAAAGTCTTTATTTCTTGCAAGAAACTTTCTTTTCTACAAATACATCCTTGATAATGAAGCAATTTTCAACCTCATATGCACTACTTACCTGTTTCTAAGTAGGTTTTTGAAATACTTTGGAGTCCACCATTATTTTGAAAACCTACTCATATGCCACCTTACTAAACAATTTTGAAAAATATTAATCTACTCATTAATCCCTTCTTACTGTTATTAAAATCACTTAGAAAAATAATCGCATCTTAACATGAAAACCAAGGAAAAAATTAAGAAGTTTTGAGAATCCTATCGGGAACCAACAAAGCTTTCAAACTTTTTGAAACATCACCAAATTTTTACTACTTCGATCTTCGCCCATCCAATTCCCTTCTTCGATCATAAAGTTCTTTTAATAACTACTTGACCATTAGACTCAAAGACCAACACACTATTTTCAAAGAGTTAATCTCATCGAGTGAAAATAAAGTTCTAAAACCATATCGATATTCGGTATAGTTCTGTGAACCTAGTTAAAAACCAACGAAAGTAGATTTTTAATTTGTCTAAGTACTTTGAAGGATTCTTTTTAGAGATAGGGGGGAAATAAAAATGAAGACAACAAACTAAGAGATGATATTTCAAGCTCGGAAGAGGAGGAAGAGGAAGATGGTAGTCAGCAAGGTGTGGTCAAAGATTGAAAACAAGAACAAGAGGATACTAAAAATAAGGAGAAATATGATGAAGATAATAATACTGTGATGGAAATTTCTATAGAGGAAATGGAGGTTGTCGATAAAAGGAAACAAGAAAGTGATTTGATAACATCTCTGCATTACAAAATCAATAGATTGGACAACACCTTTAGGAGGCATATTGCAATAACCTATGGGATTATGGGCAAAGCAATCTTTGACACTCTGAATGGCCTAGCTAAAGTTAGAAAAATAAAATGAAGGATGGCACCATTTGAAGAAGACAACAAGTAGGATGATGAATACACTCGAGATGGAGAGGACCCATGGACCAAGAAGCTAGAAACACTAACCAAGGAATGAGAGTTGATTAATAGTCAAAAGGATTAATGTTTAGTTGTTTCTTGTCTTGGGGTCTACGTGATTTTCTTGTTATTTGGCTTGCATGCCACCTCATTTTAAGTCTCTTTTTGTTTTTGTTGATGTTACTGACTATTATTTTTCCGTTTCTTACCCACTACTAAACTTTCCATTGGTGTGTTGGCCGAGTAGCCTACTATTTTTTGTTGTGCTATGGTTGAACTTCCGAACTATGTAGCTTTTTTTTGTTGGTGCTATGTTTGAGATCGGAACCCTAACCCATGCTTTTATAATAAAAACATTACAATACAATATTTGAATTTTTAATATTACTTAAAAAATTTAACTAAAGAAAAAACAACTATAAGACCCATAAGTATATATTTAAAATAACAAGGAAAAAGAAGTTTAAAATCATAAAGATTAAAAAGAAAATAATATGTTTCTTCTCTCAAAAAGTACAATGTAATTACATCACAATTTCTTTCATGTATATGAGCTAGGAGAGTTGAGATCAAACTGTAATTCAGTCCATTAACAACAAAAGATCAAAATAAATACAAAACCACTTAGGTTCAACTTTACAATTATAAAACCCAGAAAAGAACAAGAAAATGTTTATAAAACATATCCATGGAATTGCTCCTTAATTTGTTCATCTTGGAAGATTACAGCATTATGGATCTTGAGAGTATAAAAGTTTATTGTATTTATACGACAAGATACAATTAAAACAACTTTCTTGCATAGAACTTGCCCAGATCATGAACTGATTCTGTTCCTTGTCGCAAACAAAATATACAGTGTTTAACCAACTTAGCCAGTCCACCTTTGTCTTCTCTATACAAACTTTTCAACTAAGGAATAAGTTGATTACGCTGGGCACTGAACTTTATTCAAATTATGCTTCGCAAGGTTCACGGCATCGTTTAAGAAACATAATGGAAAATCTGTAGACCTTTGGCTTGTAGTCACAACCCATGACTACAAATAGCAGGAGATATGGCGTTGTTGAAGAGTGCAGCAGTCCAACCATTATGGCAGATGTCACGGGATTTTCCATGTCTGTGAAGAGATTCATGCAAAGGAGAAAATACAAACGCCTCGATGATTTTAATGGTGGAAGAAAGCGAATGATAGTAGTGAAGTTGGGAGGGCGCAGAGGCAGTCGAATTTGGAAGCTCAAATTCGTGCCAAAGTTAAAGCTCAGAATTATTAAGTCGGCTGTTAATGTTTCTGTGAAATCATTGCATGCAAAAATAAAAGATGGGTACGTAAAATTGATGGTGAATCTTTCCCATTGTAGATCTAGGCAACCTCCTGCACAGATGCGTATTGAAGATTTCAATGATAAGATTATTGTTGAGATTTACAAGTCGTTTGGAAGAGAGGTCAAAGTGTTGCCATGCCAGGGTTCTGCCAGAGATGAGGCCATGTTTAATCTGAATACAATTGTTGTATGAGCAGGTGTTTTCAATACATGTTTAAGGAAGGAGTTTTTATCTAGCAATTTGTAGAGATTTTAACTGTTGTATTCCCAAAAAAGAAAAATTAATAGCTTTCCAGAGTAACTTTGTTTTGTCTTAAATCAGAAAACAGATTTCCTGTAATGTTTGCATTGAGTGTCTTTGAGATGCATTCAATGCGCTCTGTCTGAGACTTTTATTTTAAAGACATATATCATCGAAAGCAAATATAAGTCAAACTAAAGGACAAGTTTTGAAAGATTATATTAATGAGATTTCTCACAAGGGTAGCGATTTATTTTAATCGTACCTATCATCAGACGTTATATTGTATATGTAACTATTATTTTAATGACCTCGTTCAGTTTGGTATTAATTAGAAGACTAAGGGATTTACAAAAGTATATAGGGAAGAAGTTTTGGTAGTTGAGCATTCTAATTTTGCACTTTTCAAAATTTTACGTGGAAATTTCAAATCACTCTTAATTTTTTACAGAAGTTTATTTGGCAAGTTTCCTATTTATAACTAAGGTTTCAAGGTCACATCACACGCATTTTGTCGAGGTGTCCAAAAAGGCCCCAAAAAAATATGAGACAGATAGTTGTGCACTAAGTCATGATTTATTGGTGCACTAATGTGGCATCACATGATTTGTTTCCTTTTAGATCTAAGGAATATATTCCGTTCAATTATGGGTAGTCATCATCAATATTAACAAGTTTAAAGTCACAAATATTGGTCCAATATTATTAAAAATATTAGGCATTAAATCAACAAATGCTTTAACAATTATTAGAACATGCTCAAATATTGGGCCCTCTCCCCTAAATAACAAAAAGTGAGAATAAGAAAAAATGAAATTCATTTATATGAGATTATGTAAAGTATTTAATAGTTTTGTTAAAAAAATAAAATATGTGAGTATTAAATGAGAAGTCCTTTAACATTGACGTATTGTTCAATAAAGAGTTGGAGAAAATAAGTCAAGCATAAGTCAAATAAGGAGTTCTAAGTTGATTTTAAAATTTATAATCTATATTAATATTTAAATTAATTAATTAATTTATATGTAAGAATGAATGTAATAAGTTTACTTTTTTCTTCTTCATGAGATTGGAGGTCGCTAACTCTTGCATATGTGTGCATGAAAGAGCTTGTTCTTCAATTATTCTTTCTTTATAAGCTTATTTATTTTTGTTTTTGGTCTGGAGGTTATTCTAGTCAATACGAGTTGATTTTGTTAGCATTTTAATATAGCATTTAGAGGTATTTGCATGGTGGGTCTAGGAAGATTGGAGGATCCTACTATATTTTCTTATAAATTCGCTCTTCGATTGGATGAACCTTCTTCATCGAGACATGAAAATGTTGTCCCTTTTTTGGTGAATGTTGTTGCAAGTATGAAGATGTTGATTCAAGAATGAAGGTGTTGTCATTGATTTCAATTGGCTAAGTGGATATAAACTGGTTGCTATTGTCATGAATGAAAATTATTGGTTATATATGTCGAGGATATTGAGAAAATTGTAATGAAGAAAGGTTACAAGTATTCAATGTTTTCTCTAGGTTTTTCTTTGGGATTTTCTCCTATGTTTGTGTGGTTTAGATTTGTTGATCATGGTTGTTGGAAGTTGCTATATCCAAATTTTGGGTTTTTGAATCGTTATACAGGGCCAGTTATGTTCACCAGTTGTGAACTATGTTTTCAGTGTCTCTAGCTGAGGTCCAAGAGAAATGTAGTTGCTCCAGATTTCTTCTTGTGTGAGTTTTATGAATTATGGTTTTGGAGATAAACTGATATGATCGTCTTGAAGATAATTTTATTGTTTGGGAGGATTGGATCATGCTAAGGTTGTGTGTTCTTAATTCTTCTATGTGTTTTACACTGGTTTGGTCAACTTTGTGTTAAAAACTACTTGCAAAGTTCACGAAGCATTTTGGTACTTATTTAGGTCCTCATTAAGTGTGTGTTTGGGTTGCCCTTATTCTAATTCCACCTTAGAATGTCTTGGCGCTGACCTAATTAGAAATTTGTAAATATAAATGATGTGTGTGGTTTATTTTGGATATATTTCAAAGTTGAAGATGGTATAAATATAGGATGAGATATTGGTGAAAGGTGTGCAAAGAAATAGAGCAAGATAGATGCAAGATAGATGGAAAATAGAGTGTGTGGTTCAATAGATCAATGTGAAATATTAGTGACAAGTTTCCAGATGTAGTGAGTTGAAGGTGTACTCTATCACTCAAGCATTTCTACAAGTGTGTGAGCAAATTGTGGTGGAAATTTCTATTGCATTGAGATTGTCTTCTCTCTGTAATGAATCTCTTCTATCTTCTTTGTATCTTTGTGGCAATGAGCCCTTCGAGTGGTTAACCCTTGTTGGATAGTGATTCCTTATCCAAGCAGTAAGTTCTATTTTGGTAGTGAGCCTTTGTATTTGGTTTTGATATTCTCTATATTATGAGCTAATCCTCACCATGTTTTTTCCCTTATTTAGGATTTCCATGTAAATATGGTGTTATTGTGTGTGTATGGTTTTTTCTTCTTTCAATTTCTGCATTTGTACTTAATAATTAATCATACTAGTAGAGTAAAGGATTATTGAATGGTAATTGAATTAATCTCTAGTGAATGTTGTAAAAGAAAAGTTTGATACAACTGATTCATCCCCCCTCTTAGTTGTATTGTTCAAAAATTGGTATCAAAGCTTGGTTCCTTGGAGAAGAGCTTCACCACTTGAGGAAGGTCCAAGATTGCGAGCAGGATCACTATTGAGTATCCTAGGTTTGATGGGACTAACTATGGCCTCTGGAAAATAAAGATGGAAG
Source organism: Sequoiadendron giganteum (assembly GCA_007115665.2). Classification (NCBI taxonomy): domain Eukaryota; kingdom Viridiplantae; phylum Streptophyta; class Pinopsida; order Cupressales; family Cupressaceae; genus Sequoiadendron; species Sequoiadendron giganteum. Next base: position 87,968,499 of record CM021103.1, on the reverse strand, counting down.
GATACTTGGAATACTGTGGATATGATGTTAAGAAATATTATAAGAATGCATATATTTCTCTTGCTAATGGTCTAAGTATGGTTGATGAAATCAAGGCACGTGAAGCAAATAATAAGGTGAAGTACATTCTAAAGAATAGTCTTTCACAGTCTAAGTTAATCAAAGCTGCAAATCTAAATATTTCTAAAGAGGTTTGGGATGCATTGGAAACAACTCATGCTGAAAATGAAAAATTCAAACAAGAAAATTTATAAAATTTGGAAGCACAATTTGAAATCCTATATATGTCTAAAGATGAGAACATTAAATCCTATGTACAAAGAATGGATGAGTTGGTAGGTGAAATGTGAGGACTTGGTGTAGGTGTGGATGAATCTAGGATAGTGAAGAAGATTCTTAGAACTCTCCCTGATGCATACAATGAAAAGGTATCTACTATTGAAGAATATGTGGATTACAAGACATACTAAATATTAGTTGTTAGGTACTCTGACATCTTATGGAATGAGAAAACCAAATTTGAGAAAGCGATCCAAATCATAAACTACTTTTATGGCTACATGTAGTGAAGACCTGGATGAAGAAAACCTCGATGAAGTGGAAGCTAACTTTGTAAGAAGGATGAGAAAGGGCTCCAACAAGTATGAAGGTAAGTTACCTTTTAAATGCTTCAGTTGCAGAGGAATTTTTCATCATGCTTTGAGATGTCCAAAAAGAGTTAAGAAGAATAAATAGCATAGATTAAGCAAAGAAAACAAAGGTAAGAAGATCAACAATGCATATTATGTGAATGAAGATGCTGGTATTTCTAATGAAGAATCTGATTATGGAGATTTTGATGACAATGGATTCTTGTTCTTGGCTATAAAAGATGAATCTACTTTTACTAATACTGAGAGACAAGTGAAAGAAAATGCTTCGAAAAAGAGTGAAGGTACAATGATTTCTACTCCTCATGTTAAACAAGAGAAGAACTATTGGGTTGTTGGAAGTGGCTATTCACATCACATGATTGGTGATAAGAGTAAGTTTGTTAAACTTGAAAAATTTATGGTGTCTTAGTTAAATTCAGAGATGGTACTAGTGCTAATATTTTTGGAATAGGTTTAGATAGTTTTGATGACAAGCATAATATTGATGATGAACCTACTATGTTAAGGGTTTAATGCATAATCTCTTAAGTGTTGAATAGATGTGTAGTAAAGGATATAATCCTATATTTGAGGATGAAAGATGTGAAATTGGGAAAGGTTTTGGAACAGTGATTGATGTTGGTAAGAATTATAAAGGAAACATTTATCAACTTAAGGGTGTTGATAGACATTTCTTTATGAATCAAATTAATGACAATTGGTTATGGCACCAAAAGATGTGTCTTATGAATTTTAATAAATTGGCAAGAATTACTTTTTTTGCAAGTTGTAAGATATCTACCGACGACTACAAAGCTTGTTAATGCTATTTGCAAGAATTGTCAGTTTGGAAAGCAAGCTATAAACAACTTCAGGTCAAAAGAACAATCTAATACCAAACTACTAGATTTGATTCACATAGATCTATGTGGTCCTACAAGAGTGAGATGTCTACAAGGTGGTCACAAGTATTTAATGATTTTGATTGATGATTACTCTCTAAAATACACATGGGTTACTTTTCTTAGAGATAAATTTGATGCATTAGAAAGATTCAAGACATTTAAGGATATGGTTGAAAATGAAGAAAATTTGAGAACAAAATGTTTAAGGTTTGACAAAGGTGGTGAATTTACTTCGAATGAGTTTAACATGTTTTGTGAAGTTCATGGAATAAAAAGACAATTATTTGCTCCTAGAACTCCTCAGCAAAATGGAGTTGTTGAAAGGAAAAATAGATCAATTTAGGAAGTTGCTAGATCAATGATTACTGAGGCAGTTCTAGATCGGAATTTGATTGGAGAGAAGTTATCCATACTATTGTTTATGTGTTAAATTGACTGTAAGAAAAGGCTAATAGTACAAAGACCCCCTATGAGCTACATGGTGTGAAAGAATTCCTATGATCAAGTATTTCAAGGTATTTGGAAGCAAATGATATCAAAAGGGATGAGGAAAATTTAGGAAAGTTTGATGCTAGATGTGATCAAGGTACCTTCCTTGGATACTCTACCAGAATCAAAGCTTAGAGATGTTCCAATAAAAGGCTAAGAAATATTATAGAGAGCACAAATGTCAATGTGGATGAAACTATGAAGAATTCAATTGAAGTTGATGGATATGTATCACATGAACTTGATTTCATAGAAGTTGAAGAAATTGTTGAAGAACAAGAGAAGTAGAATGAGGAAAAGGAAGCTCTCATGGTGTCCCAAAAGACACCTAAATATGTCCAAAAGAATCATTCAGAAAATCATATCATTGGAGACAAGATGAAAGGAGTTTTGACAAGAAGCAGAGTTGTTGCTAGTGAGATAAATTTGTCTACATTCTAAAGTGGAACCAAAGACATTGAGTGAAACATGTAATGATGAAAATTGGATGAAAGCAATAAAATAAGAACTTATGCAGATTGAGAAGAATCATACTTGGGAATTGGTTCCTAGGTCGGTAGATAAAAATATAATTGGATCAAAATGGGTATTCGAAAACAAGTTGAATGATAATGGAGAAATGGATAGAAATAAGGCAAGACTTGTGTGTAAGGGATACTCACAAGTATAATGTATAGATTTTTAGGAAAAAAATTCCCTGGTGGATAGGATGGAATTTATTAGAATGTTTTTAGCTTTTGTTTCTCATAAATATTTTAAGGTTTATCAGATGGATGTAAAGTCTGCATTTTTGATTGGTGAATTGGAAGAAGTGTACATGGAACAACTGGAAGAATTTTAGTTGTCAAATCAACCAGATATGGTCTAAAAATTGTTCAAAGAAATATTTATATGGATTAAAGAAAGCTTCTAGAGCTTGGTATGCAAGGTTGGATAGATACTTGATTCAACAAGGTTTCAATAAAGGTATGATAGATAGTAAATTATACTTCAAAATTGAAAATGACAAGATATTGACTATAGTTGTATATGTTGATAAAATTATCTTTGGAGGAAATGAAAAAATGTGCAAGATGTTTGCTGAAGAAATGAAAAAAGAGTTTGAGATATCTATGTTTGGTGAGATGAATTTCTTTCTTGGGTTGCAAATCAATCAAACGGGAAAAGAGATTTTTGTTTCATAGCCAAAATATTTAAAAGAGATGTTAAAGAAGTTTGGGATGGATGGTTCCAAACCAATATACACTCCTATGGCGAGTGGTTGTAAATTGAGTAAAGATGATGATTCACCTAAGATTGATCAAAGAAAATACAGATCTATGATTAGGGAACTTTGTATTTAACTACTACTAGGTTGGATATCATGCATGTAGTTTGTCTAGTGGCTAGATTTCAAGAAGATCCTAAAGAAACAAATGGTGTTTTTGATAAGGTAAGCAAAATTTATAGGGTGTTGTACCCTTAACACATAGGGCCACAAGGGCCAAAATTTTCAAGTCCAATAAAAATAGAAACTAAGCCAAAAAGTAAACATAGACTATAGATCAACAACAAATAGACAAAACATTGAAAAAATAAAAACTAACTGGCATTTTTCCATCTCTTTGATAGGAGATTAACAACATCATCTCTGACCCATTTGCGGTCTTCAACAACATTATTCCCATCAAATTCATCATTTATAACCACAGAAAAAGTGTTGGTAACAAAGTGAAGCAACTTAACAATAAAACAAGTCAAGCCACTAAATTTCTTGTCCAAACTATCCATTCTCTCCTATAACACACAGTTCTTCTCCCCATCATCAACAACCTTCATAGTATCAACATGCGCCTTGTCCAACAGGTCTGAGAACTGGGAATTCGAGTTCTCTTTTAGCACTTTTCTAATATCAGGGATGGAGTGGGGTTCTCTAGCATACTTCTCCTCCTCGTCCCCAAACACATCCTCATCCCTGCAATCCTTGTTGTTTGACCACTCCTTGAGTCCAAAACCATTTTCCTTTTTTCTTGTTCTTAGCTAATCTACTAGACCTTCTGATGATGGTCTCACCACCCATCACAACTGTTGCTGCAACCACTGTGTCCCCTTTAGAATCCTTACCCACCATATTTTTACCTTTTCTTTCCTTCACTAGAGGCTCCTTCAAACCTTTCACGTCCTCTTTGCCTTTATTCTTCGAGATGGGTTTGACAGCAAGCTTGGTAGGGGTTGAATTGAGATCACAAATATTAGCTACAACAGTAGCCTGGGCATTTCCCACATTTCCTTTGAGCTTTTTAGCAAAATTTTTAGGTTTGTGAGTTTCTGCAGCAACCAAGTGGACTTTTCAGATGGGGCCTTTGGAATCAACCGAGGAAATGTTGGCCACAACAAGCAGTTCAATTTCCTCAACATGAACGATGGATATAGTTTTGGGTAGGAATAATGGGGTGATCCCACAATAGTGGTTTACAATTTTTGGCCAAATTGGACACTACAATTATTATTTTTAACTAAATCTCCATATTCAGACACCTATAGCGGCTAAACCATGAGGAATTTGAAGATGATGGAAGCTAGAGTCTCATCATATTTTGTCTATATGTTCTAATAATATTATTTCAAAAAAATTGCAATCAAATTGCACTTTTTTTTCCATCTCCCACGAAAACTAGTTTTTTTCAAAAAACAACATTTTTAAAAAGTGACACTCATTGTATACAACATAACATTTTTTGTATGAAGGATAATATTCTAAGTTTTTTGAATTTAGATTTGTAACTATGATATCTAGCACTTTCATTTGGTCACATAGTTTTTTATTGAATATTTTTTCCTTAATCAAGTTTCGAAGTAAAACAATTTGAAATTCAGACATAGGCGGACTGTATACAACATAACTTTTTGTATATGTATCAAAATTAAATTAAATTTATTTTAATGGATCAAGGACATCAATATCTAGCATGAAAATATTTTAAAAAATATATTTTGATAGTTAAATCTATTTTTCCACATGTGCAAAATAGACAACTTGATTTTTCGGTGAAAAACCTATGTTTAATAAAACTAAAAAACCACATACATAATAAAACCAAAACATATTAAAATTATATTCCTTGGATAGCTCGTTCCAAGGAATACCATCTTCCAGTTGTCTCTATGAAGTCTCCTCCATTTTCATCCTCAACCCGAGCTTCAAAGGGTGAAAATCTGGAGTCTTTTTGTGTCAGAGGGTGGGAAGGTGGGAAAAAGGGGGTTCGAGCAAACCTAATGGGTTCGCTCGAACTAGGGTTCACTCGAACTAGGGTTTGATCAAACCCCATTTCCATAATAGGAAATGTGGGTTCCCACATACAAAGTGGTTTACTCGAATCCTAGTTCGACCGAACCCCTTTTGGGTTCGTTCGAACATTGAGCTCGTTTGAACCCCTCAGAACAATTTTTTTTTGCTTGGGTGAGTTTTTTGGAAGTTTTCCTTCCTCACTCAAATTTTAAACCACTTTTGTGGGTTCACCCAATGTAAGATGGAAATGGTAGAGTCTCATAATGAGACCTTCATGCGGTGGTAGGGGAGGGGTATCATCAGGGTTAAGGCTAGTGGCTTCAATGCACTTTTCAACAAAGCTCTCTAAATCCTTAAGCAGGAAGAAAGGAAAGCTTAACAAAAATTTATGCCTAAGGTGATTTAATAGAGGGAAATGGTAGAAGAATTTTTTTTTGTATCTACCTTCAAGATTCGCGTACTTCATTAGGGCTAGACAGACTTGGTCTCATGGTTGTGGAAGGGCATCTCTCTCAAATTTTGACTAGTTACAGATCGACTTCTCATTCCCCATAAAAGACATATTCATGCTAGCATTATCTTGGGTCTTGGTATGCTTCATATACTTTTTACCAGTTCTATGTAGCCCCATCACTTGCACAATCACCTCTTCGTTCACTTCAAAGTAAATCACACCTAGAGTCACTCTTTGGTCTTTCCAAGAGTTGGAAAAACACATGTAGATGTTGTTTTTGTTAAGAGGATATTCAGATATTTGAATGACACTCCAAATTATGGCTTGTGGTATCCTAAGGATATTGATTTTACACTTAGTGCTTATACAGATGCAGATTGGGTACGTTGTGTTGTTGATAGAAAAAGTACAACTAGTAGTACATTCTTTCTTGGTTGCAGATTGGTTTCATGGTTGAGTAAAAAGAAAGATTCAGTTTCTTTATCTACTGTTGAAGCTGAGTATATTGTTCTAGCATCTTGTTGTACACAAGTTTTATGGATGAAACCAACATTGAAAGATATCAAAGTATTGTATGAAGATCCTATTTGTATCTTATATGATAATACAACTGAAATTAACATTTCAAATAATCTAGTGATGCACTCAAAGACAAAGCATATATATATCAGGTATCACTTTTTGAGAGAGAAGGTTATGGGGAATGAATTCAAGCTTGAGAATGTATCGATGAAGGATTAGATTATTGATATATTTACGAAGGCTCTTCCTAAAGATACTTTTGAGTATCTTTGGAAGAAGCTAGGGGTTATTTCCTCTCCTCTCTTTAACTAGATGCATATGAAGATGCATCAGTTTGGTGGGTCTATGGATCTATCTTTCTTCTGGACTGATATTTGTTGGCTACCTCTCGGGGGGAGCAAGTAGTATATTGTGTTGTCATTGAAATAGTATTCGATACTAATAATGGTTATGTCAAAGGGGAAATTATTGAAAATATTATTTTTCCTTTTCTATTAATGTCAAAGGGGGAGAAGATTATTTATAGAGGGGGGGAAAGTAAAGTCATGAGAAAGTCTATTCAAATTTGTTGTTTTGTCTTTCATGGTTTTTCACATCATGTGTTGTCATCAATGAAAAAGGGGGAGATTTTAAGAAGTATGAAGATGTTGATGCAATAATGAAGGTGCTTTCATTGATGCTAACTAGTTAACTGGCTATCAATTGGTTTTTTTTGTCATGAATGGAAATTATTAGCTATATATGTCAAGGATATTGAGAAAATTGTAATGAAGAAAGGTTGCAGGTATTCAATTTTTTCTCTGGGATTTTCTCCAATATTTTCTCCTATGTTTGTGTGGTTTAGATATGTTGATCATGGTTGTTGGAAGTTGGTATATCTAAATTTTTATTTTATGGATCATTGTACAGTGCGAGCTATGTTCACTACTTGTGAACTATGTTTTCAATGTCTCTAGTTGAGGTCTGGGAGAAATGTAGTTGCTCTGGATTTATTCATGTTTGAGTTTTATGACTTGCGGTTCTAGAGATAAATTGATATGATTGTGTTGAAGATAAATTTGTTGTCTGGGAGGATTGGATCATGCTAAGGTTGTGTGTTCTTAATTGTTCTATGTGTTTTACATTGGTTTGGTTGACCTTATGTTGAACACTACTTGTGAAGTTCATGAAGCATGTTGGGACTTATTTAGGTCCTTATTAAGCATGTGTTTAGCTTGACCTCATTTTAATTCCACCCTAGAATGTCTTAGCACAAACTTAATTTGAATTTCTAAATATAAATGGTGTGTGTGATTGAATTTGGATATGTTTCAATGTTAAAGATGGTATAAATATAGGATGAGATATTGGAGAAAGGTGTGTAAATAAATAGAGCAATATAGATGCAAGATAGATGTGAAATAGAGTGTGTGGTTGAGAAAATTAGTGTGAAATATTAGTGGTGTGGTTTTGCATGCAGTGAGCTGAAGGTGCATTATATCATTCAAGAATTTATGCAAGTGTGTGAGGAAATTATGGTGGAAATATTATTTGTATTGAAATTTTATTCTCTTTGTAACAAATCTCTTCTATCTTCTTTGTCTATGTGTGGCAGTGAACCTTCTAGATGGTTACCCCTTGTTGGAGAGTGAGTCTTGATCCGAACAGTAAGTCCTGGTTTGGCAGTGAGCCTTCTCTAGAAATGAGCCTTTGTATTTGATTTTGATATTCTCTATATTGTTAGCTAATCCTCACTGTGGCTTTTTCCTTATTTAGGTTTTCCGCATAAATCTAGTGTCGTGTGTGTATGTGTGAATGGTAATTGAATTAATCTCTAGTGAATTTTAACATAAAAGAAAAGTTTGATACAACTGATTCACCCCCCTCTTAGTTGTCTTGTTCAAAAAATGCAACAAATGAGGTAAAGTCATAAGAAGAATGGGGCCTTGGAGAAGAGTACTAAAAATAATATTTTGGTTATTAACTCATATTTAATTATTATTCATATTTTTTATCCTTCTAAACATGTTATAATCTACAAGTTTATGGTTATTCAAATTTTATTGCCTTTTTTAAAAGTATGCACAAGTGTTTGAACTAGTTACCCAAATGTGATATGGAAATTATTCTCGTATGAAATGAGGATTTATTTGTGGTTTTCTCTAGAATGTTTGTTTGTGATATAGCTTTCAATAATGGTTCATACTTCCATAACCAAGTTACATTATTCATCAAACCATCACATGTGGGTTTTGATCTAGTGGAATAGCTCACATGATCCAAGATTCGTGTTTCGATTGGTATTCTTAGGCTTCCTATGGAATTTTGAAGACTATATATTTTATAATCTATTGCAACTGTTCCTGATAAACCCTAGGGTCCTTCACATCATGTAGTTGAAAGAAAGCTAACTACCTATATGCTTGTATTTGTATTAAATTTGATTTGAATAAAATATTACTTTATTCTTTATAAATAAAATTAGGGAACATGATTTAGATCCAACAAATAAATTATGAAGCTCTCCCCTTTAGATTTCATGCATGTCATGCTTATGATAATTTATCTCTAAACTTTTTGTTGACAGCTCATGTAATCTCATAGTCTACTATGAGAAATTATTCAAGTATGACTAATACTAAAGGGAAAGATCCTTCCCATGGTATGAAACCGATTTGAATATGTGTGGGTGATCCCACAATAATATTTTACAATTGTTTTCTAAACTAGACATCGAAAGTTGAATTTTTTAAACTAAATCTTCACTTTCAAGCACCAATAGCTGCTAACCCATGAGGAATTTGAAAATTATGCAAACTAGTGATTTGTGACATTTTTGTTTTAGATTATAAATATATATATTTTTTAATTTTTGGAATCAAATTGCATTTCATTTTCCATCTCCTTCGAAAACTAGTTTTAACACTAAACACCATTTTTTAAGAGTGAAATGTACTTGCTAACACAACTTTTTTTTTTAGGGATAAAATTCTATATTTTTCTAATTTAGATTCATAGCTATGATATCTTTTGCATGCAATTGGTTTCATAGTTTTTTATTGAATGTTTTTTTCTTAATTAAGTTTTAAAGTCAAACTAGTTACAATTCAGATATATAGGTTTACTTGCTAACACAACTTTTTTTATGTATCAAAATTCAATTTTATTTTTTTTGTTGGATCAAGGACATCAATATCTATTTCATAGATATTTTTCAAATTTTTTTTTGATAATCTGCTATTTTTCCACATGTGTGAAACAAAGAGCTTGATTTTTGGTGAAAAACCTATGTTTAATTAAACTAAAAAAATACATAATGAAACCAAAATATATTAAAATTATATTTGATGGATAGCTCATTTTGAGGACTACCATCATCTAGTTGGATCTATGAAGTTTCCCCCATTTTCATGCTCAACCTGAGCTTGGAAATACAAAAAATTGTAGTAAAATGAGAAAGGAGTGGGAGACGGGAAAACAAGGGGAGATAGAGCGAATCCCCTTTGCTCGAAGGGGGTTTGAGCGAACTCCCCCTTTTTTGCAGTTTTCCTTTGTTTTCATTAAAAAAAAGTGTCGAAAATGGGATGACATCACAAAGGGGTTCTCTCAAACAATGAGTTTGAGGGAGCCCCTTTTTGGGTTCATGCAAACACCCCCCTTCAAGTGAACCCCTAAAAATCCAAACAAAAATTCTTTGGAGCGTTTTTGAAATTTTCATTCATGAATGCAATTGTAAACCAATATTGTGGGATCACCCTTGTATCCTAATGAAATCTTGATTTAAAGGAAGGAATGCAAATTTCTAGAGGAAATATATCCCAAAAGGCAATGTACCTAATATATTTAATGTCCTTGAAGGATTTGAAGTTCAAAAGTATACTATGTTTAAAAAGTCTTTTGTTAGACATGATTTAGATCTACATAGTTCTAGAGATCATGAATATAGTGGTTTTCCTAATCCATTAATAAAGAATAATTTAAATAGTATATTGGTGCCTTCTAAAGAAGGGGTCTTTACTTCTACCACTATTATATACATGGTTTTGAGATATGTGGTTGAGCTAGTACCACTTAGTTATTTTTTATGAGCTTGAATCCATAAAAGCATGCACATTCCTAGTGGAAGTTGATTATCATTTTTATTGAGCTATCTTCTTGAGTGCATATGTGAAGCATTGAATGGGATGTAAGGTTGCATGGTTACCCATTATTCTTGGATATACATGAAGTTTGGATTGGAGGAGCTTGATATTTTGTATGTATTCATGGACACTTTTTAAGTTTATTATAATATTTCATTGATAAATAATGCATTGAGTGTGGATTCTTTTAGAGGTTATATGTTCTCCTCATGAGTGTTTTCATGGGGTATATCTTGTGTAATCTTACATTATGTCTTTTATCTTTATATTACAGTTATTTATAGGATTATATGCATGATTTTATCTCATAAGTTTATACAAGAAATAGTTTGATCAACTTGCCAATTTCCTAATATTTGTGCTATCATGGTAGTATAACAAAAGATAGACATCCCTTGAATATTCATAGATACATGGATTCGTATTCGACTAGAGATTTCAATAATAAAATATCCACTCGTGAATAAATGTTTACTTTCTTTAGTGGTTCCATTAGTTGGATGAGAAAACAATAGACTACAATTTCTTTTTCCATTAATAAGGTATATTATATGGTAGCTACCCATGCCTATAAATAGATCATGTTAAAAAAGTGTGTTTAAATGTTAGGTTGAAATCGGGAGTAATTATAGTTATTGTAAAATTTAGAGTGAAATTTTCATACTAAATAAGCCCACTTCTCATGCAAGGACCAAGAACATAGATGTGCAATACCACTTTTTTAGAGATATGGTCAAAAATAAAATATGAAGCTAAAGAAGGTAAAAAATTAGGCAAATATTATAGACGGTTTTAGTAAAGCTTGTAAGCACAAAGAATTTTCAAATGATTTTCAAATTCAATGGGTCTATTGGAACCTTGTAGTTAGATTCCAATGTTAATGATATTCCCTTTTTCCCTTGCAAGGTATTAAACAAGTGGGAGAATTATTTCAATTGAGGTATCTCAACCTTTTTAAGTTCCTAGTATTATTATTTAGTTATTAATTCTTCATATATTAAATGGCCTCACATGGGTGTAAAGAAGCTAAGCAAGCAAAACAAATCTACACTAATCTTGAGAGGAGGGTTATGAAAAAACATTTTAGATCTAAAAAATTGCAAAAACTTAAACAAAAATAAAACATAAATAATATTCATACCACAACATAGTAATTTACATGGGGAAAACCCTTTTAAGAGAAAAAATCCACCCAATATATTATTCAGAAATCAACAATATTATAATATACTTGTAGAACATAATTTCTCATAGGAGTATCACCAAATAGAGATCCATAGACAACTCAATAGCTATAAAACACTTAAACGCGTAACCTCCATCTAATGCACTGAATATATAGGAGATACAAAACATGAAATATTCAAATGGCATTACAAAACTAGGAGTGAAAATCATCCCATCCTTATCTCCAATAATAGATGTCTATGATGTGTATAAACACACAATACCACATGTAACTCCCCCTTTATAGCTCATTTATGGGTCTAACATTTTTTTACATCTCCCATTTTAGGAAACCCAACTTTCAAAGGCCATAGCTTTTGATTCAAGTGGTTGATTGACGAACCATTTGAACCATCAAAAAGCTCATGAAATGATCTATCAATCTATAACCATTACACTAGTTGTGACAAATTTCCATCTTCAAAAATTCCTTTAACACCTTCAAAATAGACTTTAAAACTTTGAAAAATGAAAAAATTAATATCTTCAAATCCAAAAACTATCTTGCAATGAAAATTTATGAGCATTCTTATTTATCCAATTTGAATCTTTGGGGAAAATTTTGCATCAATTTGTGCTCAAATGTAAACTTAAGTTGTAAACAATAACTTCATGTAATTTTAAAATTGAGATACTACTTTCGTAACAATGGGAAGCAAGGCATCCCACTTTCTATTAGCACTTATTGTACCATATGTCAAATATCTTGAATTATTGTAACATGTATTTGAATAGAATATATTGAGGACATACATGATTCCGTGTGATCCTATGATAGATGGTATGATGTGTAAAAGAGAAAAGTTAGGGGGTTACTTTATAATCTTATAAGATTATGATGCATGTCATAAGCATCATTAGAGGATATTATGAAGCCTAAAATGGATTCCAAATTTAGATTATGGGTTATGGTTTATGACAACTTATGAGAGATGTAATAAATCTATAATTTTGATGGAATTGATTGTCCATGATTTAGGATATTAGAATTTGTGATCATGTTAGCTACCACATTTTAGGGTATTTTTATCATGGTTTGGGGTTTCCATTTGGTGGTTTCTTATATTTACTATTCTATAAACTGATTCTTAGGATTTATAACTATTTATTTTCTTAAAATTGTAATAAATGAGCTATAATATTACTAAAATCATTCTACAATTGACTATTGATTCTACTCTTGTAAAATAATTCTCTACAAGTTTATTGTAACATAGTTTAGTTATTGAATGATACATTAGATTGCTTTGGAGTGTGGGTTTTTATCAAAAATATTTCCCCATATAAATCATGGTGTAATTATTTGCATTGTTTATATTTTTGTATATATGTTTCAATATTTTTTGTAATTGTTAAATCAATTTCAAAGTTTTTGCTCATCACTCCTCTTGAGGTTTAGTGTAGGAGTTTTATTCTGCAAGTTTTTCTTCCTTACATTATAATCATGCACAAGGTTGTTCTAAGAATAAATATATAACATTCAAATATAAATATAATGAGATTATAGAGAAAGGGGAGATAAATATTAATCATACCCTAGATCCCACAAATCCATTATTTCACAAGATAGGATATGTGAAAACAACTCATGTATATGAATAGATTATTCTTTCTCAACATAACATGTATAATGTTTATATTATACGTGACATAAAATAGAAACCACATGATACACATGATGAGGAATTTTAAATTTCTCCTTGATGGAAATTGGAGAGGATGATGAAACCTTGAAATACAAGAAAAGTATAGGAAGCTTAAAGAAACATAAATTGAGATAAAGTTTTAATCTAATATGAGAATTAAAAAATAGATAAAATATTTAAAAGAAATAGAAAATCCAACTTAGGGGTAAATAGAGTGGTTCAAGAGATAGTCAGGTTCAAATAAAGTGTGGAAAATATATCCTTTGATATATCTAGGGAAATTAATACAATAAATAAATCAATAATTAAATTTTAACCCAAATATAAGATCTTATAAGGCTAGAAAATAATAAAATAAATGATATAATTAACTAAGAGGGGTTGATATTTATAGTTCTAAAGGTGTTAAGGAATATATTTTTTCAATAATGTGTACTCTATGACCTTTCTTAAGAACTTGATATTAGATCTACAATAGTGAGACTCCAAAATATTGGAAAAATGAATTGTGCCTTATCAAGGGTTAAATTACATGGGTGGCCATAAACTAGGAACAAGTGACCTTGTTCCTATAATGGTAGATGTGAAGTCGGTACTTTTCTTCTCTGAAAATGGGTTCACTTGCCTATACCTAGACTAGGTGTTGCTTAAAAGCACTATTTAGACCTACCATGAAGTGAGACAATTTGTAACTATGTGCAAATAAAGTGGAGTAGAAATTACCAAAGTAAAAGTATACACACACCAATGAAACGTCTTACATAAAATGAATTGAAATAAAAAACTAAGTTGTTATGGTTATCCTTTCAAATCATCTCATTGTTCTCTAATCTTAAGGATCCTCAAATTCATGCTCTTAGATTTGTATGTTGCACATGAATTCACAAGATGACAACCTAAGAAACAAGAAGATTTATGAAATGCAAATATACATACCTATATTAACATATTTTGTATTTTTTTTTATGTGAAGACTGAATGAAATATGAGATTGTTTCTATGTAAATGATGCTAAGGTTATTTATATTTATGTAATGCAAATCTAAATCCAACTCTATGATAAACACAATAAAAACTAATGCAATGTACTAAAATGCTACAAAGTAAAATTTCCATGCTAACAATGCTAAATGCTATGCAACTCTAAAATGCTCTCAATTTCTGTCAATTGCTAAGATAATTGATGCAGCATAATTTTATGATCAAATCCTTGTCGAAAAGTTGTAGAATTGTCTCCTATTTATAGATTTTTCCAAGCATTTGATGAGGTGGCAAAGATGGATGGTCAAGATCATGATCCTGAGAGATCAACGTTTGAGCATAAGGAAGTTGGAGGAAATCATGGAGGCTGCTCCATTTGGAAGGGAAAATTATCCAAGTGTCAAAGAGCATCAATTGGAAAGATGAGTCATGTGTCTCCAAGGAGGTTAGGAGGTTAGATGAGTATTCCTAGTTTGAAAATTAGAAATAAAAGAAATCATGTGGCATGTGATGATGTGGAGGGTGATTTGAAGGAAGTTATGAAATTATAGAGAAATGTGAGAAATTTGAATTAAAAATTCAAATTTAATTGAGGAAGGGGGAATAATCAAATAACAAATTATTTAAATTTGTGTATTTAATTAAATCAAGAGGAAAGATGATTTTTGAATAGAATAATTAAAGGTGTGAACTATATTTATATAAGTAGAAGAATTAAGATTCATTAATTGAATAATTGGTATTTAATTAATTGGTGCTTCAGACCATTTTTATGTGTATACATTTTTCCCTTCTTTGAAGTGATGTGCGTAGATGCATTGCGTCAAAGAAATTTTTTTCACACCGTGATGATAAAAAATTCGACATGCTTCAGATGCTAGATTTTTTAGGTGATGATGGATATATGCCCCCTCGAGAGATAAATTGGTGATATTTTTGTATTTTTTGAAAAAAAAAAAAAAATTGATGATTTTTGAAACTTTTGATGATGTTGAAATTTTTAGCACATTTCAACAGTTTATCTCCCGAAAATAGTAATGAGATCTTCCTTGGTTGATGAGTTGGTGAATTAATCCCCTTTGAAAAATAAAATAAAGTAATGTCACTTAATTACCCTTTTAATAGGTAAAAAGTGAAAAAGCTCATTTGTGCATTGTGATTTTGAAAATTTAAGAGATTGAGCAACTTTGAGCATTTTGGAGAAAAATAGTGATCCTGATTCAAACACATCGATTCGAGCGTGTGCGACGACACAATCGCCCGACAACATATGGACCTCCGGTACAAATCTTTGAAAATCTCATTTTTGTGAATTTTGAATTTTATGCTCAAATGTTTTAGCACATCCATAGGATAGAATAGCACATGCATGACCTATTTTAGCACATAGAACTAGATTTTTAGTGCATACATGACCCGATGTAGCATATAGGTTGTCTGTTTTGGAACTTAGGTCTTTGAGAGCATATGATGCATTATTTAGCGCATCCATTAGGTGAAGTAGCGCATCAACAAAGTAGTGCATACATGCACTATTATGGCACATTGATGTGAAATTTTAGCGTATACGTGGAATTGGCACATTTGTGAACTGTAATGGCGCATATATTAAATTTTCTAGCACATTGATGTTTTAGCACATAGAAGCATTGTTATGGCGCATCCATGCTAGAATAGAGGATTTTTTATTTTTCTCCTTGATTTTAGATTTTTTTCGATCACGCCAGCCTTTGAGTTGATTTTGATTGATGATGTTTGTAGATTAGATGATGATCGATCTCATGATAGGTGAGATTCAATGATTGATTCATGATGATTGACCTCATGATAGGCAATGATCATGATAAATTGATAGACTAACCTCATGATAGGCAAGGTGTAGTAATAGATTGTTTGATTGATTTACCTCATGGTAGGTGATGTGCATTGATAAATTTATAGATTGATAAGTTGATAGGTTGATTGATGTTTGATTGATTTACACAATTTTGTGATTTTGTGATTTTTGATGATGATAGGAGAGTGATTTAGGAGTCCTCATATCTTAGGAGTGCTTCTAATGGACTTGGGAGATGATTCCCCACTTGAGTCAGACTGGGGGATCTAATTGAGAGATGCAAGTTGTACTACTTGATTGATATGCCCCAAGTTAGAATTAACTAGGCACTACTGATAGCTTTAGCAGAGCGGTGGCATAGCGACCAAAACACCTTTCACCTAGCTACCGGCGAGATGATCATGATGCTAGAGGATGTGTATCAAATTCTATGGATTCCCGTGGTAGGAGACATACTTGCATATGATCATACAGAGCAGGGTGGGACAGATGCCCTTCGGGGGATATTTCATGATGATCAGATCAGCAAGTACGAGATGCGTGAGAAATATGCCCCATTACCTTCTATACTTGTTGGTTTTGTTAGTGGTTTCTTATGTCTTGATCGTAGGTCGAAGGGACTATCCATTGGTTGGGGTCGGATACTAGAGTAGATGATTCTACAGGGGACCGGATATGCCTGTGTTTCCTACATGCTAGCACATTTATATCATGATATGCATTAGGTAGTCTATCTTGGAGCTGCTAGCCTATCAGCCAAAGTTACATTATTATAGATTTGTGCATGGGAGCACATAGTTGTTACCAGACCAGTTGCAAATAGGTTTCAGCCGATTGGCAGGCCGTATGTATATGGATATAGAGGCCCCATTGTCCAGCATAAGCTAGGAAAATTAGAGTACTAGAGATGAGTGTTGGATGACCTCGATATTGTGACATGGTTGCCCTACCTAGAATGTGAGCAATGGGCAAAGGATTAGTTGGAGATGCCATATGTGTGCAGAGCCAGGTTTTTGATTGGGAAGATGGTTCATTATTGAGAGGTTTCTTCTAGGTTGGGTGCACCGATAGTATGGCAGATTTCAAGGCATACCCTAGGGAGTGGCCACGTACGTGCGAAGGCACCAGGATATACCAGAGTGGGGGCCCCTTTTGTCCTATGATACAGCATGTGGAGAGTATTATGGGTTACATCCCGTGATGTGGGCCTATCATCCAGAGGTTACAGAGGTGATGATGTCAGAGGATTATGCAAAGTTATTCATCACACATTCATTTCCAAAACTATTCAGTCTTGACAAGCCATTGCCAGTGTTGGATGATGATGAGGAGAGGGCACTGAGATAGAGGAGAGGGAGGGGTTATGGAGAGGAGGAGAGAGTTGAGGGTGGGGATGGAGGAGGAGATGACAATGGGAATGGAGGAGGAGGAGGTGGTGATGGAGATGGATGAATAGGTGGAGGAGGCAGAGTATTTGATGTGAGAGATAACATGATACATTAGCGTAGGAGATCATTGGTGGCTACAACACAGCAACATGTACAGATTGAGGTGCCTTCACAACATAAGTAGACACAAATTTTTTCCTTGCAGACACAAGTACAGACATTGCAGGCATAGCTAGCTCATGCCCTAGGGTAGTTTTCTACATTATAGGGACAAGTATAGACACTGCAAGGTCGGCTAGCTCAGGCCCAGACATAGTTGTAGGCATAGGGACAGGCACATGCTTAGATTTCCACTTTGACGGTAGAGAGGGATACAACTAAACAAAATGGAGAGCAGGTGGTGGCCCTAGAAAATATATTGCAGAAAGTAGAAGAGGGGACCACTGTCAGTGACATGATGAGAGACGTTACTCGGATCACCAAAGAGGCTAAGTACTACAGGGGTTGTTATTATGATGTAATTCCTGCAAAGTGTCAGGTGAGTTATGTTGAGTCTAAGTCAGCACAAAGCCACTCTCGGACCACCAACATGGGTGTGGTTGGGCCACCACAACGAGATTCAGGTCCATACCTATGTACAGGTGCACTGGGTGCAAGTCCATCAGGAGCTACAGGAGGTTTAGCAGGAGCGTCAACGAGGCCCATGACATTTGGGGGTAGCACCTCATAGTGCTTTCATTTGATCAACTTTGATGTATTTGTTGAGACATTGTATACACCGATTCAAATACTTGATGATATTATGATATACTTCCCCATTTTTGATGATGTATCTCTTCATATTGCTGGACATCCTTATACACTTGATATTATTATTATGAGATTTATATGATATGCAGTTACGATGATTGTTCTTCATGATGTTTATATGCTTTTTATGATGGATTTTTTATGGATGCATTTAATTTTATGTGCTATATTTCATGCAATATTCTATGTTATTATGCTATGTTTTATGTATGGATGCATTAATGAGATGATGATGTATGATTCTATGTGTTGAAGGATGATGCTTTTATTATGATGTATGAGATGGATGCAGTCATGAAAATGATATGGTATGCACTGTATTTTTGTATTTTTCACATGTATATATCGATGATATGGACAGATGAATGAATACATAACATTTTATTATATGGAATGCAAATATATGATTTTATACATGGATATGAATAATTTATGATTTCTAGTGCATGATAAAGGAATTGATTAATTTTGGAGATGATAAATACAAATGTATGGATATATGATAATGCATGGATGTCTGATGAATGCAAATGTATGGGTGTATGAAGCTAATGTTTTCTTTTGGATTTTTCTGATGCAAATATATGACCTAAATGTATGAATGAGTATGTGAATGGATTATGATGATGCGTGGATTACAATGTTATTATGGATGATGTTCTTATTTTTGGGTTTTTTATGTAATCATATGATTCGATGTATGGATAGATGTGGATGGATTATGATGTTGCATGAATTATTATGTTATTATGGAAATTGTTATGATGAAGGCATATATGGATGGTCCATGTATGAATGAAAGAATGAATTTATTATGACATCGATGTGTGATATGAATTATGAATGATGATATTATTATGGATGATGCTCTATTTTTGAATTTTTATGTAATCATATGATTCGATGCATGGATATATGTATGATATGTATGGATGTATGGATTATTCTATGCAATGCAATGCAAATATGTGATAAATGCATGGATGGATAAATGGTGCTTTGTTTGTGGACTTTATAATGTAACTATTATGATGGATGTATGATAATACTTTCTAACGATATGATATGGAAATGATAATGCAAATGAATGATTCTTTTATTATGTCAAGTGTACTCCATCCTTAATGAGAGATAACATCATGTTGAAAGTTTTCAGCCTTGTAAAATTCTATAATGTAAATGTAGAACTAATATGAATTCAATCCCATCTTATCCATGCAAACCTAACTATGCAATGTTTCCATTTGATTCATTGTGCTTGGTATAATCATTGAGCCTTTTAAAAAAATTGAAATTTAATACAAACATCAATGGTATAATTAGACCATGATGACCTATGTACAACTTCCATACAACTTTCATTGAGTTTTGATAGTGAAAGATAACACAATAATCTAGGTATAATTGGACTAAGATAACCTAAGAATCACTTGTGTAAATAGACAAGAGTTAATCATTTTCCCATGCAAATTCAAAATATCATCAATAAAAATTTGTAGAGAATGTCTCATGACAATTTGCACAGTAATAATGATTGACTCATAAATAGAAGACAAAGAAAATATCATTCTCCTTCCTAGCCCCTCTAGTTTAGAACATCATTGACATACTCTAGAGAAATGATAGCAACAATCAAGATACAACATTTGAACATTCCTGTTAATGTGATCCAACCATGATTTAGAAGATCATCATCCAGTGAGATTTGATTTGCTTGTCTTGATGTTAATTCAGATGGTTGATTCATTTGATTGATTATGATTGCTGTTCAGTGTGATTGTTGTTTGTGCCAAGTTGTCTTGTTGTTGCTTGTTTGTTACCTATTGTTTTAAGCTCAACGGTTATTTTCCCCTAGCGAGTTCATAATTTTTCCCCCGGTGAGAAACAAACCAATTATTACGAATATGCACAATGAAAACCAAGCCACAGTGGGACACGACCGCATCAACCGAATATGGATATGAAGTTCATTTTATGATAGGCATGTATTGCGTAATGATGGAAAAAGCAGATGGTCAACACATTTTTTTGAATAGATGGAGAAAATTCATCACAAATAGCATATGTTTACCAAGTTTTCACTAGTTTTTATTGCACCTTTTTCAAATTTTATGATTTTTTTAGGAATTTTTTTGATTTTTAGGATATTTTCAGGACTTTATCTGATCATTTTTTTTTATGATTTTTTTCAGGACTTTAAAAAAAAAAAATTATGATTTTTTCAGGACATTTTAAGCATGCACTGGATGCATTATGTATAGAACTTATTCAGATGGAGGTTGTTCATCGGTTCCTCAAATAGATCCCCTTCTAGTGTGGATAGTTGATATGCTTCTAACCCAAAGATTGATACAATAACAAAATGACCTAACCAATTTTCCTCAAATTTTCCTTTCTTTTCTCGATCCTACTAATTATAGGGATTTTTGTTTAGGACCATATCTCCAACTTGAAAGGTTCTTGGTTTAACCTTGTTATTTTAGCTTCTAGGAATTCTCTATTGATATGCTTTCAGGTGATCCAATGCAAGTTGATGATGTTCATTCAATAGTTACAACTCCTGTAGTCTAGAAACTTTGTAGTCCTCTTCTGATATGTTTCCCTTCAAAGAAACCCAAAGTGAAGGTATCCCAACCTCAATAGGTAGAATGGCTTATGATCTATATACAAGGGAATATGGTGTGGCTTTTGTGGGTGTTTGGATGCTTGTACAATAGACCCATAAATCAAGGTTCAACTGGATATGCCAATCACGTCTAGACTCATTGACGGTTTTCTTAAGGATTTTCAAGAGTCTTGTTTGTTGCTTCCACCTAACCATTTCCTTGAGGATAATAAGACGTGGAGAATTGATGTTGAATATGGAATCTATGACAGAGTTCTTGCACATCCTGATTTTTAAAATTCTTGCCATTGTCTATGACAATGGATTGAGGAATACCATATCAGAAAATAATGTAATTCAGGATGAATGAGGCAATATTCTTCCCAATGATGTTGATTAGAGGGATAGCTTCAACCCACTTTATGAAATATTTTATGGTTGTAATGATGAACTTCTGTCCATTGGATGACGACGGATGAATCATGCCTACAAGATCCAATCCCCATTGACAAAAGGGCCATGTTGATGTGAATGGCTACAACTCTTGGGTTGGAGCATGGATAAGATTACCATGGATTTGACATTTTCACATTTCTTGACAAATAGGTAGGACTCCTTCTCCATATTCAGCCAATAATACACCAAATGAAGGAGTTTCTTAGCGAGGGTAAGTCCACTTGAATGAGTTCCACAGATATCAACATGGATCTTGTGTAAAGTCAAGTCAGATTTGTCATGTTCAAGAAAATGAAGGAGAGTACCCATCAAGACCTCTTCGGTAAAGTATGTCAGTTATCAAGGTATGGCGTGTGGATTGACGAATAAGGTTACGCTTCTAATTTTGAGAAATATTGGATGGAAAGGTATTTTTTTCAAATAGGCATAGATATTCTCATAGGTAGAGGATTTAGGGTCAACTAAGTAGCATATAACTTAGTTTTTTGGGTTGTCATAGGTAGGGTTAAACACTTGTTCCACCATGAACTCGTATCGGCTTTGATTTTCTGGGATCTACAAGAGAGAAGAAATTGTTTCCCTGGCATTGACTACTTTGTTATCTGCCCTTGGAATCTATTCAAATTTAATCTCAAAAAAATACTTTTTTGAAATCATCAATCATTTTCGTGTATGGAATTAATTTATCATCCTTGGTTTGATAATTATTATTCACTTGGTTAATGATCAACTGGGAATCACCATAGACTTGCAGCTCTCTGATCTTCCACTAGACTACCAATTTGATGTCAATTATGAGGGCTTCATATTCTTCTATATTGTTGGTACAGGGAAACATCAGCCAATAGGATTTTGGAATTTTATGTCTCTATGGAGTAAAAAAAAAGATCCCAACACCTAACCCATGTTGTGTATATGATCCATCAAAATATAACATTCATTATTGTGGAGTGATAGTAAAGACATTTGTGTTAGGGAACTCAATATGCATCAAATGGTCATCTTGTAGGGGTGCTTTTGCTAACTGGTCAACTATCACTTGTCCTTTGATTTCTTTATGATCCACATACTAAATTTCAAACTCACTTAGTATCATCACCCATTTAGCTAGTCTTCCTATAAGGTTTTCCTTACTTAGCAGATATTTCAAGGGATCAATTTTAGCTATGAGCTTGACGGTGTGAGTTAACATGTAATGTCGGAGCTGCTGAGTAGAAAATACCACTACTAGAAAAGATTTCTCAATGAAGGAATAATTGATTTCATAACCATTTAATGTTCTACTAATGTAATAAATTAATCTTTCCTTTCTTAGAGAATCTTCGTGTTCTAATAGTGCACCCAAGGATACCTTATTTTTTGTGATATAAAGAAGTAGTGGCTGCCCTTCAATGGGTGGCACCAGGATGGGCAGTGACATCATGTAATTCTTTAGTTGATTAAATTTTTCTTCACATTTCTCATCCCATTTGAACTTGACATTCTTGTGGAGCAAGTGAGTGAATGGATGAGTTTTTTCTGCTAGCTGTGAGATGAACCTTTTGATGGATTGGAATCTTCCTTGAAGAGATCTCAATTGACTAATGTTCTTTGGTGGTCAAATTTTCATGATGGCTTTAACCTTGGTAGGATCCACCTCAATTCCCTTATTTGAAACTATATATCCCAAAAAATTTGTGGATGTCAAATCAAACACACATTTCTTCGGATTTAATCTAGCATTGAATTTCTCTAAGTGGGTGTAAATTTGTCTAGGATCTCCAAGTGTCCATCCCTAGTAAAATATTTAGCCAGTAGGTCATCCATGTAGTCTTCCATGAAAGTATGCATCATATCATGAAAAATGGTGGTCATTGCGCGCTGATAGGTGGCTCTAGCATTCTTCAACCCAAAAGGCATGACATTCCAACAAAACTTACTCCATGGATAGGTAAAAGTTGTTTTATCTTGATCCTATCCTAAGAAACCATCCATGAGTGACAAAATTTCATGTCCTACTATCAAATCCACTATGGTATTAATGTTTGGCAATGGAAAATCATCTTTTGGAGAAGCCTTATTCAAATATCTAAAGTCCCTAAAAATCCTAATGCTGCCATCTAGTTTAGATACTAGTACAATGTTAGAAATCCACTTGGCATAGTCAATGGTTCTAATGAATCCTACATCCAAAAAAAATTACAATTATTCTTTGACCAGTAGGGCAATGTGAGGGTGCATCTTTCTTAACTTTTTCTTTACTGGTTTTACTCCAAAGGGTAGAGACAAATGGTGCATGATCATTTAAGGATCAATCTGAGGCATATGCGCATAAGACCAAGTGAAGTTATCTTGCCTCTCTTTAAATAATTTGGTAAATCTTGGTTTCTCTTGTTCAGTCAAGGATTCTCCTAGATGGAGAGTTTTCATTGTATCTGCTTCACTGATATTGATGGATTGTGTTTCAATAAAAACTTTGGATCTCTTGGAAGTGCTCTGGGAGAATGTCAAATTTCCCATCCTTTGGCACCTCAGACAAGTTTTCACTATTGTATGCACTCTTTATTTTTACTCTTTCTTGATCTAATACTACCATACAATGGTTTTCACCATCAGATCTTTCTTTCATTTTACTCTTTTTGCAGCTAAGAGATTTGACACTCCCCTAACTGGAAGCTTCATTCTGAGATTCAATGGTGGAACAATTTTTAGGGTTTTCAACACAAAGGAAGTTGATAATGGCATCATCGTTTGAAAAGATAGGGATGTCAAGGGGCTTAGTTTGGTCCCAATCAATAAGTTTGGGATGCACTAGGGGTAGATAACCATCAAATTGGTTTAAGTTGAAGGTAGTGAGGGTCCTAATGGTGACATCATCAAGTATTCCTATAGAAATTTCAAGGTCTATGATGTAACTCTCCTCTGAATGATCTATCTCACTAGGAGTATGATCATCTTCACTAGAGACATCGATAGGTTGTGATCCAAATTCAAGTGGTCTTAATTGCTAATTTTGTCCCTCCTCATGTGTAGGGGCATAATTTTGTGTCACATCAATCTCCTTGTCATGACAAGACTCTTCAGATAATGAATCACACTCATTCATTTGAGTTAGTTTCATAGGCATCACTAGCTTGCAGTTGTAGGATTCGTTCAACAACCTTTTTGGTGGATTCTTTTGTTTCCTCTTTGTATCCCAATCCCATCTTGTCTTTTGGATTGATTAATATGGGTTGAATGGGTTCCACTATTCCTTCTTTTCTCTTTCCAATAGGTCCCTATCCCTCATATCCTATTTTCTCCAAGATTGAAAACCCTTTTCCATATTGTGTTGTTTGTACATTAGTTGTTGTTGCTTGAGATTCAATTTCATCCTTGTAAAGAAAATTTAAAACATCTTTGTCATCAGATTATTCAGCTTGAGTGCTTTCTTTTATGAATCTACCATCAAAGAGTGTGATGGGTTGTGAGGACTATTGGGTTGAGGTTGTTGATGGTTGACCATAGGACTTTAGGGAAGAGAATTGTGAAAGACATAGTGATGCAGACCAAGGTAGGAGGATCTTATGAGGGATTGTCCAACCTCATAGCTTAAATAGCTAACACTTAGATCTTAATGATATGTAATGGAAGCTAACATATAATCAAAATAATGATCATAGGTATGAAATAACACATGGCATAGGAATTACCTTGGGAAAACCCTCAAAGGGAAAAACCCAGCCTTCAAAGTTCACTTCTCATTATATTATGATCATAAAACACATTATATATGCCACTCGATATTTATAGATGTTAGGCCACAGCCTATTAATTACAAAAAATTCAGATAATAACAATATTTCATCGATTTTTCCTTTTGCTTCAAGATTTATCTGCTCTGCTAATCTTACTAGATCAGAACACCTCATTACCATGCTTCATGACTATTGTTCTTCACACTTCATATTTTCCTTCAAAAGATTAGAACATTGTTTGCACACAAAACTTCACACATATCACACATATATCTTCTTGCTTCCGTTTTTCCATTCTCCATATCCTTAAAACAAATGGTCTTATATATCCACATCCAAGGATAACATCAACTACATGTTAGCCCATCAATATTTAAAAGGTGTACCAACTGTCAGCCCAAATCCATAAGTAATTATAAATTTGCATCAACAAAGGTCATTCCAAACATAGTAGGGACCTAAAAAAACATGCCTCGAACATGAAACACCTTAAAAAAATAGCCTCAAAGATCCACAACACATTACAATCATCTTGTCGGCCAAGACCATGAAAAACATGAATTCCTAAAAGGAAAATCACCAATCGCAAGCACAACAATCAATGAAAATTGACAAAACTTATAGATATCAATCTATAAACATCCATTAATCATCACTGAAACATCCACAACAACTTGCATTGCAATAATCACATCACGTTCCTTTAGGAACACCGACTAAAGCAATCGAACAACTTCCAAAACATAGATACTCATAACTTGATCCAATCTTCATGCGGACATCTGAAACTTCTAGTGGATAAAATAGACATACTCAACAAAAAACTATTTAATTTGTGACTTCTCATCCTTAGCATACTAAGCTATCCATCATATTGAACTTCACTACATCATCTACAACCTCTATGACTAAAATTTTATTTGAATCTTTCGGATGCCCCTGCATCAAACTCTCAGGGTTATTTGAAAAGTGAGCCTCTTCAATTTGGGCTAAGTTATGCCAAAATCAATGTTGTCTCTTTGAATTGGTTTGGCAATCTATTCACATGTACTTGCAACTGCCTCACAGTTGGTGGTCTATTCAAATTCCACCCTACAAAATTGCCTCAAGCATAATTTGGATTCGGTGATCTACCTGCAAGCCTTGCACTGCCTCAATGGTCATCGATCTGATCAAGTCTTCTCTGTAAGCTGCCTCAAGATCAATGTCTACCTCAATCAACTAAAAGTTATCAGGTACTTGCAATTGCCTCAATTTTGGTGGGTTTTTCAATTCCACCTTGCAGAATTGCCTCAAATGTAATTTGGATTCAGCGATCTACTTGCAAGCCTTACACTGCCTCACTGGTCAATGATCTGAGCAAGCCCACCCTACAAGTTTCCTCACGTACTTCATTTTCTACTTCAAAAAAGTTAACACATAATTACATCCCCTGGAACAATCATGTGACTTCCTTGAATCATCAATATTATTTCCAAATTTCCTCTACAACACTTTTTGATCTTTCAATTTCCTTTGCACACCTCAAAATATATTTTGTTCTCTACATATATTATTCCCGGACTATTCTCTACCTCTACAATGTAGACTCCCCTTTTTGGTTATGCTTCACACTGGTTCACTGCTTCAACAAGTCTCATTAAGATCGTTGCTTCTTCTTCTGGTTCCACTATCCAATCTAATTCCTCCAAAGGTTCTCCTTCCTCTAGATAAACTAATTTTGTATCAACAGTTTCTTCTTCATCTGCACAAACTATCTCTGCATCCTTTACTGATTCCCTTTCATTAGCTTCTCTAGTATTAGGTTTTTGATGACATTTAGTGCTTGATTATTTCTTCCTCCAAACTTGAAAATAGGTTCCTTCTCTAGAAAATCATCTTTCATCCTTTGGTACCCTTCATTGTGATAAGTATCATGACTCTTGTCACCTATTCCTCTATAGTTTGAATAACTGTCATTTTTCTGCCCTGCATAAGGTCTTCTTTCTTTGCATCTAGATCCTTCCTTTCCCTTAACACATGAATGCTTCAATCTGTAAAACTTCTTCAACTTATGAGCAACACACTTCCATTTTGATCCATCAATCCACCCATACTTCAACTGTATACAATCTATCCTAGGCTTTCTCCCTCTCATTTTATTCCAACACATCTTCTCAAAATGATTCCTTAGTCCACAAAAATTACAAGGATATAGATCCCAACACAATTCCTTTTCATGTCCATGCCTATTACATGTGAATAATATATACCTTTTCTTTCTTGATTCGAACTGTTTGACCTAGTAACAACATCCATACCTTTGTCATATTCCAGTCCTTCACTTTTGGGTCTCATTATTGGTACAATAAGTTATGTTATTCCTTATTGATGCTTTCCAATCCTTTTCCTTTGTATCCCATTATTTGTATTATTTTGAAAGCAATACAATCTCCAATAGTTACATGCTTAGTTACATTGTTATCTTCAACTTCACCTTCTGCAACATCACACAAATCATTAGTATCATAAGAAACATCACAAAGTTTAGGCTTAGATCTTAGATTCTCATTCTCCTTCTAGCATGCTATAAGCCATTGCTCCAACTCGTTGTGCTTGTTGCACACACGCCCCATTCAGAACAAGGACTCTCTCTTCCCTCTTTTTCTTGACGGGTCCTTTTTTCTTTGCCTTGTTTTGCATGCCCATTTTTGTGCCCTAAAAGGTCAACATATTCTCAAAATTCACATTTTAAGTTTGACTAAATTGGCCCCGTTGAAAAATGGTAAATCTTAAGCCATTTTAGGTTTTTTCTATCTGTTAGCCTTTCTAACGTTCATGGCTCCTTTTGGGCCTGAACCCTTGGGTTTCCCCTCTCGATTTTTTGTTCCAGTTCCACCATTCCAAATGGAAGCTATGCAAAGTCTTTCCAACCCACTAGGCCCGACCTACTAGGATTCCCTTCCCAGGTTTCCCTTTGGACTTTTCCATTCCAAATGGCCACTAGCTTCCATCTTTCTGCACCCCGGACCTTGAAGCTCCCATCGCCATTTGCATTTCACTTGAAATTTTTTTGAAATGACCATCCGTCTGCATCTTTCTGGACCCCAGACCCCGGTCCTCCCTCCACCATCCCAACATTCAAATTTAGTTACCTCACCTGCCACTATACCAAGAATTTAATTGGGTATTAATGACGTTGGGTTTATATAAAAAATTTATTCAACTGTCATTTTCACGTGACTTAAGTGATTAAAAAAGCCAGTGTCACCCCAACAATCTCTACCTCTATGCCCGAACCTTTGTTTTATCATTCCTCGCAAATTCAGCAAAAATTTTCTTCGGGATTTCCGGGTATGTTCGTCATCTGCATGCCCTATCTTTTTTCCTTGAAATCATGGTTTAAATTAGGTAAAATGATAACATGAACTAAAATTTGGCAAGGTAGTACCCCAACCTAGAAACCCACGAGTTGGAAGTGGGCAAGTTGACAATTGAAACTGTCAAATTCGAGGTCAGAACCTAACTTCCCCATCATTGTTCTTTGGAGCAGGTGGTCACATCCTTCCAGCCCAGACCTCTCCATGGCCGCTGTGAACTTAACCAAAATTTTGGACCGATGGCAAACCTCACCTCGGACTCCGCTATCTAGATTTTTCGTTCCCCAAATTTCATGACCGTTTTGTCATTCCCAACGGTGGACTCCAAATGACCATCCAAACCCTGGACCCTACCCCTACAAATTCCATCATAAATCTGTAAACAAAACCAAACTTGCCCCGGGTTCCAGCCACCAAAATTCCCTTCTCGGGTTTCTGTTGTGCCCCCCGCTATCCCGAACGACCTTCCTCAAGCATCTTCTCCACCCTCAACCCCAGGCGCATGAAGTTCATCTTAGAAAACTTACAGGAAAGCTCAATGTCCAAGTTCTCGCTGGACCCCAACCCACGGAATTCTGTGTTCAAAATTTCATGTCACCTTTGTCATTTTTTAGGGTTGTCCAGGGACATCTTTCCGACTCTCAGACCATGTTCACCCCTTCACCACATAAAATATAAACAGAAGGCATAACATCCAAACACCTTTCGGGCTTCGAAATTCCATCTCCGAGATTCCATTTCAGTTTTGTCGTTCCAAATGGCCGAACCTGACCATCTTTACGGTCTTCGAGCCCCGACCTTTGGTTCACCGCCGGGCTTTTCTTAGCTAGTGAATTTGTCTCCGGGGATTACCCTTTAGACTTCCATCCTCGAAGTGCCACCTACATTTTTTTGTTTTTGCACAGCTGTCCCATGATAGCTTCCCAACATCAGCAAACTGAACTCCAGAGCCCAGCACCTGAAGTTTCATCTGCCCTACGCCATTCCAAACGACCTTCTTAGCTGAAACCCAAATGCCTAAATGAGGGCTCAAATGACCTCCAAATCCAAAGCGGACTTCGACCCACTTGCTAAAAATGTGCCTTCTTCCATGCCCAACCTTCATTGAACAGATCCAAGACCAGAAAGGTCATTGGGTTTTTCTTGCCTCACTTTCCCTTTCAAACGACATTTTGCCAAGGGAATTTCGGCCCTGGGAACCCATATTGCCTCTTTTGCTTCCTTATGCTATTTTTTATCAGGTGTTAGACATTTATCAAATATGAATTATGATTGCGGATCTAAACTTGATGTGAAGAGATTTGTCTGAGGCTACTTTTACATGATAATGTTACTAATTCATGTCTCTTTGTGTAGAATTTATGGAATCCAGTGCAGAAGCCTTCGGTGCCACCAAGGAAAAGGGGAAAATGAACTACCAAAGCACCTCGAGGAAAGGAGGACAAGGATCAAATGAAGTACAAATTCGAAGGGGTGCCATTACACTCTAGAATCACCACTCTTTGGAGATACATCACAAATACCAATATCGGGCATGTCGATATTGATGAGTTTACATGGAGGGTCAGGGTGGACCCAAAAACAAAAAAATCAAAGTTAATCAAAAGTAGTAAACTTGCCAAGGCTGCAAGCTTCCTGCCAGCTCTGGTGGCCCTCGAGCTGGTAATGGCATGCCAGGAAGCATATCAACCTAAAACCAAAACCATAGTGGACAAAGATGGAAACATCCTTGTAGATATGTCCCCTCTTGGGATAACTACAACTTTCCACATCCATGCCTTTGAAAGCATGGAGACTCTGACTGTAGAAGAATGCAAGGCATTGTGGGATCAAGACCCTATGAGGTGCAAGAAACTGATTAATCAGTACTGGTTGAAGGATAAGTGGGCCAGTGCTGGCAAAGTCCCTTAGGAGCTCTTTCATAGTGATTTATTTGAGGATTACCATGACATCGTCACCCCACTGAGCAAGGTAATGGGCCTTCCTATTGTGGACTTATTTCAAGATTGGATGTTGTACTTTGTAGAAAAAATCCTCCGTGGGAGTGATTCTGCCTTTTATTGGGGGCAAATAATTAGCAATCGCTTTCACGAGAAATTTATCAGTGTGAAGAAGACATCAAAATTCTATATGACATCATACCTAGTCTATTTGCTTGCCGATTGGTGACATTACCATGGATTGACTACAATTCCCAATGAGGCACCAAGGAGGGAACTGAAGCCCTATGAAAAATATCCTTAGCTGCAATATAAAAAATTCAAGAGGGACTACTGCAGGGTAAATGATGCCTTCATTGCCTACATCATCTGGCTGCTTGGGGGAGATTTTGAGAGAAGAGTCTCCTACAGTTCTACAACCCTCCTCAGGAATTACGCCTTCCTGTATATTGAATTCCCTAAGTTCACTTACATGTGTTCCCAATGATTCACGGAAAGGCCGAGCAAGCTACCTCGGTACCCCAATGACTAGATCATACTATTGGAGCTGACTTGGTAGCTGCAACACATTCACAATGTTCTAAGCAGCAAACATCTCGCAAGGACACTTTATCCTATTGGCCTTGGCCAAGGAATGTACAAAATTCATACCTCCTAATGTGTGGGTAATTCAAAAAAGGAGTTGGTCGAGTACCACTTCAGGCAATATATAGCTTGGTCGCGAATGGACCCATATGGTCATATCAGAAAGGTACTGGGACCTGATTATGCCCACCTCCACAATGATGAGTATTTATGGGCCAACTGCAAAGACGATCTTGAATTACGGTTATGACACTATATGTGCATGATTTCCCTCTACGTGCAAAGAGTCAACTTGTGTTCGATTCCAAATCACCTTGAAGAGGATGAGAGAATGGTGATTGATCTGGGATATAATGTCATCACCAATATGCTACCTCTCTTGATTGATTGGGATGAGAAAGAGGTTGATGACCTCAACATACTCACCAAGCCCATGGAGGTTTGAACAAAGATGTGGATTAGCCAAGAAGTGGCCCAATTAAAGCAATGGGGAGTCTCCTTAACATTCAAGGGACTCAAAAGTGAGCCAAGTGGCTCTAATGGTGGGGTGATTGCTGCTAAAAATAGGGAAACCTCTAAGTCCCCACCATCTGTCAAAACTAAGAAGAGAAAGGAAGCTAGTGAGCAGTTGCCTAACCCAAAGGTTTATGCTTGAAAGGCTTTGGAGGGCGAGCCTTCCAAAAGGAAAAGAAAAGTAGACGGGGTTGTGGAAATGCTCGTAATACCTAAAGATCCACTCCTCAAGGGCAGAGATGAAGAGGTTGACCCACCAAGGTCTCTATCTACTGCTATTACCATGGTCCCACCTACTTTTCTTTTAGTATCTACTTCCTCCCTGCCAGCAACGGACATCTCTATCCACCTTGCCTCCACTTCTCCGATCATGCGGATGATATCGTTGGATTCGTCCTCCACCACAACCTCATTGGTTTTGTCATCTTCTATGTCTCCTTCCCTTCTGTCCACTTCTACTGCTACAATTCCTGTCCTCAGTCTCCTAGAATCCTTCATAAAATACATACAAAATGTGCCATCCAAGCTTTCAGGGATGCTTACAAATCTAGTAGTGCAACCCACAATAGCCCAGGCTATGGCCAATGCTTCAGCTCTCCCTCCCCTACTGAACCACCTAGAATGGAGGAAACAATGTAGATCTCGGATGAGCTCGAGCAATAATAGCTAGAGGCTACCAAGAGGCCTGAAGATGAAGAGTTTGAATACCATGATCACCCAATTTTTGAGCACTGGGAGATTGAGTAGCTGGCCTATGAATCCTCCAGTCAAGGCAACGAGGAGCTAGAAACATAATTAATCTGGGAAATAGCTAATCCAAAGCTTGAAGAAGAATGGAACAAGCAACTCAAAGAGATTGAGGACCAAGAGGGTATAGGTCAGCCTATGATTGAAGGGTATGATGCTCCAGAGACTGAGACCGATAGGTCTCTAGCTGAAGGACATGATCGAACTATGGAGCATGACAAGGAGGCATCCCTCCATGAATATGAACAAGAAGATAAGCATGTGGAACATGAGTATGATCAAGACAAAGAAGAAAAATATCTTGAAAGGGAAGATCCCTCCAACAATAAATTGCTCACCAAGTCTCCTACCAAACGTGTAATGCTCAAACAAGACTTCGACAAGGAGAAGGAGGATATAGGGGTTGAGAAAGAGGCCCTTGTTGTCAAAACCATTGAACTTGAGGTGGA
Source organism: Sequoiadendron giganteum (assembly GCA_007115665.2). NCBI lineage: Eukaryota > Viridiplantae > Streptophyta > Pinopsida > Cupressales > Cupressaceae > Sequoiadendron > Sequoiadendron giganteum. The sequence continues at coordinate 87,935,849 of CM021103.1, read as the reverse complement.
GGGAAGCAAGCATTAACGTCAATCACCCAAGGAGGAGCCCCAAATGCTCGATTGGCTAGGGAATCAACTTAGGCAAAAGTCTCCAGCCCTAAAATATCCTAAGGTGAGGCTAGAGGCAATACTAGCTAGAGCACATATAAGCACTAAGATGGAGAAAAAGCCAAAAATCAAATCGAAAGTAACCATGGATGCCTTTGGATCTAGGGTAGTACAAATAGCCATGTCGGTGGTTGGAGAACAAGGAGTGACTTATAGTGTCTCCACCATCGACTTGGGAGTGACCACTGGAGAGTAGAAGGTTAACTACCTCTGGGAATCAGTAGCCATGGTGGTGCACCTTCTCCAATAGGATAAGGTTTCAAAGGAAGAACTTAAAGCACAGGTGTATGATTTGATGACCTACATTCAACAATGGTCATCCCTAGATGAGTTACGTACCACATCATCGGCCCCACCGTAGTTGTTGTCCCAAGAGAAAATCAATAAGTTGGAAAGAACAAGGAACTTGGATAAGACCATGGAAAATTGGTTCTGACAGGTCTTAGACATGGGGAACATGGGAATCAACTTGGATTTTTGAGCGGAAAATAAGTTCTTGGAGGTGTAGAGGACTCCTAAGGGCATGAGGCGTATTTGTGAGGAGTTCCCAAAAAATTACAAAGCCGCCTACCCAAAGATCGAGGCTATCCTTGTGTTGCCAAGTGAGGTTTGGGAGAAGGACCTTGCCCTCAAGGATGATGACCATTGGTTAGTGGATGTGTGGAAATGTGATTTTGATCATCGAAAGGGAAGGCTAGAGAAGATCCTAGAATGAGTGGTTTCAGATATCAAATGGGCCAAGGAGGCCAGGGCAGATTGTGCATGGTACCTCAAGCTGATAATGAGGTACAAGCTACCTATTGTTGAAATTAATCTAGAAATCATAAAGCCTCATTTCTTAAAGAACATGGAAACTGGGATGTCAACTGAGGTTACCACAGATTTCATGAGATTGGTTGCTCGAGCCTTTGTGCAGTATGAGATTTTCAGAAGTAATTCTACCAAGTATGAGGATGAATGGAAGAAGCTCCTCAACAACTCTCAAGAATGGAGTTACCAAGTGCTACAATCTAACATCATGGAAGTGGAAAAGCTTCATCCAATGATCCTAAGCTTCATGGAGTATGCAACTTTGAAGAAGTAGGAGGGAATCTGTGTCATTGATGAGGAATTTCTAAAAGAGTAGCCGTAGAAAAGGGCAAATAGCAAAAAGACAAAACTTCTACAGTGCTTCAACTAGAAAACAAAATAGGGAAAAGATGAAAGATGTTTTTAAAATGTAATATATTTTGGGGTAGGTGAAACCCTAGTGTAAAGTGAATCTTGGCCACACAATAGAATTGAGTCTTTACCACTCATTTTTCTTTTTGAAAAATTATAAATAGGGCTCTCCTCTCATTTGAGGAGAGTTGAGTTGTTGTAAAGGCATGTTGCAGAAATTGCAATAGAAAATACAGTGACTTATTGGTGTATTTTGGATTTCTCCACATGTTTCATGATTCTTCTCCCATTAGTTAAAATTTCAGCTTAAGTTATTTTTTTGTTCTAGTTTCATGTAGCTAACTTTGGTAGATTTAGTATGTTTTCTTTGGTTATGAAGTTTTTTGTTGTGTGTATGCTTTCCTTGTCCATACTTTTAGTCATTTCTTGTTGGTAGATGACTCTGTAAAGTTAGTCTAGACCATAATTTCATAGTTGCTCTTTAAACTTTGTCTTTGTTCACATTTACATGGAAAATGAATGATGAATATCTACAGTCCTCAGAAGATAGCATAGGTTTCATGATATTGTGAGAATTTTGATTAAGTAAAATCCTATTTTAAGGAAATTATCCATAGCAGGAACCTCCAGGATCACTGTTCATCGGTAGTTATAGGTCTAGGAACCTTCCCTCTTCCCTACCCCCTTTTTTATTTTTTTAGAAACAACCTATGCTAAAGTTCATTGCACATTGTAAAGCCAAATCCAACGAAACAATGGATTTCAAGATTATTGTTTGAACCTGCAGCAAAGTGCAACAATTCCCTATCTAAAGAACTTTGTTCATAAACCCGATTCTTCTATAGCTTTAACTTCTATAAGGTCGCCTTGTGATTCCAAAAAATCACATAAATCAACTGAAATATTCCAATCATCATCATGACTTGAAATTCGAGAGACCTTGGGATAGTGTTCTGCAATTTGATTGTGGAAGATTGTCTTTCAAGAGAGGTAATCCACCTACGTATGACCTGTGTTGTGAAGTGCATAAAAACACCATCAACAAAACTAGCACTAGAGGGAGGGCCCTTTTGGAGATAAAGTTGGATTGAATTGAGTCATTCTCCCCTGAGAGATTTGACTGAGTCTTGAGATCTACACCGAACAAGGGAGAATTCCAAGAATTATTGCCCTTTATCTGAGCTAAAACATCTAAATGAACGGAACCATCCACCCCCGATTCACCCGACCATATCACTGCTCTTTCCCCTTCATCTTCTCCATCGTCATTCGCAGTACCACCCAACACTAATCTTATCCAAACAACCTTCCAGGCTGCCACTTCATTTGGGCTGAACACTATCTTTCAAGCAAACATAGTCTCTAGCCCTACTGCTATCCTATCGATTGTTGTTGCCCCTTTGTAGTTACAAGCCAATCTGGCAAAGCCGCCTCCAATGGCGTGGTCAGGAAATAACCATCTCCTTTGGCCTTCAACCTCTACCACTATATACCAAAGAATCTCAAGAATTTCTACACGAAGTTCAACTCCTGGGATCCATAGAGGATAGCCAAGGAATATGTCAAGATTTTCGAGATTGCCCTGAAGACTATGAAAATCATATATGAAGATGTGGCTTGTAGGCTCTTTCCCTACTCCTTAGGGGAGGAGGCTTTCTACTGGTAGGTCAATTCTCCAACTAGAACTATCAACACATGGGACCTTCTGAAGAATTATTTTTGGCAGAAGTTCAAGACTGCGGTTAGCCTTGCAGACTCATACGGACACTTCATGTCGGTTCAAAGAGAGATTAATGAACCGATCAATTCATTCAATGATCACTTCCACATAGCATACACTCAGTTGCAAGATCCATACATGTTCAATGATGTTGTTGTCTTACTTGTTTACTATGTAGCATTGGATAACCTCACTTCAGCTCTGGTAAAGAGAATGCGACCATCGCCCACCAAGTTGGTCGATGCATACGTAGAGGCCATTATTGCTAGCACAAATTTAGGGTAGAACATTTATGGTCCGCTACCTTCTCTTGGGAAAATCATACATCTAGCATAGATTCAGGGGCTTACTCAAGCCTTGCAGCATCAAACACCCCTTTGAATCTAGTACCACAACTACCTATGGCTCTACACCCTAGGTAGCCAATGAATTAGGCACATTCGGTACCTCAATACTTGTTGCCCCAGCAACAATATTCCCATCCTCGGCCATCCCAGGTGTTAGCATACCTCGAGGCAGTTGAACTCCCACCCAGTCATTAGAATCAACTGATTGCACAACCCGTGTTCCTCCAAAAATTCACACCACAACTGAACAATGCTAAAAAGGACAATATTGATGAGCTTAAATAAATGATCAAGAAGATGTCCATTGAAATGATGCACTTAATAAATTAGAAGAACTAGCTACAAGCATCACAAAATAACATCCAGGCTAGCCTTAATTGTGATAACTGAGATCATCATGAAAATTGAGACAATCGGGATGCTAGCACGTCATCCAAATAGAATTATGACAGAATTCAGAATTCAGGCCAGAACTTTGACATAAGGCCCTTCCAAAGGAAAAACTAGACATGGAACACAAGACCAAACTACGGTGGCATTCCCATGCTGCTTGATCAGCCTAGCAGCAATGAGAACCCCACAAGCGGCGTTTACTTGGTGGAGGCTGCTTTATCTAGTTGGTATCGCATACATAGAATGAGTTGTCACTCCGAGCTGGATTGTTCAAAATTCCAAACTGTTGCTGAGATTTTCCTGGTCAAAGTTCAAAATGTAGTGGATAATTCAAGGTGCAGAGACATTGTCACATCTAACCCATATGACTTCTTGATATTGGTGGTGAACCAGGCTCCTTTCCCAAAGGTTGAATGCAATGCACCAAAACAGGAGGGTGTTGATTCGAACAACTATGATAAAGTGGAAGAGGTAAGTTCTGAAGGTCCTTTGGCTCAGCTTTTTGATTCCATAGATGATGGTCCTAAAGATGAAAAAGAAGAGCCTAGGGAAGACGAATTCCAAATGTTTCACCAACAGACTACCCCATACAACCTCAGAAATAGACAAGTCGGTGGTCATGTTGGAGGCCCTTTTATGACCTCCACTCCACTGAATAATTTTAGCACCCCTCCTAATCCAAATACAAGTAACAATCTGGATTTTACCCATACACCCACATGATATCTTAGCATGAATCAACAACAGACCAATAGCCAAAGCCAGGCCACTCGCTCCTCCAAAAACATTTCATATGATCAAGAAGTTGAGCAAATGGGGGAGTATATTGTTGAGGAATTCAAAATGGTAAAGATAAGTGTGTCTGCATTCGAACTTCTAAAGGTTCTTGCCATTGGGAATGCCTTTTTCAGAATGATAAATGGGACTCCATCATAGGGGTCAACAAAGTGAGTCGGTCATTAGCAAAATCTTAACCAATAAGGCTAACCCACCAGTAGGCCAGCAAGAAAATAAGTAGATCGACAAAGTAACTAATCAGGTACCGACCCAAAGCAAGGGAAACAAGAAGAATAAAGGCCAAGTCACCCAAGTGAAAATTTTTGGGGGATTGTTTCAGGGGAAATTTGAAACTCGTCATTTTTTGACCACCATCTCCATGTTCAGGAAGAACCTCCATAACTACCTGCTAGATTCGGGTGCATCGGCCAATGTCATGACCTTGAGCATGTGCAAGGCACTTGGAATAACGCCAACTCCCTACTGGTGAAAGGTGACACAACTTGACAAAACTTATATCAGCATAGTGGGTGAAATTAACAAAATACCTATGCAGATTGTTGTTGATTCTCGAATCCAATAGACCATAGACAATCAGGTGGTTGATATCCTAGATACGTATGGTATAATCCTAGGAAGGGATTTCACAAGGGCATTGAATGGATATGTCATGACTGATTACTCACACATTTGGCTACCATGGAAAGGAATGTTGAATCAAATCTAGATTGATCAGGAACCGCGGATGAGATTCATGATCACTGAGTACAAAAACATGACTGAGGTGTTGTATGTTGAAATGGATTTGGGGAATTATTCCCCAATATCATATCGGAATGAGCAGGAATGCCTTGAAGATGAAGGAACAAGCGAGGTTTTCCTCATACCATGCAGCCCACCTGCTAATTTAGCCAATGCCTCTCAGAGCACTGAAGTTCTAATAGAATCTGACAATGAAGAGCTAGGAGAGGATGATAGTCTTGGATTGCTAGATGGTTTCCAAAATTTCATGGAAAAATGTGTTCAAGACTAGCTTAGTTTCGGGACCCAAATGAAATTTGAGGAACTCTTCCTCCCCAATTGGTGCAAAGTACATAATGTTTCCCACTCAGAGTTCAACTATTGTTTGTGTCAAAAAAAGATTGAGTAATTTAAAAGACAAGTCATGCCTAATGAGAACATAGGTTCTGCACCACCTGAACAAACATGTTCCATCCTTGCACTCCCTAGAATGGTTAGTGAAATGAAGGCCCCACTGAAGGTGAAAATCAGATCTATTGGTTCTACGTTCAAGGATTCTCTTGGATTTTGGACATTGCGCTTTGATGGGTCTAAATCCGAGCAAGGAGCTGGGGCAGGTTTTGAATTGATCAGTCCCAAAGGCAAGTTATATTTTGTTGCTTATAGACTTCAGTTTTATTGTACCAATAACATAGTAGAGTATGAGGCTTTAGTATTGGTCCTCTTAATGGCATTAAGAAAGGGTGTCAAAATTCTCCAAGTGGATGGAGATCTAGACTTAGTCATTAAGAAAATCAAGAGGCTTTATTCCTACTATGACAAAAGACTTACCAACTACATACACCACGTATGGGATTTTTGGAAGGGTTGGATGTGTTCAATATTTAATTGATCTCACACGCTCAGAATCATACTTCCAATCCCTTGGTGCAGGCAACAAGCATGCTACAACCACTATCCCTATCTGGCCTCAGAAGATTCACAGTGGATCTCACCTCCGTCCCATCAGTGCGGGATAACGTAGCCAATTTCCAGGTATTCAATGATGATAAACACATTCTGGATTTTATCACCGGTTTGGATATGTTTGCTACGCATATAATTGATGAGCTTGAACCTTAAGAGGCAAACCTGGATATAGAAGGGATCATTAACCTGAAGACCAATACCATCCCTAGGGGAATGGTCCAGTTAGAACAAATCTTTGAACTTGATCAGATCAGAGATTAGGATCAATAAGGTAAGAAGGATGCCATCAGCAGCCAATGTAACACTTACAATTTAGGAATGGTTGAGAATGCCAAGAATGTGTTAATTGGTAAGGTGTGCACTCCTGAAGAAAGAACAGGCATAATTGAGGCTCTATGGAAGTATGACGATGTCATCGCTTGGATCTATGAGGATCTCAAGACGTACGATATATCAATCATTACCCACACCATCCCGCTCAGAACAGATGCGAAGCCATTTCGGCTACGGTAGTGCCCTATCAACGCTTTGTTGGAACCAATAATATACAATGAAGTACAAAATTTACTATTAGCTAGGATCATCTTCTTGGTTAGACACTCCACATGGGTGGAAAATTTGGTTCTGGTTAGAAATAAAAATGGGGAAATCAAATTGTGCATTGACTTCCGCAATCTGAACCAAGCTTCAGAAAAAGACAACTATCCTGTACCCTCATTGAATGAGGTGTTAAAAATAGTAAATGACTCCTAGATGATATCCTTCTTGGATGGATATTCAGGATACAATCAAGTTATGGTACAGTATGAAGATTGACACAAGATGACATTCACCACCAAATGGGGAACTTTCACTTATATACGAATGTCATTTAGACTAATCAATGCTAGTGCCACTTTCCAACACATGATGGATATTGCATTCAAGGACTTGATTGGAAAATGCATAATCATCTAAATGGATGATTTGACGATGTTCTCAAAGCAATGAGTTAATCACGTTGCTGACCTATGCAAGGTCTTTGAAAGGTGTCACGAATTCAAGGTTTCCCTTAATCCGAAGAAGTGTATCTTCGGTGTCACTGATGGGAAGCTCCTTGGACATGTCCTATTAGAAAGGGGAATTTATATAAACCTCGAACTTGTCCAATCAATCATGAATATTCAGCTTCCAGGAAGAAAAAATTAATTAAAATCTTTTTTCAGAAAGATCAACTTTGTCTGCAAGTTCATCATAGGCTTCGTGAGGATCTTCAAACCACTTAATGCTATGCTAAAACAAGACGCTAAGGTCGAGTGGACCCCAGAAGCAAAGAAATATTTTGGGGAAATCAAGAGGGAAATTTTTGACGACATTGTGTTGGTCAGCCCCAACTACTTGAAGCCCTTCTACATCTACTCATTTGCATCGGATCATTCTTGTGCTAGTATCTTGACACAAAAGGATGATGAGGGGAGAAAACATCCGATCACCTTCATGAGCACCCCTATGAAGGATGTTAAACTACACTATCACAACATCAAAAAACCATCCTATGCCCTTGTTAAGGGATTCAAGAAGTTCAGGCATTATATCTTGCGCAACAAGGTGTTTTCTATAGTTCTTGACCTCGCAGTGAAGACATTGCTCATGTAGAATGAGTTAGGAGAGTGAAGGGTAAAGTGGATTACATTTCTACAAGAGTATGATATGGAAATATAGCTGATGAAGCTGGTGAGTGGATAGGTTCTTCGCAAAACAATGGCAAAGGTGGTTATTGATATTGAACCCAAACTCACAGTACAACAGTACTAGCTGGAGGATATCTCTCTAGGGGAATGGTATGACGGCATAGTGTATTACCTATTGAATTATAAATGTCTGCCTCATCTGCATGGAGGCCAAAGGTGAGCCCTTAGATTGAAAAGTAGAAGATACATGTTATAGGTTCCATATTGTACAAGAGGAATCATGAAGGTATCTACTTAAGATACCTTGGTAAAGAGGAGTTTGATCGCGTTCTCAGAGAATTCCATGATAAGTTCATAATTGGCCACAGTTCTAGTTTATCAACTACGCATCAAATATTAAGAGTTGGGTACTATTGGCCCACTATTTTCAAGGATTCCCATGGTCATGTTCATACCTTCCACGTGTGCCAGACTGTTGCCACCCAAGAAATGAATGTTGTTGTCCCATTGCAACATGTTTTGGAGGTAAGGTCATTCGTGCAATGGGGTTTCGACTTCATTGGACTCGTAAGCCCTCCATCATCTGCTGGACATAGGTACATTCTAACCACTACTAATTATTGTACTAGGTGGACATAAGAAATAGCTTGTAGACAATGTATTACTGAAGTAGTAACCAATTTTTTAGAAATTTTTATTTTAAATCGCTTTGGTTGTCCTTATTCTCTAGTATGCGATAACGGCCCTGCATTTGCTTCATTAAAATTCATGGGTTGGGCCTTCGATTATGGTATCGTCCTTAAATTTTCATCCAAATATTAACCTCAAGGTAATGGCCTTGTTGAATCAATCAACAAGAACTTGATCACTGTGATCAAGAAGCTACTAGATAGGAATCCCAAGGATTGGCATACCCAGCTTCGTTTCGCCCCTTGGGCGGATCACACCCGCCACAAGGCTGCCCTTAGAGATTCCCCATATCATCTCATTTATGGCTTGGAGCCCATCTTCCCCATACACTTGAAAATCCATACCCTCCACTTCATCAATGATTTTAATAAAGGAGGAGACCATAGAGAAGCTCGCCTTGTCGAGCTGCTACACCTTGAAGAAGTACGAGACTGTGCAATAGAAAATTTTGACAAACATAAGGGCATAATCAAAATACGGTTCGACCATCGAGCCAATATTAAGGTCTTCTGCATTTCCAATCTAGTCCTTTACTGGAAAAAGGCCCACGAAAATAAAGGGGGACCCAAAAAATTCAACAAGCTTTGGCTTGGCCCCTTTCAAATTGTTGAAATACTTGGATAAAATGCTTTTTGTTTAAAGACTTTGAATGGTGAAGATGTCTCATTTCCTTTCAATGGGAAGCACCTCAAGAATTACTTCTAGGCCTGATCTCTTCCAGAGGTACTTGTGTAAATACCCATACATAGGTTAGAATAGGTTTCTTGCTTCATCCTTTGGTTTTGCTCATTTTCCTGGCTGTTTTGTTTGGACCTTGCAAGACTTCGCACTCTACTATGGTGGTCGTGCTCAGCTTGATAAACGGTTTTCCTTGCTACCCACTCTTGTGTTGTTCTCTAGATAAGCCTTCATTCCCTATTGGTAACCTCTGAAATCCCCTAAGCATTGGATTTCAACATTCAAACTCTAAACTAACCTAGGAGGGTTATCCACTTGAATTCCCTGTGTTTCTCATGGAACACACAGAAACACATTTAAAAATTTCCAAAGAATGGTATGGTGATTATTGAGAAGGCTAGATAAGTGAAAAATATAAAGTCTTCTCCAGAGACCACTGTGATTCCCAAGCCCATAGTGAGCTTCATTGCTTACATGGTTGAACAGAAAGAAAAAGAGAAAAATGTTGAAAAGAAATATCAAATGAAAAGAATAGACAAAGTGAAAATAACAACCGTATGGGTGTGCAAATATCTCTGTCAGGGATATGGATGCCTAGTTGGCTGCAGAGCTATGTTTGTGGGGTCACAACGAAAACTCCATCATGGCTATGGACACTTGACTGGCAATAGAGCAATTTCTAGATTACTTTTGGGGTCAGGTGAGCTACGTAGCTTATCTCTCCCGATCAGTGGTTGCTCGTGCTATCTCCAAGGAAAGTAAATGAACTCATCATGCACACACCTTCATGATGATGTTGCGGAATGATTCAATCTTGCCTTCCTTAACCTACTCTTAGTTCAGCTTTGAAAATCAGCTTTGGCGTGCAAAACCAGATATCATGGGTTCAGAATGAATATTTATCCTTAGAAAGTTGGGAGTGTTCTCCCAACAGAGTCGCCATTTGTTGTACCTGTTGCACACATGCCTTGTTTGACACATCGACCCTCTCTTCCCTCTTTTTCTTGTCGGGTCCTTTTTTCTTTAGATTGTTTTACTTGCCCATTTTTGTGCCCTAGAAGGTCAACATATTCTCAAAAGTCACATTTTAAGTTTGACTAAATTGGCCCCCTTGAAAAATGCTAAATCTTAAGCCATTTCGGGTTTTTTTTGTTTGTCATCCTTTTTGATGTCTATGGCTCCTTCCGGACCCGGACCCTCGGGTTTCCCCTCCCAGATTTCCGTTCTGGTTCCATCGTTCCAAATGGAAGCTACGTGAAGTCTTTCTGGCCCATTGGGCCCAACTTGTCGGGATTCCCTTCTTGGGTTTCCATTTGAAATTTGTTGTTCCAAACGGCCGCCAGCTTCCGTCTTTTCGGACCCCGAAGCTCCCGTCGCTATTTACATTTCACTTGATAGATTTTTGAAATGAAAATCCATTGGCATCTTTCTAGACCCTGATCCTCCCGCCACCTTCCCAACATTCAAATTCAGCTACCTCACCTATCGCTGTACTGGGAATTTAATTGGGTATTAATGATGCTAGAGTTATATAAACAAGTTATTCAACTATCATTTTCACATGAAAAAAGTGATTGAAAAAGACAATGCTGCCCCAACAATCTCCGCTTCCACACACGAACCTTTGCTTCGGTGTTCCTCACAAATTCAGCAAAAGTTTTCTTCAAGATTTATGGGTATGTTAGCCATCTGCATGCCTTGTCTTTTTTCCTCGAAATCATGGTTTAAATTAGGTAAAACAATAAAATGAACCAAAATTTGGCAAGGTAGTACCCCAAACTAGAAACCCATGAGTTGGAAGTGGGAAATTTGACCATTGAAACTGTCAAATTCGAGGCCGAAACCTGACTTCCCCATTGCTATTCTTCAGAGCAGGCGGTTGCATCCTTTGGGCCCAAACCTCTCCGCGGCCACTGCAAACTTAACCAAAATTTTGGACCAATGACAAACCTCACCTCGGACTCTGGTTTCCATATTTATGTTCCCAGAATTCTGTGACCATTTCATCGTTCCCAACAGAGAACTCCAAACAAACTTTCGGGCCCTGGACCTCGACCCTGCAAAGTCCATCATAAATATGTAAATAATACAAAACTTGCCTTAAGTCTCGGCCACTGGAATTCCCTTCCTATGTTTCCGTTGTGCCCCCTGTCATTCTGAATGGCCTTCCTCGAGCGTCTTTTCGACCCTCAAACCCCAAGCACGTGAAGTCCTCTTAGAAAACTTGCAAGAAAACTTGACGTCCAAGTTGTCGCCGGACCCCAACCCCTAGAATTTTGTGTCTGAAATTTTGTGTTGCCTTCGCCATTTTGCACAGCTATCCCGGGATGTCTTTTTGACTCTCGAACTATGATTAGCCCTTCACCACATAAAATCTTAACAGAAGACATAACGTCCAAACATCCTTCAAACTCTGGACTCCGGAATTCTGTCTCCGAGATTTTGTTCTGGTTTTGGCGTTCCAAACAACCAAACCTGACCATCTTTTTGGTCTTTGGGCCCTAACCTTTGGTTCACCGTCGGGCTTTTCTTAACTGATGAATTCATCTCTGAGGATTACCCTTCAGATTTTCATCCTCGGATTGCCACCTGTATTCCATCATTTTTTCACGGTTGTCTCATGACAACTTCCCAATGCTGGCAACCTGAAATCTAGAGCCCGACACCCAGACTTTTGTCTGCCATGTTTCATTCCAAATGGCCTTCCTGTAGCTAAAAATCGAACACCTAAATGAGGACTCAAATGACCTCCAAATCTAAAACAGACTTCGACCCACTTGCTATAAATGGGCCTTCTTTCATGCCCAACCTTCATTGAACAGATCCAAGATCGGAAAGGTCATTGGGAGTGCCTTGCCTCATTTTCCCTTCTAAACAACATTCTACCAAGGGAATTCCAACCCTAGGAATCCGGATTTCCTGTTTTGCTTCCTTATGATGTTTTTTATCAGGTGCTAGGAATTTATAAAATATGAATGATGATTTTGGATCTAACCTTGATGTGCAAGGATTTTTCCAAGGCTACTTTTCCATGATAATGTTACTAATTCATGTCTCTTTGTGCAAGATTTAAGGAATCCTGTGCAAAAGCCTTTGATGCCCCCAAGGAAAAGGGGAAAAGGAACTACCAAAGCACCTTGAGGCAAGGAGGACAAGGATCAAATGAAGTACAAATTCCATGGGGTGCCATTACACTCTAGAATCACCTCTTTGGAGAGACATCATAGATACCAATATCGAGCATGTTGATATTGATAAGTTTACATGGAGGGCTAGGGTGGACCCGAAAAAAAAATGCAAAGTTAATCAGAAGTAGTGGACTTGCCAAGGTTGTAGGCTTCCCGCTAGCTCTGATGGCCCCCGAGCTAGTAATGGCATGTCAGGAAGCATTTCAACCTAAAACCATAACCATAGTGGACAGTGATGGAAACATCCTTGTAGATATGTCCCGTCTCGGGATAACTACAAATTTCCACTTCCCCACCTTTCAAAGCATGGAGACTTTGACTATAGAAGAATACAAGGCATTGTGGGATCAAGACCCTATGAGGTGCAAGAAACTAATTAATCAGTACTCGTTGAAGGATAAGCTGGCCAGTGTTGGCAAAGTCCCTCAGGAGCTCTTTCGTAGTGATTTCTTCAAGGATTACCACGACCTCGTCACCCTACTGAGTAGGGTAATGGGCCTTCCTATTGTAGCCTTCTTTCAAGAGTGGATGTTGTACTTTCTAGAATAAATCCTCCACGGGAGTGATGCTGCCTTTTATTGGGGGGTAATAATTAGCAATTGCTTTCACGAGCAATTTATCAATGTGAAGAAGACATCAAAATTCTATATGACATCATACCTAATCTATTTACTTTTCGATCGGCGGCATTACCATGGATTGACTACAATGCCCAATGAGGCACCAAGGAGGGAACTTAAGCCCTATGAAAAATTTCCTCTGCTGCAATAAAGAAACTTCAAGAGGGACTACTATAGGGTAAATGATGCCTTCATTACCTACATCATCTAGTTGCTTGGGGGATATTTTGAGAGAAGAGTTTCCCTTAGTGTCAGAGCCCTTCTCAGGAATTACGCCTTCATGTATATCCAATTCCCTAAGTTCACTTACATGCATGCCCAAGGATTCACAAAAAGGTAGAACAAGCTGCCTCAATACCCCAATAACTAGATCATACTATTAGAGCTGACTTAGTAGCTATGACACATTCACACTATTCTAAGAATAAAATATCTAGCAAGGACACCTTATCCTATTGGCCTTCACTAGGGAATGTACAAAATTCATACCTCCTAATGTGCAGGTAATTAAAAAAAGGAGTTGGTCGAGTACCACTTCAGGTAGTATACAACTCGGACACGAATGGACCCATATGGTCATATAAGAAAGGCATTGGGATCTAAATATGCCCACCTCCACAATGTTGAGGATTTTTGGGCCAACTGAAAAGATGATCTTGAAGTATGGTTACGACACTATATGTGCATGAGTGCCCCCTATGTGTGAAGAGTCAACTTGTGTCCAATTCTGGATCAGCTTGAAGAGGATGAGAGCATGTTGATCGATCCAGGATATAATGTCATTGTCAATATGCCATTTCCCTTGATTGATTGGGATGAGCAAGATATTGATGACCTCAACATACTCACCAAGCCTGTCGAGGTTCAAACGAAGGCATGGATCAACCAAAAAGTGGCCTGACTAAAGCAATGGGGAGTCACCTTAACTTTCAAGGGACTTGAAAGTGATCCAAGTGGCTCTAATGGTGGGGTGGTTGCTGCTACAACTAGGGAAACCTCCAAGTCCCCACCATCTATCAAAACTAAGAAGAGAAAGGAAGCTAGTGAGTAGTTGCCTAACCCAAAGGTTTATGCTCGAAAGGCTTCAGAGGGCGAGCCTTCCAAAAAGAAAAGAAAAGTAGTCAGGGTTGTGAAAATTCCTATAATACGTGTAGATCCACTCCTTAAGGGTAGAGAGAAAGAGGCTGACCTGCCAAGGTCTCCATTTGCTACTATTACCACTATCCCACCTACTTTGCTGGTAGTATCTACTTCATCCCTGCTTGTGGTGGACATCTCAGTCCACCTTCTCTCCACTTCTCTAATCGTGCAAGTCATATCGGTGGATTCATCCTCAGCCATGACCTTTCTAGTCTCATCATCTTTTATGTCTCCTTCCCTTTCATCCACTTCTACTGCTGCAATACCTGTCCTCAGTCTCCCAGAATCCTTTATGAAATAAATGCAGAACATGCTACCAAAGCTTTTCGGGATGCTTAAAAATCCAGTAGTGCAAGCCGTAATAGCCCAGGCTATGGCCAATGCTCTAGCTCTCCCCCCTACCGAACCACCTAGAATGGAGGAAAAAATGCAAATCTTGGATGAGCTCAAGCAACAGTAGCTAAGGCTGCCAAGAGGCCTAAAGATGAAGATTTTGAATACCATGAGCACCCAATGTTCAAGCACTAGGAGATCAATGAGGTGGCCTATGAATACTCTAGTGAAGGTAGCGAGGAACTAGACACGGAATTAATTTGGGAAAAAACTAACCTAGATATTGAAGAAGAATAGAAAAAGCGGCTCAAAGAGATTAAGGACTAAGAGGTTGTAGGTCAGCCTATGATTGAAGGTTCTGATACTTCAGAGACTTAGACCGGTAGGTCTCCAACTGAAAGACATGATCAAACCCCATAGAATTATGAGAAAGCATCCCTCCATGAAGATGAACAAGAATATAAGCTTGGGGAACATTAGTATGATCAAGATGAAGAAGAAAAATATGTTGAAAGGGAAGATCCCTTCAATAAAAAATTTCTCACCAAGTCTCCTACTAAACGTGTAATTCTCAAACAAGACTTTGAAGAGGAGAAGAAGGATGCAAGGGTTGAGAAAGAGGCCCTTGTTGTCAAAACCATTGAACTTGAGGTGGAGGGAAGCAACGATCAACGTGAATCACCCAAGGAGGGGCCCCAAATGCCTAATTGGCTAGGGAATCAGATTAGGCAAAAGACTCCCACCCTAAAAGATCCTAAGGTGAGGCTAGAGGAAATCTGGCTAGAGCATAGATAAGCACTAAGAAGGAGAAAAGGCCAAAAATTATATCGAAAGTAACCATGGATGCCTCCAGATCTAGGGAAATACAAATAGCCATGCTGGTGGTTGGAGAACAAAGAGTGACTTATAACGTATCCACCATTGACTTGGGAGTGGCCACTAGGGAGCAGAAGGTTGACCACCTTCGGGAATCGGTAGCCATGGTGGTGCACCTTATTGAGTAGGATAAGGTTTCAAAGGAGGAAATTAAAGCATAGGTGGCCGATCTGGCGACCTACATTCAACAATGGTCATACTCAGATAAGCTACCCACCATGTAATCAACCCTTCCATAGTTGTTGTCCCAAGATTAAATCAATAAGCTGGAAAAAAATAGGAACTTGGATAAGACCACAGAAAATTGGTTTCAGTGGGTCTTAGACATGGGAAACATGGGCATCAACTTGGTTGTTCGAGCAGAAAAATAGTTCTTGTAGGTGCAGAGGACTCTTGAGGGCATGTGGCATATCTACGAGGAGTTCCCAAAAAAATACAAAGCCGCCAACCCAAAGATCGAGGATATCCTCACATTGCTGAGTGAGGTTTGGGAGAAGGACCTTGCCCTCAAGGATGATGATCACTGGTTAGTGGATATGTGGAAACAAGATTTTGATCATCGAAAGGGAAAGCTAGAGCAGATCTTGGAATGGGTTGTTTCGGATATCGAATGGGCCAAGGAGGCCAAGGGAGGTTGTGCTCGGTACCTCAAGTTGATAACGGGGTACAAGCTATCTACTGTTAAAATTAATCTAGAAAGCATGAAGCCCCATTTCTTAAAGAACATGGAAAATGGGATGTCAGTTGAGGTTACCACAGATTTCATGAGATTTTTTTCTTGATCCTTTGCCCAGTCTGAGCTTTTCATAAGTAATGCTGCCAAGTATGATGATGACTTGAAGAATCTCATTAACAACTCCCAAGAATGGAGTTACCAGGTGCTACGATCTGACATCATGGAAGTGGAAAAGCTTTGGCCAATGATCCTGAGCTTTGTGGAGTATGTAGATTTGAAGAATCAAGAGGGAAACCCTATCATTGATGAGGAATTTCTAAAAGAGTAGCCGCAGCAAAGGGCAAACATCAAAAAGATAAAACTGCTACAATGCTGCCACTAGAAGACAAAACGAGGAAAAGATGAAAGATCTTTTAAAAATTTAATATGTTTGGGGGTAGGTGAAACCCTAGTGTAAAGTGAATCTTGGCCACACAATAGAATTGAATCTTGGCCACTCATTTTTCTTTTTGAAAAACTATAAATAGGGCTCTCCTCCTCTCATTTGAGGAGAGTTGAGTTGTTGTAAAGGCATGTTGCAGAAATTGCAATAGAAAATACAATGACTTATTGGTGTATTTTGGATTTCTCCACATATTTCACGATTCTTCTCCCATTAGTTAAAATTCCAGTTTAAGTAATTTTTTTGTTCTAGTTTCATTTAGCTGACTTTGGTGGATTTAGTATGTTGTCTTTGGTTATGAAATTTTCTATTGTGTGTGTGCTTTCCTTGTCCATAATTTTAGTCATTTGTTGCTAGTAGGTGATTGTGTAAAGTTAGTTTGGACCATAATTTCATAGCTGCTCTTTAAACTTTGTCTTTTTTCACATTTAGATGGTGAATGAATGATGAATATCTATAGTCCTCAAAAGATAGTATAGGTTTCATGATATTGTGAAAATTCAGATTAAGTGAAATCCTATTTTAAGGAAATTGTCCATAGTAGGAACCTCCATGATCATTGTTCATCAGTAGTTGCAGGTCTAGGAACCTTTCGTCTTCCTTGCCCCCTTTTTCCTTTTTTTAGAAACAACCTATGCTAAGGTTCATTGAACATTGTAAAGCCAAATCTAACAAAACAATGGAGTTCAAGACTGTTGTTTGAACCTACAGCAAAGTGCAGCAATTCCCTATCTGATGAACTTTTTTCATAAAACCGATTCTCCTACAACTTTAACTTTCATAAGGTCGCCTTGTGATTCCAAAAGATCACATAAATCAACTGAAATATTCCAAGCATCGTCATGACCTGAAATCCGAGAGACCTTGGGATAGTGTTCTGCAATTTGATTGTGTAAGATTGTATTTCAAGAGAGGTAATGCACCTATGTATTACCTATGTTGTGAAGTGCATAAAAACACCATCAACACAACTGATTAACATGTTCCTTCAAGCTATATATTTCCTTCTTCTACAAACTATTCTCCTTGTTTAGCTCTTTCAAACTTTCCTCCATATCTCTACTCATCTTATCCAACTCCTTATTTAACAACATGAATCCTTATTCAAACTTATCCATCTCAGCTTCCAGTTCTTTATTTCTTCTTCTTTCAATTTCCAATTCTTCTTCTAGAGAATCACCCTTTTCTTTTCCTAGTTCTTTCATCTTCTCCATCAATTCTAGATTACACTTCCTGATTTTGCACAATTCTTCCTCCAAGGTACCCCTTTCACATATCAGGTTCTCTTTTTCCTTATTTTTTATTTTCCCACTTTTCCCCATCTTGCAACTGATTCATAGCTAGCTCTTCAACTTGCTTTACCACCAGTTCTGATAAACCAACTCTTCAACCTTCTCTAAAACTTGCTCTGAAATAGATTTGCAATCAACTAAAATATTCACAACCTACTCATAGATTTGCAACCAGATCGTCAACCAGATTCACAACTAGCTCTAATAAATTCTTCAACCAACCAACATGTTCAGAACCAACTCTAATACTAATTGATGCAAATCAAGGTAGGAGGGTCTGGTGAGGGACTATCCAACCTCATAGCTTAAACAACTAACTCTCAGATCTTTTTGATATGCAACATAAGATAAAAAATAATCAACATAATGATAACATAGATGCAAGAACACATGACACAAGAATTACCTTGGGGAAACTCTCAAAGGGAAAAAACAAGCCTTTAAAGTTCACTTCTCATTATATTATGATCATAAAACACATTACATATGCCACTCAGGCTTTATAGATGCTAGGCCACAACCCAAGAATTACAAACAATTCATATTATAACAATCTTTCATCAATTCTTCCTTCTGCTTCAAGATTTCTCTGCTCTGTTGATCTTACCAGATCAGAACACCTCATCACCATGCTTCATGACTATTGTTCTTCACACTTCATCTTTTCCTTTAAAATATTAGAACATTTTTTTCACATAGAAATTCACACATCTCACACATATATCTTCTTGCTTCCCTTTTTCCATTCTCCATCTCCTTCAAACAATAGTTCTTATATATATGCATCCAAGCATAACATCAACTACATGTCAGGCCAACAATATATAAAAAGTGTACTAATTGTCATCCAAAATCTATAAGTAATTATCAATACGCATCAACCAAGGTCGGCCCAAACATAGTAGGGACCTAAAACAACATGCCTCAAACATGAAACACCTTAAACAATTAGCCTCAAAGATCCACAATACATTACAATCATTTGGTCAGCCAAGAACATGAAAACATGAACTCCCAAAAGGAAAATCACCAATCGTGAGCACAACAATCAATGTGAATTGACAACACCGATAGATCTTGATCTATAAACATCCATGAATCATCACTGGGACATCCACAACAACTCATATTGCAAGAATCACATCATCTTCCTTCAGAAACACCAACTAAAGTAGTTGAACAATTGCCAAAACATAGATACTCATAACTTGATCCGATCTTCATGTAAACCTCTAAAAAATTTGGTGGATAAATTAGACATACTAAAAAAAAAACCCTTTAATCCATAATTTCTCATCCTCAACATACTAAGCTAGGCATCATACTGAACTTTACTGCATCATCTCCAGCCTCTATGACTAAAATGTTCTTTGAATCTTTTGGGTGCCCCTACATCACATAAGGATTGCTGAATAGAATATTCACCCATGCCTATATCTTTGACTTGGACCTTTTTCTCAAATTTTTTAGACAAAGCATTGAGTTGGACTTCATGACTAATGGATGTAGAAGAGGTAGCTTCTTCCCTTTTCTCAGGTTCTTTAGACGAGGAACTAGGTTGAATTTCCTTGTTTTGGGATGTGGCAAGCATTTTTGACAAGTGATTTGATTGGCTTAAATTACTTGGGGTGGAAGATGGGGAAGCAAGATCTTCTTTTTTATGGGGCACAAAGACATCTTGGACTGACTTGAGGGTGTTGCAGTACTGAGGACTATTGGAGTCTGTTGGAATGGTGATCACTTGCCCATTGCAGGGGAATTTTAGTCACTGATGATAGATAGAGGGGACTACTTGCATCTCATGGATCCAAGGATGGCCCAAGAGTATATTGTATGTCATGTCTTTATCCAGATCTTGGAAAATTATATCTTTTTGGATTGGCCCCACCCGAATGGCCAACATAATTAATCCACGTGAAGATCTTTCTTCATCATCATAGGCCTTAATGGTGATCCTTTTCCTTGAATGTATTTCATTCTCATAAAAACCTAGTGCACAGACAAGTTTCAAATTACATATATTGAGACCAACTCCCCCATCTATTAGGACACGCTTGACTCAACTTTAATGCATTAAGACTTCAATGTGAAGCATTGTGTTATGGGTATGAGTGATGGATATGTTATCATTTTTTGAAAAGGATAGACAATTAGGTGCGACCAAACAACCCACCATGGCTTGGAAGGTACATACATGCAAATCCATTGGTACAGTTGTATCCACTAGGGCCTTTTCCAAATTTTCATTATGAGTGGGGGACATCTTGAGGAGCTCCAATATAGATATTTATGTCAAAATATTTTGAATTTGATTGACAATGTTATATTTCTATGATGGGGTGGTGAATATTTTGGATGTGCTCCCTTTTGAAACATATTTGGATTGTGCCCTTGTGGTAGCATTGCAGGTGTGTGGTCTTCTTTCCTTTGATCTTAATGACGTTGATTTGATTGCCAATTGTAGACGTGTCTTGTTTGATGTCATGGACTTAATTTAATGTGATGATGGTGTTAATGATTTTATTTTCAATTGGGGTGGTGTTTTGTCCATGTTCAATTTGGGTATCATTTGTTTAGTTGTTGGTTGTAGCTATGCATTTCTCTTTATTGATTTCAATGTCATTATTTTCATCTTCCATAGCAAAAATATGGAGAATGATAGTTTCATGAACATAATTTATATTATTTCCTTTTTCGTTCGTTGTAGAGGACTCCCCTTTCTCATAATCTGGTAAGGGATTCTTAAATACACTGTGGTCAATGTTTGTTTGGGGTCCTCTATTTGTATGATCTTTTGGTCTATCAAGTCTTGTATCTTGTGTTTTAATTACATACAACTATTGGTTAGGTGACATTTGCACTGATTAAATTCACAATAGTGGGCCTCATTCCACCATGATGATTTAACTTTTGGTTCAAATCCTTGAGTTTTAGGTAGAGTGATAATATTTTCCACAAGAAGTTCTCTCAATGTGGGTTCGTATGATTGACCTAAAGGTGTGAACTTCCTATAGTTGTTCGATGTTATGTATGGTAGTGTTATAGAGGTTGACTTGTTTTAATTTTTTTGACTATTGCCTTGGTTGGTATTTTGGTTGTTGCTTTGGTTGGTATTTTGGATGGTCTTTTGATTGGTATTGGAGGTGCTTCCAGAAAAATTGAAGACCGGTTTGGCATATGTGTTTCAGTTGAAGTATCGTTATCAGTGTTCTTTTATTTTTTCCAATAATTTGGTTTATCATTTTTGTTATAGTTATTAGAGGAGTTAGTTGAGGTTTTTTCATTGTAAATTTTCAAAATTCCTCTCTTGACCAAAGCTTCTTCGATTTTGATTCCATTTTCAATTAGTTTCTCAAAGGTTGGTGGAAACTGTAATTCAAGCCTATAACTCATATCATCATTTAAATTGTCAATGAACACCTCCATCTTTTCCTTTTCTGGTATAGCATGAGGATAGATTACAAATAATCTTCTCCACCTTTGTAAGAATACAAGACATAAATCTCCCTTTTTCTATTTCACATTGCAAAGGTCCTTCATTCCAATCTCATGTTGAATGTTATAAGAGTATTGGGTGATAAATTTGTTGACCAATTCTTCAAAGGATTTGATTCCTAGGGGTAATTGCAAGAACCATTACATACATTGTCCTCCCAAGCTTCATAGGAATAATCTCATCAAGTAAGTTTCCACATGTGCAAATTCTATTCTCATCGTTCAAAATTCCCTTATGTGATCTATAGGGTCCATTTTACAATTGTATTTATCATATTTAGGGAATTCACAATGCTTGGGAAATGAAATCATGTTTACACTTTGATCAAAACTATAGAGACATATGTCTTGTATCGAGTATCTTTTTCGTGACTTTGAATTTCATGTTTTGGATTTGTTGTTGAAGGGTTTGTATTTGTTGTGTTAAAGCATCTATATGGTCATTGGTTCTTGCTTCATTTTTTTTTCAGCTTATGTTTTTGTTTTTGTCTTCTTAGGATTTCTTTTTAATTTGGTGATATCAAAATCCGCAAGTAGTTTGACCCATTTTTTTGCAAGCATAAAAAGGTATTTTTCACCCTCCTTTTCAAAGATCCTCTCCATGAACTTATGGAAATTGGGATTTTGTTGTGCTTGTTCTATGGCTTCATCTATTATTTTGTCATCCTCATCTCGATGAATTTCAAAAAATGGGATTCTCTACTCTTTCAACCATGTTGTTTTAGGTTTCAAGTTCTTTCTCCTTGAGCTTTTTTCTTTGTGATCTTGTTTGAACAGGAATACAAGTGATGGAAATGTACTAATCTTTGATCATTATTAGGGAGTGCCAAAGGGACAAAACAAATATGATTACACAATTTTGTTTCAAGATTGAAGGATGATGAATCCTAATGATGAAACTTAGTTGCTAACCAAATACAGATGTGATGATGGGGCACTTTTAGATGTTTGATCAAATTTTAGGTAAAATAATTTCACTTGAAAATGCTAGTTTCAACAAGCTTGAGACTATGGTGTGACTAAGGAATGAATATGTTTTGAAGAGGATCTTGAACTATGAATTTAAAATTTGGACAAACAGGGAATTTAGCTCTCTGGTTTAATTTTTTTATGAATGTGCAAGAATAGTTTATAGATGCGCTAATCAATGACTTGGATGCACTAAGTAATGGCTGGTATGCATTACAGAATGGCATAGTTGCACTAAAATAAGGGATTTATGTGCCAAACTAGGCAATGAATGTGCTAAAATATGGAAGGTGTGGATTGAAAAATAGTACAAATGCTCTAAAATTGAGGATATATGTACTATAACAGTCAATTTATGCACTAAGATATTTCAGGTATGTGCCAGAATAGTCAATGGATGCACTAATCAGGAAACTAGCTCTCTATTTTTAATAGTTTGATGGATTTTTTAGGTTTTTTGGTAGGGAAACGCTTATTTTCTTAGCTGTTCTTCTAAATCAATGGTTGTATTTCCCAGTATGTGATGTTTGTTCAAAAATTTATTTTAAAACTCGCATGTGAAACACATCAAGAAAGTACAATCCCTAAGGATGTGAAGGATAGTATTTACTGGATTCCCACTTGGATTTTTGGTCCAACTGTGCTTACTTTTGGTGAATGAATAGAGGCTTGACCACACTGGCTCCCCCTTACATTGCACTCACTTCTCAGGTCAACCAAGCCTCAGTTCTCATGAATCTCCCATGAAGGACTTATCATTTCTACCAAAAGCCAGAAGAATATGGGACGGCTTTGAAGGTTATACCTCTTACACCAACAAATAGAAAAGGGATTTTGGAATACTATAACAATGTTTCTAGTATAGAAATTTTGTTCGTGGAGGATCATCCATACATCAAGAGACCATTTTTTCCCTTCTTGGTAGAAAAATATGTGTGATACTTGAACTTTCCTCAAGTACCCACATTTATATCGCAAGTGGAAGTCACTTGGCTTTAGCGTGTTCTCGAGTGGGTCATTCCCTTGGGGTGATTACCTCTTGAACCACCAAGCCAAGCCCTCTAAGGATTTAATTGCAAAGAGAAAAATAATGGGTCTAGCTTTTTGGTCACCTAGTTAAGGGGAGAGCATATACCTACCATTCAATAATCACAATAGTCATGGTGTTCATTTTCCCCTAATTAAGCTACGTTCCTAACTTAATCAAAAGAAAGAACAATAAATTCCTATAGTCAAATGTTGGTAGTTTCAACTTTAAAGTATTTGACAGTGTTTCACCAGTTTTAGTAAGATCTCTAACAACATTTGAAATACCTACACAATAGGGAAATAGTGATTAATTCTTGAAATCATGAATTCCTATAAAATGAAACAGATGTGCCATAATAGAGAATTAATGCACTAAGATACTACACCTATGCACCATTAAAAACTATGTATGTGCTAGAACAATCCATATATGCACTAAAATAAATTATGAATGTGCTAAGAGACTCCTTGTATCCACTGAAAGATAGTATGGATGCATTGGAAGAAAGGTTGTATGTGCTAGAATAGTGCTTGGATGCACTAAGAGGTATTTTGGATGCACCAAAATAACTCATGATCAAACAAAAAAAATTCACATCTAAACCTGTAAAACACACTTTTTCAGAAAACATTAATGAAAGGGGCCAAGCCCCATGGTGGGCATCGGATTTATGTGTGGAAATAAATTGGAGTAGAAATTACCAAAGTCAAAGCATACGCACACCAATGAAACGTCTTACATAAAAGGAATTGAAATAACAAACTAAGTTGTTATGGCTATCCTTTCAAATCGTCTCATTGTTCTCTAATATTAAGGATCATCAAATTCACGCTCTCAGATTTGTATGTTGCACATGAATTCACAAGATGACAACCTAAGAAAAATGAAGATTTATGAAATGCAAAGCTACATACCTAAATTAACATATTTTTGTATTTTTTTTAGTGTGAAGATTGAATGAAATATGAGATTGCTACTATGTAAATTATGCTAAGGTTATTTCTATTGATGTAATGAAAATATAAATGAAATTCTATGATAAACACAATTAAAACTAATGCAATACTAAAATTCTATAAAGTAAATTTTCCATGCTAACAATGCTAAATTCTATGCAACTCTAAAATGCTCTCATTTTCTCTCAGTTGCTAAGATAATTCCTGTGGAATAAGTTTATGATCAAATCCTTGTTCAAAAGCTGTAGAATGTGTTGGAAAAACAAGGATAGACAACTGAGAGGGGGGGTGAATCAGTTATTACCAAAATCAAACTTATTCAACATTAAACAACCTTAAATCTCAGATCTGATAATTAACAGTGCAATCATAAATCAATAACACATCAAAGACACATGAACACCAGGATTTTATATGTGGAAACCCTATTAGGGGAAAAACCATGATAGATGTTAGTCCACAAGATTATAACTTGTTAGAAGTATAATGAAGAATAAAAAGGGAATGCACTTGCATTCAGGCACACTTCCTAGAGCACACTACTCAGAGGAAGGCTCACTTCCTTACATACAATAATCAGATTAAATCCATCTAATGAAGTTGAACTGATAAAATAGCTTCTACAAAAGTTCGATTACATTTTCGGTTTGGCACACATAAACTTCTACACACTCTTCCACACTTTTCTCAAACTTCTTCACACTTTTCATAAAATTCTACACACTTTTCCACACTCTGCTCAAACTTCTTCACACTTTTCTCTTGAATGATTTGACCTTTATTTTCAAATATACACCTCTTGCACACATTGAGCATTTCCTCTAAATGAGGAAAATAATCACTTATATATATCCGCTATATGGATTTACATCCACTATTCAGTTGGCCTCAAATAAAGAATAAATTACAACTGTCGGCCTCAATACATGAATAAATTTCAATGCACACCAAAAAAAGTCGGTCACAACATAGTGAGGACCCAAAAAAACACCTTAGAACACCCCAAATAATAAAATATTAATCTTCATGGATCCGCAACATGCTACTAACATCATGTCATCCAAGAACATGAAAACTCGAGCACACATCAGAAAAATCTCTAATCATGAACACTCTGATCAATGTGGACATAAAAAAGGATAGAGTACAATCTAGACTCATCCATGAACATCATAGATACACGCAAAAAAATTGAAATCACCAGAATTTCATCCACTTCATCCAAGAACACCATCTACAAAAATTGAATAACTGTAGGAACACAAATCTTCATAACTTCCACAAATCTT
The DNA here is from genome assembly GCA_007115665.2 of Sequoiadendron giganteum. Lineage (NCBI taxonomy): Eukaryota > Viridiplantae > Streptophyta > Pinopsida > Cupressales > Cupressaceae > Sequoiadendron > Sequoiadendron giganteum. The sequence continues at coordinate 87,910,298 of CM021103.1, read as the reverse complement.
GATGCGAACCTCTGAAACTTTTAGACAACATACTAGATAGGTTCAAAAACAAAACCTTTGACTCACACCTCCAGATATTCAACATACATAACTTTCCAACATTCTAACCTTTTGAGCATCACTAATTGTGAGCAATATTATTTTTACAATTTCCTTAATATCTTCAAAATATATAGCCTTAAGCATCATCAATGCTAATAGTGTTAAAATCAATGACAACCACATATCAGAAAAATAACCACAACATCCAACAATATCCCCCTTTGGCATTGATGGCAACACGTGATGTGGAAAATAATGCCACCAACCCAACTAGCTCTTCTCCAACAATCTCCCCCTGAGATTGTGCACTCTTTTCTTGTTTCCCTCTTCTCCCATGTTGTTCACATTGCTCTTCTCTCCCCCTTTGACATCAATGGAAAAGGTACACATGCTCTTATCACATATTTTAATCATCTGACTACTCCCTGATTGGACTAAACTGTGGTGTTTAATAGGATTAATTTAAGTTCTTGGAAATGGTTTCCTCAGTTTATCCTAAAGTGTCAACCAGGAATGTAAGCTTTTGAACTATGTCGTGGTAGTATGTCGAAGAGCTGCAATTTAAAAACCAAGGGTTGATGAATGCATACTAATGAAATTTGTGTTCAAGAAAAATTCCAACTGGCAGACTTCCTATTACAATATGTGATAGGAACTTGTAAAGAGACAATTCTGCAACAAAAATAGATCACCAACATAAAACATAAGAGAAATAAACTTCTATAAAGCAAAATAAAAAGTATGACAGAGACAAAATCAAGGATGCTGGTTATAATAGAATATCTCATGTTTCCATGTTTAGCTTTTTATGATTCCATTCTATGATACAAAAAAAAATTCACACTAGAAATCATTAATCTTATCAAACATACATATCAACAGAGATTGAATGATTTAACAAGGATCCAAACAATAGAATTAAGACAAAATAAATTACACAGTTGCAATGAACAAATCAATTCAAAAATAGTAACCAATCATTTAATCACAAAAATCAAATTAATCAAATGACTGTAAAACACACATTACCATGCATATAAATCTAATGCTAAAATCACCAATAATCGAGGAAGTGGGCCCTGCCTTCGCCGATTATTGAATTATGGAAATCATGAAACACCAATCTACTCCATGCTAATTCTCATCTAATAAAATGACTAATACAAAAGAATATGTCGATCTTTCCAATACACGGATCTAATTTCTCAATTAAATCTATTGATATTATGTTTTCATCATGCATATATATAGTTCGATTATGCTAAAAACAAAAAATAAGTTTGTTTGTTCATTCGGACTTTCGGCCACTCACAAACAAGAGTCTTTAGATTGATAAAAGGATGCAGGCCAATTTTAGCATGAAACTAAAACAACTTTAACTAAAATAAAGAGCCTAAACATATTTTTTCTGATTTCACTTCATCAGATTCCTAAGGTCCTCGCGTTTGTAACAACCTTCAACTTCCTTTCGAACCATGTCCTGCCATAAAACAATCAGATTTATCATGATTTTCAGTAAACTATCAACCCCAGCTTCTTTCCTTATTTTATTAAATATTAAGATTCCTTCAGAAAATGGTGTCAGGATTAGGGAAAAGGATATAGATAAAAAAGTAAATTATAAGGTAAAAATAGTGGATTGATTTTATACTCATCACTCCCCCTGAGTAACAGCCACCACAACATCAGTCTGAAATAAGATATGGCTATGAATTCATGGACTGATGCAAAGAACTACATCTTAGTTCTAATCAGGAAGGGAAATCACCCCTACCTTTCCTTTGAGGTACTCAAAAGTATCTTTAGGCAACGACTTAGTAAAGATGTCTACAATTTTCTCCTTGGTCGATATATACTCTAGTCTAACTTCTTTGTCACTCACTTTATCTCTCAAAAAGTGATATTTGATGGATATATTCTTTATCTTTGAGTGCAGCACTAGATTAGATTGGAAATATTAATGGAACTTGAATTTTCACAGAATATGGAAATGGGTTCTTCATACTCAATTCTGACATCTCTCAACATTTGCTTCATCCACAATACTTGGGTACAACTGTTTGCAACAACATTATATTATGCCTCGGTAGTAGACAATGAAACAAAAATCTACCTTTTTCTTATCCAAGATACCAATTTATTCCCTAAGAAAAATGCACCGCCACTATTACTCTTTGCTAGAATTGGCTATGGATGCCAAGATCTATCGAACAAATGGAAAGCACAAAGAAGAGAGAAAATAATGTGACAAGAATAAATTGTATTCAATGTCAATGATATGATATGCTTCAATGTGTGTACAAATGTAGTAGAGACCCTTTTGTTATATAGCCAACACTCTTCCTTTCATCCACATCTCCTACCTAATCAACATCAGTGAAATCACTTGGGATAAGATCATCATCCCTAGTATACCAAAGACCAAGATCAATTTCCCCTTTCGAGTATCTAAAAATTATTTTCATAGTAGTCACATGAGACTCTTTCGGATCAGCTTGAAATATAGCAACCATGCATACAACATTCATTATATCTAGCCTGGTCTGAGTCAAATAGATTAATCCACCAATCATTGACCTATATCTTGTTTGATTTTATTTAGGAGAATCATCGTTCTGTGTAATTTTGCATCTAGTTATCATAGGTGTACCAACTGGCTTTGAATCTTCCATGTCAAACTTTTTCAGTAGCTCTTTCACATACTTAGATTGAGATATGAAAATTCCATCATCCAACTGAGTGATTTTCAATGTTAAAAATAATTTCAACTCTCATATCATTGAAATTTAAAACTAACTTTTCATTTCATCAGAAAACTTCATACACAAATCATCATCACCTTAAAAAATAATGTCATCAACAAAGACTTCAATGATCAATTCTTTATTCTAATCCAACTTGAAATACAGATTGTTATCAATAGTACCTTTATTGAATCCAAGTTTCGATAAGTATTTATCCAATCTAGCATACCAAGCTCTATGAGTTTGCTTAATTCAATATAGAGATTTCTTCAATTGGCATACCATGTCATTTTCATCAGTCAATTGAAATCAAACTGGTTGTTCAAAATAGACTTCTTCTAGCTCACCATTCTAAAATTTTGACTTTACATCCATCTGATAGACTTTATAATTCTTGAAAGTAGCATAAGCAAGAAATAATCTTACATCTTCGATTCTAGCAATAGGGGCAAATGTTTCTTCAAAATCAACACCTTCCATCTGTGAGTACCCTTTGCAAACTAGTCTTGCTTTGTTTTTTACCACTTCACCTTGCTCATTTAGTTTATTTCAAAACACCCACTTGGTTCCAATCACATTTTTTTCTGAGGTCTAGGAACAAGATCCCATGTATCGTTCTTCTCTATCTGCATTAGTTCTTCTTTCATGACTTCCATCCAATGTTCATCTTTGCATGCTTCATTGATATTTCTAGGCTCAGCTCTGGAAATTAGACAGTACTCTTCCAAAATTCTTCTTCTAGTTTTCTCACCTTTTCTCTTGTCTCCTATGATCTAACTTCCAGAGGGATTTCTCCTTACATATTTGGGAGTTTTAGGATTTTCTCTAACTTATTTTTCTTGTGTTCTTTCTTCTGCACTTTTGCTAGTCATTGCCTCTTGATTCCCTTGGTTCACCAAAACAATATGAAGTTGATTCTATGTCTGAACATCATTGTTAGTATTATCATGTTGATCATCTGAATCATATCCACTACATCTAGATGGTCTAACAACATCTTCATAAAATTTTACATTTGCACTTTCAACCATTTTCTTTAGCCTCTTATTAAAGCACAGGTAAGATTTACTTTTAGTAGAGTAACCCAAAAAGATTCCTTCATCACTTTTAGTATCAAACTTTCCTATATCATCATCTCTCTTGATGTAACATTTGCTTCCAATTTTTTGAAATACTTGACAGTAGGCTTATAACCAAACCATAGCTCAAAAGGTGTCTTACTAGAGTTACTATCGACATACACCCTATTAATGGTATACACAACAGTACTTACATATTCTCTTCAGAAGAAATTAGGAGCAATTGCTTCCAACATCATGGTTCTAGTAGTGTCTAGAATAGTTTTGTTCTATCTTTCAACAACTCCATTTTGTTGAGGGGTTTGAGGAGAAGATAACTATCTTTGGATTCCATGCTCTTCACAAAAAGAATTCAATTCCTGAGAAGTGAATTCACCACCTCTATCTAACCTTAGACATTTGATCTTCTGACCTATCTCATTCTTTGTCATAGCTTTGAAACTTTTGAACTTTTCTAATGCTTCATTTTTTCTCTTAAGAAAGTAATCCATATCATTCTAGAATAATCATCAATGAGTAACATAAAATACCTTTCACCTTGCAAACTTCAATTCTAGATGGACCGCATAGATCAATATGTATCAAATCCAGTACTCCATTAGAGCTATAGTGTTTTCTCTGGAAATAATGTCTTGTCTTCTTTCCCATCTAGCATTCCTTGCACATAGTGTTAGTAGGCTTCACTAACTTAGGAAGATCTTTGAATTCTTGAGTAGTTCTTATCTTGATAATTTTATCAAATTTCACATGACACAACCTCCTATGCCATAACTAGCTTACATCAATCTGAGAAATTAAGAAACTTTCACTAGCAACACTCAGATGAAAGATATTACCTTTTGTCTTTGTACCTAAAGCAATCATATTTCTAGAACTTCCCCTTATTCTAAACTTACCATCCTTGAATTATATATTTTAACCCTTGTCTACCATTTGTCCAACACGTAACAAGTTATTATTTAAGCCTTCTAAATGTAAAGAACATCATCAATATTGTGCTTACCACCAAAATAAATAGTGCCTTTGCCACGAATCACACCAAAAGTATTGTCTCCAAATATTACAACACCACCATAATAGTCTTTCAAGCTTACAAACTTTCTTTTGTAACCAGTCATATGATGTGAGCATCCACTATCAATTACCCACTCATCCTTTTCTTCATTTTTCTTGCAAGAGATTTCTCAACATTCACATTACTAGTAGACTTAGTGGACACCTGGTCATTTTATTTGATAGCAATAAATACCCATTCATCTTCATTTCTAGTTTCTTTATCATATTCTTCATCAATTACACCTTCTTCAGCATAATAACATTTCCTTTGAAATCTAGTCTTCTCAGGGTTTTTACTTAGAAACTCTTTCAAGACATCTAGATGCAAAATTACATTTTTTACTACAAGAAAAAAATTTGATAGGTAACTTTCCTTTGTACTTACCATAACCTCTAGCTTCTCTTTTCATAATCAATTATTCCAATTCTTCTAATTCTATTTCTCCATCTTCAATATTTTTCATCTCATCTTCATATTTCAATGTCCTTTTGGAATTCTCACCCGGATTGTATATTTGTTGGATTTTTCTAGATACTGTAGCTTTGAATGCAGATTCACCAAATTCACTTAACTCAAAGGCAACAATTTTTCCAATCAACATGTCTCTTGTAATATTTTTTGCTATCCTGAGTTCATCAATAGCATGAGCTCTTGTTTTTTAGGAGGGAGGAATATATCTAAGTATCTTAGCCATAATTTCTTCTTCATCCAAGGTTCCATCGACACATCTAATGCTCATCACCAGTTCATTTATATTTTGAGAGAAAGAGAGGATGTTCTCATCTTCATTTCTTCCCATTTTCCTTTTAAACTTTTTAGATTAGCACTTTTCACTAGCACGTCTCCTTCATACAATTTTTCCAACCTTTTCCAGATCTGGTATGCAGTCTTTAATCCTAAGACATTTTTCATATTTGAACCTATCAAAGCACTCAACAATGCTTCAATAGCCCTGGTATTATCTTCTTCTTGCTTGATCTCATCTTCAGAGGATAGACCATTCTAATGAATAGTATATGCACTTTGCGTAATCTTCCAGAAGGGTTCTCCAATGCACCTCAAATGACACTCCATTCTTTCCATAAAGAGTAGTTTGTACCATCGAATCTAGGACTATCCTTCTTGTATGATGCCATCTTGGATCACCTCAAGCTATTAGGCTTCTTCATAGGAACTAGATCTGATACCAATTGTTGGAAAAACAAGGATAGAAAACTAAGAGGAGGGGGTTAATCAGTTGTTACCAAAATCAAACTTATTCAACATTAAACAACCTTAAATATCATATTTGATAATTAACAATACAAGCATAAATGAATAACACATCACATGAACACCAAGATTTTATACATGGAAACCCTATTAGGGAAAAAACCACAGTGGATGTTAGTTCACAAGATTATACCCTGCTAGAAGTATAATGAAGAATAAAAAGGGAATGCACTTGCATTCAAGCACACTGCCTAGAGCACACTACTCAAAGGAAGGCTCACTACCTTGCATACAATAATTATATTAAATCCATTTGATGAATTTTAACTGATAAAATAGCTTCTACAAAATCCTAATTATAGTTATGGTTAGGCACACATAAACTTCTACACACTCTTCCACACTCTGCTCAAACTTCTTCACACTCTGCTCTACTTTTGAATGATTTGACCTTTATTCACACATGTAAACCTCTTGCACACATTGAGCATTGCCTCTAAATGAGGAAAACAATCACTTATATATATTTGTTGCATGGATCTACATCCACTATTTAGTCAGCTTGAAATAAAGAATAAATTACAACTGTCGGACTTAATGAATGAATAAATTTCAATGCGCACCAAGACAAGTCGGCCACAACATAGTGAGGACCCAAATAAACACCTTATAACACCCCAAACTATAAAATGTTAATATTCATGGATCTAGAACATGCTACTACAATCATGTCAGCCAAGAACATGAAAAATCGATCACACATCAAAAAATATTTGATCACAAACACTTTGATCAATGCAGATGTACAACAAGGATATATTACAATCTAGAATCATCCATTAATGTCACAGATACATGCACAACAATTGAAATCACCAGAATTTCATCTTCTTCATCCAAGAACACCATCTACATTAACTGAATAACTTTAGGAACACAAATCTTCATAACTTCCACAAATTTTGATGTGAACCTCTCAAAATTTCGAAAAACATACTAGATAGGATCAACAACGAACCCTTCAATGCACACCTCAAAATCTTCAACATATAGAACTTTCCAACATTCTGACCTTTTCAGCATCATTGGCTGTCAATAATATTATTTTTACAATTTTCTCAATATCCTCGACATATACAACCTTAAGCATCATCAATTATAATAGTTTTGACCTCAATAACAACCAAATATCAACAACATAACCACAACATCCAATAGAATGGTCTCCTATTTATAGATTTTTCCAAACCTTAGATGAGGTGGCAAAGATGGATGGTCTAGATCGTGATCCTGAGAGATCAATGGTGGAGCACAAGGAAGTTGGAGGAAATCATGGAGGCTGCTCCAAGCTTAAAAGATCATCAATTGGAAAGAGGAGCCATGTGTCTCCAAAGAGATTAGGAGGTTAGATGAATATTCCTAATTTGAAAATTAGAAAAAAAAAAAGAAATCATGTGACATGTGATGATGTGGAGGGTGATTTGGAGTAAGCTAGGAAATTATGGAGAAATGTGACAAATTTGAATTAAAAATTTAGATTTAATTGAGGAAGGGGGAATAATCAAATAACAAAATATTTAAATTTGTGTATTTAATTAAATCTAGAGGGAAGATGATTTTTCAATAGAAGAATTAAAGTTGTGAACTATGCAATATTTTTTACCAATTTATTTATATAAGTAGAAGAATTAAGATTCATTAATTAAATAAGTGGTATTTAATTAATTGGTGCTCCAAACCATTTTTATGTGTATACAATAACATATCATTATTGTAATTTAAGGACCTAAAAAACAATTTAATAATCTTTGAATGAGATCAAGGAAATCAATAAAAATCTCTAACATATATGTATTTCTCCTCATGTATGCCTAACAAAGAGAGAGAATGAGAAAAAATGAAGCTAGTTTATGTGATTATGAAGTTATGTATTTAATACTTTTGTTTTGATTATAAGGATAAAAAAAATTAAAGGGACCTCAGAACCCTTTACAACAATAGATACAAAATTTTGCACAAAAGGGTATTCACAAAAACTACTAGCAGCAACCCAACAACCAAAAAACACAACAGAGTAGGTGTTGACCTAAAAATATGATAAGAAGCTACCGTCAACACCCAACATCCACAAAACATCAAAACAACCTAAAGGAAACCTTCACCAGCAAATAATAGAAAGCAACAAATAAAAAGACCAGGTGCTAGTTCAAGCCACTCAGAGTGTTGGCCACCTCCATCTATTGATTCCTATGATTTTCAACCATATCTAGCAGCTCCTTCTCGACATCAAATGATTTCTTCCAATGAACCAACCCTCTGACAATAGGTCCTTTTTCATCATCCTTAGTAGTTTTCTTACCTTCGTCCTTGGCCCCGTACTCTTTCTCCATAAGCTCAGAGAAAGAAACCTGATCCTCCTTGAGCTCACTAATCTTTCTGAAAAGGACTTCCAAGGAGTCTAAATTATTCTTCACAAAGATATGGCACGCTTGCAAAAAATATTTGATATCCACATTTATACCTAAAACCTTGGCTTCCAGAGCAAAAAATATTTCATCACACAAAGATTTAAAGTCATGATAGGAGCCTTTATGTCCACCATTATTTCAATAATAATTTTCGACATCGAACCTTTTGGAGCATTCTTCATATCCTCTTCCTCTTCATTCCATTCCTCCTCCTCATTTGAAGAGGACTCCAACCCCAATGACCCAAACTCATCACTTAAAGTCTTCTCCTTTCCCTTGATGGTAGGAGCAAGGAGAAGAATCTTGACATGTTCCATAATTAGTAAAATAAGCCCTTCATGTAGGATGGGGGTCATCCTATTCTTTATATGTGCATACACCAAGACCTCCAAAGATGATAACATAAAGAAAGGAAACAAAATGAACAAACCATGTTTGAAATGGTTGACGAGAGTAAAATGGTGACCAAGAATAACCCTAAACCTCCCTTCCAGATTCACATGATGCATCAGCACCTCAGCAATGCTCGCTCATATTTTCTTGAGGGAAGTTCTCTCATATCCCCAAATCTCCAATTTGATTAATTGATTCCTCTCATCATCTTTAAAAAACTAAATCATTGCCTCCTCATTACTCTTTTTATTCTTGAAGAACTTTTGGCCAATTGTCAGTATCCCAGTAATAGTGGCAACCAAATCCTCATTAACCTCCACTTCCAAAACTTTAACCCAAAGCTTTCGATTATGCCAAAAAGAATAAATTGTGCTAAGGCATTAGGGTCATGCCCATGCACTCTCTCCAAAAATGGAGTAAAATTACCATGGTACAGAATATTCTAGAGTTTCTTCTTTCTTCGAATGTCCCCACAAGAATTCAGCTCAATTTTGCTCCTATCAGCACCCATGGCTACCAACACACGACTCATAGAACCCTTGCAAAAAACACACAACTGAAGGCCAAAGAGCAACAAGACACCCACAAAGTGTGTGAAATGGAGGAAGGTACTAGACCATAAATGTTGCATCACCTCAGCCCATGCCATCATTCCTCAATAAACTCCTAGCTTTCTCACGAAGGATTGACCCCTCCTCCCACAAATGAAATTCATTTAAACTAACAGCCTCATTGGAAAAAAATATACCAATGAGTTTCCTTCTCGGTAAATGTGAGAGACATAGATCTCTTCACAAGATTTTAACATGATTATTGTATCCTTAATATTTTGTTCGAAATTCCAACTCGGAGTATGAGTGCCATGTAGATAATTTATAATTTTCATAGAGTCTCCTTCCACCTATAATTTTTAGTACCCTTTTTTGATATTATATATAACACTTATGAATGTAGCCTTTGCCTCCACACAATGATTGGTCTGAGTTCCCAATGGTTAATAGTTTTATTAAAAATTGGAATATGTAAGTATGAAATAATTCCTTTAACATTAAAGTATGGTTTAATAAAGTGTTAGGAGGAAAAAAGTCAATAATAAGTTAAAAGAGGAGTCTTAAAGTTGATTTTAAGATTTATAATTTATATTAACATTTAAATTAATTAATTAATTCATAAGTAAGAAAGAATGAAACAAGTATAATTTTTTATTACATATGACATTGGAGGTCACCAACTCTTACATCTCTTTGTATACAAGAGCTTTTTATTTATATATTCAATCTTTATAAGGTTATTGGTTTTTCTTTTTGTTCAACATAGTATTCTAGTCAATACTAGTTGATTTTGTTAGCTTTTCAATCTAACATTTTGAGGTGTTTGCATGGTGGGTCTAGGAGGTTTGGAGGATCCTACTATATTTTCTTAAGTTAGTTGTTCTTCGATTGGATGAACCTTCTTCATCAATAAATGACAATGTTGCCCATGTTTTGGTGAATACAACAAATGAGGTGAATAGATCCAATATTAGAAAATTGTCATACGAAGAATGGGTGGACCTAGAGAAGAGTACTAAAAGGCCTATGTTGGCTATTAACTAAGATTTAATTGTTATTCACTTTTTTTATCTCTCTAAACAAGCTTTATTCTAAAATTTCATGGTTATTCAAATTTCACATCCTTTTTTAAAAGTATGGGCTTGTCAAAACTAGTAACCCAAATGTGATTTGAAAATTATTGTTATAGAAAATGAGAATTTATTTGTGGTTTTCGAGATAGAATGTTTGATTGTGATATATGTTTTAAGAATGTTCCATACTTTCATAATCAAGTTGGGTTATTCATCAAACCATGAAATGTGGGTTTCGATCCAATGGAATAGATCCCATATAAGATCATGTTTGGTTTTATATTCTTTGACTTCCTAAGGGATTTTGAAGACTATATGTTTTATAATCTATTGCAACTATTCTTGGTAAACCCTTGGGTCCTTCACATCATGCACTTGAAAGAAAGATAATTGCCTATGTTGTATTTGTATTAATTTTTTTTTGAATAAACTGCCACCTATTTCTTTATAAATATCATTAAGGAACATGATTTAGATCCAACAAATATATTATTAAGCTCTCCCTTTTAGATTATGTGCATGTCGTGCTTATGATAATTTATAAATAATTTTTTTTATTAAGGATCATGTAGACTCGTAGTCTACTATAAGAAATTTTTCAATTATGACTAATACTAAAGGGAAAGATCCTTCTCGTGGGGATGAGCCCAATTTGAATGTGTTTATCTTAATGAAATATTTATTCAAAGAAAGGAGTTGAAATTCCTAGATGAAAGATATCCAAAAAGGAAATATATCTAATATACTTGATATCCTTGAATACTTTTATGTTCAAGAGTATACTATATGTTTGAAAAGTCTGTTGTTAGACATGATTTGGATCTACTTGGTTCTAGATCTACTGAATCAAGTTATTTGTATAATCCATTGATAATGAATACTTTAAATAATATTTTAATGCCTTCTAAAGAAGGTTTTTTTGCTTTTATTACTATTATAGACATGGTTTTGAGACATGTGGTTTAGTCAATACCACTTAGTGATTTTGTGTGAGATTGAATCTATAAAAATGAGCATGTTCCTAGTGAATGATGATTCTCATTTGTATTGAGATCTCTTCTTGATTGCATATGTGAAGCATCACATGGGATGTACGGTTGCATGGTTACCTATTCTACTTGGACACATGAAGGATGGATTGGAGGAGATTTATATTTCATATGTATTCATGGATACTTTCTAAGTGTTATAATATTTCATTGCTAAATAATGCATTGAGTTTGGATACTTTTAGAGTTTGGGAATTTTCCTCTTGAGGTTTTTCATAGGGTATATCTTGTGTAATCTTATCGTATGTCGCTTATCTTTGTATTACACTTAAATTTTATAGATTATATCCATGGATTTATCTCAAAAGTTTATGCAAGAAATAGTTTTATCAACTTGCTAATTTCCTTTAACATTTATGTTATCATTGTAGTATGACCAAAGAGAGACATCCCTTGAATATTCATGGATATGTGGATTCATATTGTACTAGAGATATTAATAATAGAAGTTCCACCAATGCATATATGTTTAATTTATTTAGTGGTTCCATTAGTTGGATGAGAAAAAAATAGGATATGGTTATGTTTCCACTAATAAGGTAGATTATATGGTAGCTACTCATGCCTATAAATAATTCATGTTAAAAAATGTGTTTAATTGTTGGGTTCAAATGGGGAATAATTACAATTTATTGCAAAATTTAGAGTGAAATTTTCCTAGTAAATAACTCCACTTATCATGCAAGGACCAATAGCATAGATGTGCAATAACACTTGTTTAGAGATATGATTAAAAATAAAAAGGTGAAGCCAAAGAAGGTTGAAAATTAGGAAAATGTTGTAGATGGTTTTGACAAAGCTTGTGAGCACAAAGAATTTTCAAATAGTGTTTAAATTAAATGGTTCTCTTGGCTCCTTGTTGTTAGATTCTATTGTTAGTGAGATTCCATTTTTCTCTTGCAAGGTATTCAACAAGGGGAAGAATTTTGGGAATTAAGGTATCTCAACAAATGTTGTAGTTCCTAACATTATTATTTAATTATTTATTTTCATATATTAAATGGCCTCATATGGGAAGCAAGGAATCCCACTTTATGTTTCCACTTAGTATTCCATATATCAAATATCTTGAATTGTTGTAACATATAATTAAATAGAATATTTTGAGGAGATATGGGATTCCTTGGATTCATGTGTGATCCTATAATAGATCGTATGATGTATAAGAGAGAAAATTCAGGGGTTACATTGGAATCTTATGATAGATAATGATGCATGCCATAATCATCATTAGAGAATATTTGAAGCCTAAAATGGGTTCCTAATTTAGACAATGGGTTATTATTTATGACTACATATGAGAGGAGTAAGAAATTATTGATTTAATCCTCAATGATTTAGGATATCAGAATTTGTGACCAAGCTGGATACCACATTTTAGTGTGTTTTTCTCATGGTTTGGGGTTTCCATTTAGAAGTTTATTTGTTTTTAGGAGTTATAAATATTTATATTTATGACATGTATAATATGCAAGCTATAATATTGATAAGATGGTTATAGAATTGAATATTGATTCTACACTTGTAAAATAATTATCTACTAGTGTATTGTATCATGTTTTAGATACTAAATGACACATTGGATTTCTTTCGAGTGTGGGCTTTTATCAAAAATATTTCCCCACATAAATCATGGTGTAATGGTTTGTATTGTTTATATTTTTGCATACATGTTTCAATATTTCTATAATTGTTTAAATAAATTTCAATTTTTTTGTACATCACTCCCCTCCAAGTTTAGTATAGGAATTTTATTTTGCTATATTTTCTTCCTATATAGGAGTGAATTTACACCCCCTTATAAATTCCCCTTTTACACCCTTCAGTTTAGAAAAATAAAATCCAACCAAGTAATTTTGCGTCCTCATTCTGAAATCCATCCACATGGTGCTTGTTTTTAGTTTCGATGGGGGAATTTTTGTCAAGAACGCGTGCACGACATGTACATGTCTATGCGATGCTCTACCATCTTGACGAGATTCCTGCCTTTGAAATTTGTAGAAGCATTACATTCTCCATTGGTGATGAAGTGCAATTCCCCTTCACCTTCCTTCTAACCTTTGAACGACTTTTTCCTTCCCAAACCTGCTTCAAATGGTTATCTTTCACTTTCATTCCATCTTCTACACACTAATTCGATCTTATTCATATTATCTACACATTCTAATGCGAATGCTACTTTCTACACTATTGGATTCACAATTCCAACAACCACAAAATTCCTCACATCTACCAATGAAGTTGCAACTTGGTGTCTTGCAGGACTACTTTCGATGTTGTTGTAGCTACATCGACTCTACCATAGTTGTAGACTTGCATTCCTCTCTCATTGGCCTTGAGTTCCTTTGGTAAAGGGTGGTAACACTTTATTATTACTAATTTGTTGTTGGATTTGAGTATCATAGTGTTTGGTCTCATTTCCATTCGAGCATTGTTTTCTTTATCATATTTCCACATATTTATCTATATCGATATCTATGGAGATGGAAACACCAAAGTGGGGTTTTGAAGTAAACCCCTATACAGCCCCAATATTTTTCCCCTCTTTGTTGTGTGTAGGTACACATTCGTGTGGAGCTTAGTGGTGAACTAGACCCTTCGTGATTTCATTTCCATCACCTTTGTTCTTGTCTTTCTGGTTATTTCTATCATCTTGTCATTTAGTATTTTTGTTATTACTTTAAATCTCAACACCTAAATTGTTACTAGGAATTTTTTTATTTTCACTATCCTTTTACACTTTTTGTTCATATGGATACCAATGCACCTATGAGAAGCTAACATGTTGCGATGTCATCCCTATTCTGCATTTGTGTCCTCTAGAAAAGAGTTGTCAAAGGTGTGGTATTAATTCTAGAAACCTACTCACTTAGTCCCACCAAAACTCTCAAGTTAGTAGAGTGATAGAGGCACTGAGAGTTCTCTTCATTATCTATCCTTGACCCTAAACACTTGTCCAACCTAAGGTAGATTAGGGTAGCCTTCTTCTCTCATCTCTCCATGACCTAGATCCTTGGTGTGACTAATCCCCCTCTACATTTTGGTGAACCCAACATGAACCATTTTGGTTCCATTTAGTAGTGTTGAAAGACCCTTTCCTCGTATCCTAGGAGCATTGTGGGTATGAGTGTTGCAAGGTGCCTAGCCTTGTAATTCAACCTACGACCCCTAGTGGAATAGTTGGAAGGCTCCCTAAGCATTGCATGATGAAACCTTAAGTGGATCACCATCTAGTTGCAAAACCCTTGGGGGATCTTTTGAAGGTTTTGTCTAGTGTACGTAGAAATGGCTCCTTTTTATATCTACCCATCCCATTTGTGTAGCCTGCAAGTGGATCTCCTGCCATAACTTTTACCTCATAGGATTTTTTGATAATTATAATAGAGAACCATATCCATTATACATCCCCACACATATCAATAGAAACACTGTAACGGATGTTCTTGTTGACCCTATATGTCAAGTAAATTTCATTACTAAGAAGATCATGTTGATTAATTTATTATACAAGGATAGATACGATGAATCTAGAAGCACTTGGGATTTTCATCCCTCCCATTGGTTGCATTATTTTGTCAGTCCTAGTTAGACCTAGATTTGTAAATGCAATTTTTGACATTATTCGAAGATTTGAGCTCTTCAGAATGAAACTAGGTATCCCTTGGTTGGTCTCTATGAATGAAGTTCCCTCAATAGTTCATAAGTGTCTAAAGTTTTCCCATGAGGGTATGATGCATGCAGTTAACACCAGCAATAAACCATCGATTATGTGTGGGGCATACTCACTAGATCACTTCTATCTTACACCTTTTGGTTTGCTTCCTTTGAGGATGGAACTCTTGTACCAAAATTACATGAGGTACAAGAGTGGGAGCATAACACCTAAGGTGAGGTACCCTCCTTCTCCCTATAACATTTCACATATATCTTGTCACAAGGTAGACAATGAGGCTGACTTGGCTCAAAAAAGGGAAGAATATAAGCACATTGATCACCCTTCTCCTTCTTTTTTATGTTGTTTCATCTGTCGCTTCATCCCACCCTGATGTGGTTCCTCTAGCTCCTAGGTGTTTATTGGAGAGGCCGATGGTTCCCGATTAGTGAAAGCCCAAGCATCCAATGTTTGAACTTCCTATCTTACCCATGGTGCCTTGGTCCATTTGGTATGGTAAGGGGAAGGGTCCCCATGGAGTGTCTTCTATGTCTCAACCTCTAAGATAGTGAATGGGAAGAGGCTCACCGCTAAGGCGTTAGAGTTGGCTCCCCTCATTTTTGTTCCATCATCTTCTCAATCTCCCTCTCATGTTCTCATCTAGGAGTCTCTCCCTCCATCATAGAAACTGCCTTGTGTGTGAGCACAAGCATCAGAGGAAGGCTCTAGCCGCTAAGCAGGCCTCCTTGTAAAAGGAAGAGGAGTCAACACCTCCTTCTTTGACACCTTTTATTGTGTCCTCCTCTTCCATCCTCTCTACTTTACTTCAACTTTAATTTTTATTATGGCTCGTGTCATGAGGATAAACGATCCTCACCTAAAGAGGGCATAGTTGTTTATTTCTCCTTCAATTGATTTGTCCCTTCTTATGTCCCTTTCAGCCATCCTATTATTTTAAAAACTCGTGGACATGCCAAATACCTTGATGGTGTTTGTCATGTTTTTCTCCTCTTCCTTCATACCCTATGCTTCATCTATCAGGATTTCACATCCTCCAATGAACTAGAAGATGGAGGATGACCCTGCTAGCAATGAGGATTGGAAGAAGGGTTCACCTTCTTTGGAGGGTGGTTGTACGTTGGCTTGTGTCACCATAGTGATAGAGGAAGCCTTGATGTCCCTTGAGTTTGTCACTACTCTCAAGTCATTTGGTGAGCCTAGAAGTGGATCTCGAGCACCACCTTCCTCACCTGTTGAGTTGATGCATGATGCTCCTATGAAGTGCATGTTCAACTCTATGGATGAGGTCCTAGCCTTATTAGTGATCTTTATGAAATTGCTTACTTTCACCCCACAAGAACTGAGTGGAGAAGACCTTGAAGGAGCTTCTTCATTGGCTCTTGTTGCAGGAGGGTCAAAGGGTTCCCCCCTCAATATTTTACCATTACAGGATTGTCCTCCCTCCTCATACAATGATGTTGATTGGAAGAACAATGACCTATTGGTTGATGAGGACTAGGGGGAACTTCTTCTTTATCTATAGATTAGATTTTTTGTGTGTATTATGTTCCCCCATTCTTGTGTTATGTGTTCTTGGATGACCCTTGTCACCCTCATAGGTGCTTGGATATAGGAGTGTTTATATGTCGTAAAAACTGCTCTATTTGTCACATCATTATTATATTTGTTGTATATTATTTTTTGACAATTGGGGATGATGCAAAGTGTTGGGGGAATTTAGGCTTCCCTTCCATGTTGACCCAACTTTTTATTTTCATTTTTTCTTCGCATGCCTTTCTTCATATGGTATGATATAGTAGGGGTTGATGATAGTTGATTTATATACTAGATTATATATATATATATATATATATATATATATATATTTATATATTTATTTATTTATTTATGAGTAGCTTTGACCTTAAAATGTCAAATCGCCCATGTCCCTTATGCACGATTCTATTGTCTCTTTTTTCTTTGTGATTATCTTTCTTTTTTTCTTTGTGATGTTTTGGTGTTCATGTGTTGTCCCTCACATGTGTGATAACATTACCATGATTACATCTCGCTATGTTTCGTGGGCTAGAACATGACTTTTTCATTCTTTATTTTCTCTCCTTAGGATGTCATACGGCTTTGTGTTTGGCACACACTATCCTAAGGGGGGTTATCATGTCACTTTGATTTTTAGAAAATATATTTGGTGGCCAATGAATCTTTTCTTGGAAATATCTTTAAAATATTTGTCAAAAATCACATTCCTCAACAAGGACCCAAAGGAGAATAATTTTCCTTAATCATGGGTTTGCAAAGAAATAATTTTAAAAAATTTCCTCCAAGGAGGGAGCACCTTCTCCTACAAGAAAATTTTTGACCTTCCCCTTGTAGGGGAGCTTCTTCCTTTCAAATTCCTTGATAAACTGAAAATATTTCAAATGGATTTTGATGTCGAATTTATTTGTGAAAAATACTCTTGCAGTTTCAAACATCCCTTGAGTGGACCCCTTTTCTTTTGAAGGGTTCCCGAGGGAGCCCTTTGAAATATCTTGCTTCAATTATTTGAGTGTGTGTGTGACTATCTACTTGCTTTCGTGCATGGCTTTCTTGTTTTCTAACATGTATTTTTCTATGGATTAAAATGTTCCTTTGCAGGTGTGCATGTGAAGCTCCTTTCTAATCTGACTATGTGGAGTCCCCTTAGATCAGGCTTCCTTCAAGAGAGAGTACTTGAGGGTTCCTTCTTTGCAAGTTCAAGGACCTATAAAGCTTACATCCTATGGGATTTTTCCATCATTAGTATGTGGGCCTTTGGTGCACTTTGTTCAATCCTCCTTATGAGACATTACTTGGGGAGCTATTTTCCTACCATGTACTTTCAAGCTTTCCAAATTGTAGTATGTTTCCTCAATGATTTAAGTATATGTTTCTAATATATTTTGATCTACTTTATGGAACATTCATTGAAAATTGCATTCGCTAAAGTGGGGGAAAAATGTATAGGAGTAAATTTATACCCCCCTACAAATTCCCCTTTTACACCCTTTGTTGGAAAAACAAGGATAGACAATTGAGAGGGGGGTAAATTAGTTGTTACCAAATTTAAGCTTATTTAACCTTAATCAACCTTTAATCTTAGATCTGATAATTAACAGTGAAAGCATGAATCAACAACACATCAGAACACATGAACACCAAGATTTTATATGTGGAAGCCCTATTAGGGGAAAAAATATGGTGGATGTTAGTCCAAAAGATTATACCCTATTAGAAGTATAATGAAAAATGAATAAGGAATGCACATGCATTGAGGCAAACTACCTAGAGCTCACTACTCAAAAGGAAGGAAAACTGCCTTACATAAAACAATCAGATTAAATCCATCTGATGAGGTTGAACTGAGAAATTAGCTTCTTCAAAAGCCTAATGACAATTCTGGTTAGGCACAAAAATACTTCATTACGCTTCACTCAATCTTCTTCACACTTTGCTCTAAAATTGAATGATCTGATCTTTATTCTCACATTTTGCATTCACACTTCATATACATTCACTAATCGTACCTCACACACTTCAAAATAAAGAAACAATCACTCTTATATATCTGCTATAAGGATTTTCATCAACAACTCTGTCAGCCACAAATAAATAATAGATGAGCACAAACTTTCAGCCCAATTCATGAAAAATATCAAAGCGCACTAACCTAAAGCGGTCACAACATAATGAAGACATAAATTAGGATCCTCAAACATTCCAAGCATTAATAAATTAACCATAAGGATCCACAACATGCTACCACCATCATGTTGGCCAAGAACATGAAAAACTTAAACATAAAAATAAAAATCTTTGATCACAAGCATACCGATCAGCAGGCACATACCATAATGATATAGTGTGATCTAAAAACATCACTGAACATTACAGGATCATACACAAAAACTCAATTTACTAGAAATGCATTATCTTCTTTCAGAAACACCTGATACAGTAATAGAATAACTATAGGAGCTTATAAATTCATAACTTTCTCCAATCTTGATGCGTACATCTAAAACTTCTGAAAAACATACTAGATAGGCTCAGCAACAAACCCTTCAATGCATGACTTCTGAATATCAACGTACACAACTTTCCACCATTTTGATCATCACAACTTCATAAATTTCCTGCAACATATTTATTCTAATTTTCTCAATATCCTCAACATATACAACCTTCAAAATCATCAATACTAATAGTATTGACTTCAATGACAACCACATATCAGCAACATAACCACAACATCCAACAATCTCCCCCTTTGGCATTGATGGCAACACATGATGTGAAAAATACCATCAACACAACTATCTCTTCTCAAATTGTTCTTCTCCCTCTTACATTACTCTTCTCCCCTATCCTTCCTCAAAGGTTTTTCACATTATTCTTCTCCCCCTTTGACATCAATGGAAAAGATACACAAGTTTTGAACCACAAATCTAAATGATCTAACTACTCCCCCTAAGTAGAAGCCACCACAACATCAATCTGAAACAGGATTTGACTATGCCTGCATAGATTGATTCAAAGAATTTCATCTTAGTTCAAATTAGGAGAGGAAATCACCCCTAACTTTCCTCTGAGATATTCAAAAGTATCTTTAGGCAATGGTTTAGTAAATATATATTCAATTTGTTCCTTAGTGGGCACATACTCTAGTTTGACCTCTTTATCACTCAATTTGTCTCTCAAAAAAGTGATACTTGATAGATATATGTTTTGTCTTTGAATGTAACATTGTATTCTTGGAAATATTTATGGCACTTGAGTTATCAAAAAATATATCAATAGGCTCATCATACTCAATTATGATATCTCTTAGCATTTTCTCCATCCACATTACGTGAGTACATTTTTTTGTAGAAGCAATATATACTACCTCAGTAGTAGATAAGGAAATGGAATTCTTCTTTTTACTTAGCCAAGATACCAACTTCTTCCCTATGAAGAATGTACCACCACTTGTACTTTTCCTATCATACACATCTCCTACTGAATCTGCATCTGTAAAGGCATTCAGAGTAAGATCATCATCCTTAGGATACCATAGACCAAAATCAACTACTCCTTTCAGGTATCTAAATATTCTTTGTATTGTAGTCACATGTAATTCCTTTGGATTAGCTTGATATCTAGGAACCATGCATACAATGTTCATAATGTTTGGTATGGTCTAAGTTAAATAGAATAATCCACCAATCATTGACCTATACCTTGATTGATTAGATTTAGGAGAATCATAATTTTGTGTTAACTTGCATCCAGTTATCATGGGTGTACCGACTGGTTTTGATTCTTCCATGCCAAAAAAAATCAGTAACTCTCTTATATATTTGGACTGAGATATGAAGATTCCATCTTCTAACTGAGTAATTTATAATCCTATGAAAAATTCCAGCTCTCCAATCACTGACATCTCAAATTTACTTTTCATTTCATCAACAAACTTCATGCATAATTCATCATCACCTTCAAAAATAATGTCATCAACAAAGACTTCAATAATCAACTCTGTATCTTGACCCATCTTGAAATACAGATTGTTGTCAACAGTAACTTTATTAAATACAAGCTTCACCAGAACAATTTGAACTTGATTTTGTGTCTGTGCATTCTTTCCATTTATTTGTAATATCTTGTTGGTCATCTGATTCATATCCATAATGTCTGGATGATCTAACAGTGTCCTCATCAACTCTAACATTTTCACTTTCAACCATTTTCTTCAATATTCAATTGTAACACCAGTAGGCTTTCCTCTTAGTAGAGTAGCCTAGAAAGATTCCTTCATCACTTCTAGCATCAAACTTGACAATATCTTCATCTCTCTTGATATAGCATCTAATTCCAAAAAAATTGAAATATTTAACAGTAGGCTTATAACCAAACCACAACTTAAAAGGAGTCTTACCAAAATTACCATTAACATTTACCTGGCTGATAGTGTATGCAGCAGTGCTTACAACTTCTCTACAGTAGATATGAGGAACACTACCTTCCAACATCATAGTTTTAGCAACATCTAGAATTTTTATGTTCTTTCTCTCAACAACATTTTTATGTTGAGGGGTCCAGGGAGCAGATAGCTATCTTTTGATTCCATACTCTTCACAAAATGAATTGAACTCTCGGGAAGTGAATTCACCACCTTTGTCTGATCTTAAGCATTTAACCTTCAAACCTGTCTCATTTTCTGCCATAGCCTTGAAACATTTGAACTTTTCAAGTGATTCATGTTTTTCTCTCAAGAAAGAAACCCATGACATCCTAGAGTAATCATGAATAATCAACATAAAATACATTTCTCCTTATATACTTCTAATTTTGGATGGACCGCATAGATCAGTATGTACCAGCTCCAATACTCCATTAGAATGATGTTGTTTGCTCCAAAATGAAATTCTTGTTTGCTTTCCCATCTGACATTCCTTGCATATAGTGTTGGTAGGATTCACTAACTTAGGTAGATCTCCAACTACTTGAGTGGAGCCTACTTTGATAATTTTATCAAAATTCACATGACACAGCCTCCTATGTCATAACCAACTTACATCAACTTGGGCAATTAAACAAATTTCACTAGCAGCACTCAGGTGAAAAATGTTACCTCTTGTCTTTGTACCTGAAGCAATTACATTTCCAAAGCTTCCCAATATCTTGCATTTACCATCTTTGAACTAAAGGTTGTATCCCTTGTCTACCATCTTTCCAACACTCAACAAGTTATGATTCAATCCTTTAGCATAAATAATATCATCAATATTATATTTATCACCAAGAGAAATAGTGCCTCTGCCACAACTCACACCAGCATTGTTATCTCCAAATATTAGAACACCGCCATCATATTATTCCAAGCCTAGAAAATTGATTTTGTCACCATTCATATGATTTGAGCATCTGTTGTCAATCACCCATTCATCCTTTTCATCAATTTTGGTTGCAAGAGCTTTCTCAATATTATGATTGTTAGAAGAGTTAGTGGACACCGTACCATTTTCCTTGATAGCAATGAATACCCATCCATCTTCATTTCCATTTTATTTATTAGATTCATCATCAATAACACCTTCTTCAGCATAGTGACATTTCTTTTGAAATCTAGACATGTCAGGTTTATACTTAAAAACTCCTTCAAGACACCTTGATGCAAAATGACCTATCTTAATACAAGAGAAACATTTAATAGACAAATTTCCTTTGTACTTACCATGTCCTCTGGATTCTCTTTTCACAATCAATTCTTCCAACTCTTCTATCTCTCTTTCTTCATCTTCAATTTGTTTAATCTCATCTTCATACTTTAATGTCTTTTTGGAACTTTCTCCCAAATCATATCTTTGTTGGCTTTTTCCGGATACAATAGCCTTGAATCCAAATTGTTTTTTAGGAGTAGACTCACCAAATTCACTCAACTTAAAGGCATTTAGTTTACCAATCAGCATGTCTCTTGTCACATTTGCTACTATCCTGAGTTCTTCAACAACATGAGCTTTCATTTTGTAAGAAGTAGGCATTGATCTGAGCAATTTAGCCACAATCTTATCTTCATCCATAATTCCATCGACACACCTAATACCCATCACTAGTTCATTTACCTTCTGCATGAAAGTGACAATGTTTTCATCTTCACTCATCTTCAAATTCTCCCATGATCCTTTCGAAGTTGTTAGCTTAGAAATATTCACTTGTGCATCTCCTTCATACATGTTTCCAATTTATTCCAAATATCATGTGCTTTCTTTAAGCCTATCACATTTTTCATCTCAGAATTTATCAAAGCACTCAATAATGCTTCTATAGCCCTGATATTATTTTCAGCTTCTTTGATTTCATCAGGAGTAGTGGGACCATTCTGAGGAATATTATATTTGTTCTTTGTAATCTTCTAGAAGGGTTCACCAATGCACTTCAAATGAAACTCCATTCTAACCTTCCAAAAAGAGTAATTTTTACCATCTAATTTGTGACTATCCTTCTTGCATGATGCCATCTCGAGTCACCTCAAGCTATTAAACTTCTTTAGAGGAACCTTCTTTGATACCAATTATTGGAAAAACAAGGATAGACAACTAAGAGGGGGGTGAATTAGTTGTTATATAATTTAAGCTTATTTAACCTTAATCAACCTTTAATCTCAAATTTGATAATTAACAGCGAAAGCATGAATCAAAAAAACATCAGAAACAAATGAACACCAAGATTTTATACATGGAAACCATCTCAGGGGAAAAACCACAGTGGATGTTAGTCCACAAGATTATACCCTATTAGAAGTATAATGAAAAATGAATAAGGAATGCACATGCATTCAGGTACACTGCTCAAAGGGAAGGCTCGCTGCCTTACATAAAACAATCAAATTAAATCTATCTGATGAGGTTGAAATGAGAAACTAGCTTCTTCAAAATCCTAATGATAGTTCTGGTTAGGCATAGAAGCACTTCTTCACACTTCGCTCAATATTCTTCACACTATACTCTGAAATCGAATGATCTGATCTTTATTCACACACTTCACATTCAAACTTCATATACATTCACTGAGCATACCTCACACACTTCAAAATGAAGAAACAATCACTCTTATATATCCGTTATATGGATTTTCATCAACTTTATCAGCCACAAATAAATAATAGATGAGCACAAACTGTCGGCCCAATTCATGAACAAATATCAATGCACACCAACCTAATTTGGTCACAACATAATGAAGACCTAAATTAACATACTCAAACATGCTAAGCATTAAGAAATTAATCCATAAGGATCCACAACATGCTACCACCATCATGTCGGCCAAGAACATGAAAAACTTGAACACACAAAGGAAAATCTTTGTTCATGAGCATACCAATCAATGTGGATGTACCACAATGATAGAGAATGATCTAAAAACATCACTAAAAATTATAGGATCATATGCAACAACTCAATTTACCATAAATGCATTCTCTTCTTCTAGAAATACCTGCTACAGTAATAGAATAATTGTAGGAACTTAAAAATTCATAATTTTTTCCAATCTTGATGTGCACATCTAAAACTTTTGGACAACATAATAGATAGGATCAGCAACAAACCCTTTAATGCATGACTTTTGAATACCACCGTACACAAATTTCCACCATTTTGTTCAGCGTAGCTTCACAAATTGCGTATACCATATTTATTCTAATTTTCTCAATATCCTCGACATATACAACCTTCAGAATCATCAATGCTAATAGTGTTGACATCAATGACAACCACATATTAGCCACACAACCACAACATCCAATACCATTAAATTTAGAAAAATAAAATCCAACCAAGTAATTCCACATCCTTATTTTGAACTCCATCCACTTGGTGCTTGTTTTTAGTGTCAAAGGGGGAATTTTTGTCAGGGATGCATGTGTGGTGTACAAACATCTATGTGGCATGCTACCATGCTAATAGGATTCCTACCTCTAGAATCTACATAAACATTACGTTCTCCATTGGTGACAAAGCGTAATGCTCTTGCACCTTCCTTTTGACCTTTGAATGATTCTTTCCCTCCCAAACCTTCTTCAAATGGCTATCTTTCACTTTCATTCCATCTTTTACACACTAATTCAATCTTCTTCTCATTCTCTACACATTCATCTTCTCTATCTTCATGTTTTTCTCCATAGTCTTGCTACTTGTTGCACTATTGGATTTACAATTCCAACAATAACAACATTCGTCACATCTACCACAAAATTTGCAACTTGGTGTCTTACGATATTTCTTTCAACATTATTGTGGCTATGTCAACTCTGCCAGAGTTGTAGACTTGCATTCCAATATCATTGGCCTTGAGTGCCTTTGGTCAAGGATGGTAACACTTTTTTCTTAAAGATAATTTGTTGGATTTTAGTAGCATAGTTCCCCTTGTAGTGTTTGGTCTCATTTTCATTCCAACATTGATTTCTTTATCATATTTCCACATATCTATGTATCTAGTTTTTTGTGGAGGTGGAAACACTAAAGAGGGGGCTCGACTATGACAAACCCCTATACAACCCCAAAATTTTCCCCTCTTTGTTGTGTTTAGTTACAGATTCATGTGGAGATTTTTGGCAAACTATACCATTCGTGAGTTCACTTCCATCATCTTCATTATTTTCTTTCTAGTTATTTCCATCATCTTGTCATTTAGTATTTCTATTATTACTTTACATCTCGACACCTAATTTGTTAGTAGGAATTTTATTATTTTCACTATCCTTTTCCACTTTCTATTTGTACAAACTCCAATGCACTTTTCAGATGCCAACATGCCACATAGTCATCCCTATTCTACACAGTTTTCTGTTGGCAGAGAGTTGTCCAAGGTATGGTCCGAATTCCAGAAACCTACCCACTTAGTCCCACCAAAACTCTCGGGTTAGTAGAGTGATAGAGGCACTGATATTTCTCTTCATTCTCTATCATTGACTTTAAACACATGTCCAACTTGAGGTATATTAGGGTATCCTTCCACTCTTAGCTCTCCGTGACCTAGAGCCTTGGTGTGGTTGGTCCCCCTCCTCTACACTTCCTTACATAATAATAATATGCAAGTCTATTCTAAGCATAGATGCATTATATTCAAATATAAATACAATGAGATATTAGAGAAAGGGGAGATAAATATTAATCATCGATATATCATATAAAATCTCCTTTCACAAGATAGGACATGTGAAAAAACCTCATGTGGATGAATAAATTGTTATTTCTCACGATAACACATACTATGTTGATATTATACATGACATAAAAGAGAAACAACATGATAAACATGAGGAATTATAAGAGTTCTCTTTAATATAAAGTGGAGATGATGATGAAACCTAGAAAAACAAGCAAAAGATAGGAAGCTTAAAGGAAACATAAATTGAGATCAAGTTTGAATCTAATATTAGAATTATTATATAGATCTGATATTTAAAAGAAATATAAAATAAAACATATGGGTAAAGGGAGTGATTCAAGAGATAATTGAGTTCAAATAAAGTGTGGAAAAATATATCCTTTGATATATCTAGGGAAATTAATACAATAAATAAATCAATAATTAAATTTTAACCCAAATATAAGATCTACTAGAACTCTAGAGTACAAATGAAATAAATGATATAATTAACTAAGAGGGGTTGATATTTATAGTTCTAAATATGTTAAGGAATATCTTTTTCTATAATGTGTACTCTATTCAACTTGTCTTAAGAACTTGATAATAGATCTATAATAGTGAGACTCTAGAATATTGGAAAAATGAATTGTACCTTATCAAGGGTCAAACTGATTGGGTGGGCACAAAATAGAAATGGGTAACCTTGTTACTACAATGGTGGATGTGAAGTGGGTACTTTTTTCTCTTAAAAAATGGGTTCACTTGTCTATACCTAGACTAGGTGGTGCTTAAAAGAACTATTTAGACATACTTTTAGGTGGGGCTCTTCTGAAGGCTTTATCTAGTGTATGTAGAAATGGCCTCATTTTTATATCTACCCATCGCATTCGTGCAGCCTGCAAGTGGATCTCCTACCATAAATTTCACCTCGCAGGATTTGTCGATGAATTATAATAGAGAACCATCTCCCTTATACATTCCCACACATATCAATAGAAATACCATAACGGATGTTCTTGTTGA
Organism: Sequoiadendron giganteum; assembly: GCA_007115665.2. Taxonomy (NCBI): domain Eukaryota; kingdom Viridiplantae; phylum Streptophyta; class Pinopsida; order Cupressales; family Cupressaceae; genus Sequoiadendron; species Sequoiadendron giganteum. Next base: position 87,883,281 of record CM021103.1, on the reverse strand, counting down.
CCCTACATGTCAAGTAAATGTCGTTACTATGAAGATCATGCTCTATCTTCACATTTTTCTTGATACTCTTACTACTTTTTGCACTATTGGCTTTACAATTCCAACAATCACAACATTCCTTAAATCTACCACATAAGTTGTAACTTGGTGTCTTGTGGGATTGCTTTCAACATTATTGTGGCTATGTCAACTCTACCATAGTTGTAGACTTGCATTCCCCTCTCATTGGCCTTGAGTGCCTTTGGTCGATGATGGTAACACTTTTTTATTACTATTTTTTTGGGGATTTTAGTAGCATAGTTCCCCTTGTAGTTTTTGGTCTCATTTTCATTCCAGAATTATTTTCTTTATCATATTTCCACATATCTATCTATCTAGTTGTATGTGGTGGAAATGCCAAAGTGGGGGTTTGACTACGGCAAACCCCTATACAACCTAAACATTTTTCTCCTCTTGTTTATGTGTAGTTACACATTCATGTGGAGCTTTTTGGAAAACTCAAACCTTTGTGAGTTCACTTCCATCACCTTCATTATTTTCTTTCTAGTTAATTCTATCATCTTGTCATTTAGTATTTTTGTTATTACTTTACATCTCAACACCTAATTTTTTAGTAGGAATTATATTATTTTCACTGTCCTTTTCAACTTTCTATTCGTAAAAACTCCAACACACTTGTGAGACCCCAAAATGCCATATAGTCATCCCCGTTCTACATTGTTGTCCTTTGGTAGAGAGTTGTCCAAGGTATGGTCTGAATTCCAGAAACCTGCTCGCTTAGTCCCACCAAAACTCTTGGGTTAGTAGATTGATAGAAGCACTGAGAGTGCTCTTCATTCTTTGTCCTTGACCTTAAACACATGTCCAACTTGAGTTATATTAGGGTATCCTTTCGCTCTCGGCTCTCCGTGACTTGGAACCTTGGTTTGGTTGGTCCCCCTCCTCTACACTTCCTTACATTATAATCATCTACAAGGCTATTCTAAGAATAGATTCATTATATTCAAATATAAATACAATGATATTTTAGAGAAAAGGGAGATAAATATTAATCATCTATATAACGTATAAAATCTCCTTTCACAAGATAGGACATGTGAAAAAACCTCATGTGGATGAAGAAATTGTTATTTCTCACCATAACACATATTATGTTGATATTACACATGACATAAAAGAGAAACCACATGATAAACATGAGGAATTATAAGAGTTCTCATTAATTTAATTTGGAGACAATGATGAAACCTTGAAAAACAAGCAAAAGATAGGAAGCTTAAAGGAAACATAAATTGAGATAAAGTTTGAATCTAATATTATAATTATAAAATAGATCAAATATTTAAAAGAAATATAAACTCAAACATATGGATAAATGGAGTAATTGAAGAGATAATTGAATTCAAATAAAGTGTGGAAAAATATATCCTTTGATATATCTAGGGAAATTAATACAATAAATAAACCAATAATTAAATTTTAACCCAAATATAATATCCTAGAACTCTAGAATACAAATGAAATAAATGATATAATTAACTAAGAGGGGTTGATATTTATAGTTCTAAATCTGTTAAGGAATATATTTCTCTATAATGTGTACTCTATGACTTGTCTTAAGAATTCGATAATAGATCTACAATAGTGATACTCCAGAATATTGGAAAAATGAATTGTACCTTATCAAAGGTCAAATTGTATGGGTGGGCACAAAATAGAAATGGGTAACCTTGTTACTATAATGGTGGATGTGAAGTGGGTACTTTTTTCTCTTCAAAAATGGGTTCACTTGTCTATACCTAGACTAGGTGGTGCTAAAAAGCACTATTTTTATTTATTTATTAGACTACAAGAATCGAGTAGCACGACCTCCTATAAACTGCAATGTGCTTGGTAAACTTTATAATGTGACCCATGACGCTGGCATGACACACCCTTTGGTACCATGAGGGTGGGGGAGACTAGACCTCGTGACCAACCTCCTGCAACAGGAACGATTTAGCCAACTGAGCTAGGGCCCCAACCCCTTAAAAGCACTATTTAGACATACTATTAAGTGAGACAATTCGTAACTTATCATTGTTAAAATGAGGCCCTAGATAAACCGATTCAATAATCTTTGAACAAGATGAAGGACATCAATAAAAATTCCTAACATCTATGTGTAGACATGTAAAAATGACCTAACACTTATTGTACATTCTGAATGACATTTTCTCGTCATTGACATCATTATCATTTAATATCACTGAATTTCACATCATTTACATCAAAAACACTAATTTCCTCTATTAATTAATTATTCTTTAACTTTTTTAATGAATTCATTATTTTATTATTTATCTAGTCTTTATTCCTCCTAATTAATTAAATATCATCAATTATTTAAGTATATCACTAATTTACTATATTCCCCTAAATCAATTAAATTATTAGCACTTAATAGTTTAATTAAATCACTATCTCTCTTTCTAAATAGAATAATTAAATAAATTATTCAAACATCACTCAATAAGGTCAACAAAAAATATAAATTTATTTGTTATAGTCAAACATGACTTGCACGTTCAACTCAAAAATCTTAATTAATTGATTCAATTAATTAATTACCTTCACCCCTTTTCTAATTGAGAAAATCATGACCATTGATTACTTACCCTAATTGGCTAACTAATTCATCTATTTCCTAACTAATCCATCTATTCTTCAATTCTACTAAATACTCAACTTGATTTCATCAATTCCACGAATTATGCAATTTATTTTCTTTGATTGTTCAATTAACATCCTTAATTGATTTAGTCATAGAAGCTAACTGAGCAATCCAATTCCTCTCAACAACTTTCAAATGTTTATTAGGATATTCTACTAGGGAATCTTGATCGTTCATCTCAAAACATAAAATATATAAAATAACCTTCAACCTTCTCACAAATCATCTAGAATTCACATAAGCAAAGCGCTGCACAATTATCTCTTGAGCATGTTACGATTATCATCACAATTATATTTCAAACTTGTGTACACATTGTATCTTTTTCAATGCATAATGGAGGCTTTGCATTTATTACAAAAAGTCTAACATTCAACATCAAATGCAAATACACTTCAACACGAGATAGATGACAATATAGTTCAGTGAATTATTTATTTATTCTTCATTTGATAACCATTGTTTCATTGAATTCATTGATTTATATTGTTCATTTTGTGAGTAATAGGTTTTAGGAATCTTAATCTTGTCTTGAATTAGCTTAGTTCAATTCACTTATGTTGTTTTCCTATTGCATCAATTTCTCCCTTATGACGCTATGCATTCATCTTCATGTATGCATATGTTAATGTAATGCTTTATATGAGTAAATCATATCTAAATGATAATATAATACCTTGATAGATGATTATATGACCTAGGGATTTATTCATTTATGCAACACCCTAATATTCAAATTTAAATACCTCATGTATAAATTTATAGATAATAACTAGATAGAATTCAATCAAATTAATTAATGATTCAATGTATTAGGTTCACCTTTCACTTATAAAACTATAGATCAAAAAAATACAAAGAAAAGTTCATAAATCACATCCATGTAATTTTGTCTTCACAATATGTTCATCTTGGATGATTGCAACATTATGTATCTTCAAAGTGTGTAATATATTGTATGTATACAAAAAATTACAATAAAAAATAGCTTGATTTCATATAATTTATCCAATCATGAAAAGATTCAATTCCTTATCGCAAATAAAATACACCATGCTTAACTAACTTAGCTAATCTACCTCACCTTTTCTATTAAAATTTTTCAAATAAACAAGAAGCTGATATATGTTGGGCATTAATTTTATTCAAATTAAGCCTTGCATATTTGAGGGCATTGTTTTGTAAAAAATAGAAAATTTATAGGTGTTTGACTTTTATTCATAACCCACAAGTTCAAAAAACTACAAATAGTAAAAGATATGACATTTTTGAAGAGATTGGTCATTGGGTTCAAATTTCAACCAAATAGAAAAATATAACAACAACAAAAAGACAAATGATGAAACCAAGGGAATAAACTCATTCATAATTCATCAACAATATATATTTTATAGATTTAGACACTCAACAAGATTCTTATAATCATGTTGTAGTGTATAAAAATGTATCCCTTTACATTTTCACACTTTTTGGGGTTCTCTCTCCTAAAATTGGGCTTCTTTATGCCTTATTTGGTCCTATTTTAATTCCATAAGCCTTATTTAATGTATTTCTCTAAGGATAATCCTGACACTTAACTAATGACCAATCATAATTCATGTTTTTGGATTGTGTGTTCTATACCTACTGATTTGGGACTCATACACCACCTTGGGCATATGGGTCCCACCTGGGTCTCAAGGCTTGATCTTGAATTTTGCATAGAACTTAGAATTTCTTGAAATTTGTGTCCCAAGCTTAGGCTACTATAACTTATACACCACCTTGGGAATATGAGTCCCACATTAGCTTGGACCTATTTTGAATTCAATTCCTAGCAGAATTTTATTCTCCTAGATTTGATGTTGACTTGTAGTGTTATAATTTTGGTAATTTTAGCATAAACAAGTATAAATACAAGGTTATTTCACATATTTTTTCCTAACAAGCAATCTAGCAACTTTTATGAGCAAGTATCCTAGCAAATTTTATGAGATCAAGAACATTCAAAAGCATTCAAGATTTGATTTTCAAGCATTTTGGAGCTATATTCAAGAATCAAGCATCATGTCAAAGTCCTCATGCATCATGTATGTTTTTGAGCTAACATTTGTGATGTATATTTTCATGATTCAAGAAAGCATTCAAGTCAAGATTCATAACATACAATCAAGAGTCAAGATCTAGCTTCATGCTAGCCATTTCATACAAGATTACAACCTTTATTTCAGGGGTTTTGTGAGTTGCAACATAGTATATTTGTTCATTCACCATTCCTTCATTCTATTTCATTTCATTTCTAGGTTTCATTACCAAAATGAGATTTGACCAAGGCAAACCCCTATCCACTAACAAAACAAAAAAATCTCCCTCTACATGTGTGATTTCATATCTAGGTGTTTTGAGGCTTAAAGATCCTTTGAAGACAAAATTGCAAGATTGAAGAAAGAATTGTCAAAACTTTCAAGAAGTTGCCATCTTCACAGAAAGTCACCTACATGCCAAAACTCAAGTTTTCAAACTCAGAGATCATATAGGAGAGAATATACAAAAGATCATTAAATGATACCAGATTTTTGGACAAACCCTAATACTAGAACTAAACCACCACCTTGGGCATATGAGTCCTAGTATACCACTTTTCAATCATTTCCTATGGATCTTGGTTTACCAATTGAAGATTCCATATTCAGCCTGAAATCCTAAATTGGGACTAAAATCACCCAATCTAGCATATGAGTCCTAGTTCATATCAAAATCACAATTTCAGGATTGCAGACATTGTTTCAGGCATCTCTAGTCTTCCAGGTACTTATCTATGTATTTGTTGTGCCTTTTACACACATTCCCCATTTGGAACGGGGACCCTCTCTTCCCTCCTTTTCAGTTGTTGGGTCCTCATTATTTTGCCTCATTTTGTGTACCCATTTTTGTGCCCTGACAGGTTAGCACATTCTCAAAAGTCATATTTTAAGCTTGACCAAAATCGCCCCTATTGAAAATGATAAATCTAAGGCCGATTCGGGTTTCCCTTGTCAGAATACCTTTTCTAGTGTCCATTGTGCCCTCCGGGTTCAGACACTTGGGTTTCCCCTATGAGATTTCTACCCTAGTTCTGTCGTTTCGAATGACGGGGGCGCTACGTCTTTCTGGACCCTGGATTCTAGATCCCGAATTTCCCCGTCTGGAATTCCGCTCGAGCTTTGCCATTTCCAACGGTCATGGCTGGACAGCTTCCCAGCCGCCGGACTCCGGTCCTTCCACCGCCGCCTACAAATTTAAAATCCACCAACTTACCTGTCGTCGTACGACTGAATTTAATGCCTGTATTAATGGTCGTTTTGGCTATTTAAGAAAATTTTTTGGCCGTCATTATCAACCGACCGAGTGATAGAAAATTTGAAGAGCTTCCCGGCGTCCGGCATTTTCCACCCCGTAGTCTGAGTGCCCTTTTTCCTACATCTCCCGTGCACTCAATAGTTTGTTCTTCGGGATCTTGAGGTAGGTTTGCGGTACGTATGCCTCACCCTTCTTTTTTGTGAAATTCCAAGTTTTGAGCATAGAAAATGTGAAGTTGGGTTTGAAACTAGGTATATTGATGCCCTCCCCTAAAAACCCATGTTTTAGAAATTCAAAAATCGATAGATGGAGGCCTTGAAACTCAATCTAGAACCTAACCTCGCCGTGGTTGTTCTTCGAAACAGTCACCGACATCTCCCGGGCTTGGGCCTTCTCGCGGCCATCTGTGAAACTCAAAAGAAAACTTTCAGATTTTATGCAGCAAAGTTCCTCCCGAACCCCGACATTTGGATTTCCCCTCATGGTTTTCCGTGTTGCATTCATCATTTTAATGGTCATCTTGGAACAACTTCCTGACCTTCGGACCCTAGCCGTATGACGTTCGCGTCGAACTCCAAAATGTCAACTGGAATTGAATTGTCCCTGGGATTAGACACCCGGAATTCTGTCCCTATTCTGTCGTTCTGACGGCCTTTCCTAAGGGTCCTCCCAGACCTCGGACCCCGACTGCTTGGTGTCTGATTCCCAAATTTGAGAAGAAACCAACATCCATAATCAAGCCAGACTCCAACCTCCAAAATTTCATCCTCGAGATTCTGTGTCGCATTCGCCATTCCAAACGGCCATCTGAGGACGTCTTCTCGACTCCCAGACCCTAGCAATCCATCCTCCCTTCCAAACTCACCTAAATGATTAGCATCGAAGTGCCTCCCAGACCTCGACCTCCGGAATTCCATCCTTGGAATTTCGTGTCACATTTGTCGTTCCAAAAAGTCATCCTGGGACGTCTTCCCAACTCCCGGATCCCGGTTTGCTGCTCGCGAAAACCAAAATCTAGATAAGCTCGAGGCCCAAGCCTCTTCGGGACTCTGATCACTGGAATTCCCCTCTCGGGATTCCATTCCACTAGCGTCATTTTAATGGCAAATTCAGGACAACTACCCAACCTCCGAGTCCCAATCCTCTGATCGTCACCTGGCTATCTCGAGTCCTATGACTGGCTCCAAAGACTGTCCTCCGGATTTCCTTCCTTGAATTTCCACTTCCATTTCACCATTTGCAACGGCTGACCCATAGCCGCTTCCCGGCGACGGGATTCTGACACCCGGATTTTCGCCTCCCCTGCGCCGTTTCCAACAGTCATCCTACATCCGATGCCTGAACTCCCAAATGAAGGATCAAGCGACCTCCAAATCCAAAATGGATTTTGACCCACTTGCTAAAATTAGGTTTTTCCTTCATGAAAATTCTTTAGTTGGCCAAATCCAGCACCGAGAAATTCCTTTGGGAATTCCATCCTCAATTTGCCCTTTCAAACGACATTCTGCTAGGGGAATTTCAGCCCTGGGAACCTGGTTTGTTTGCCTTGCTTTCTAACGATGAAGTATCAAGTGTTATATGCTTATTGAATATGAACAATGATTGCAGAGCTAATCCAGATGTGCAGGGACTAGAAAGGAGCTATTTTGTCATGTTTATTGTTACTGATTCACGCCCTTTGTGCATGATTTATGGAATCTGGTGCAGAGACTTTCAGTGCCTCCAAGGAGAAAGGGAAAGGAATATCCAAGACACCTCGAGGCAAGGAGGACGATGACCACTAGTTGGTGGATGTTTGGAAGTGAGATTTCAATCACAGAAAGAAAAGATTGGAGCAGATCATTGAGCGGATAGCGTCGAACATCGAATGGGCTAGGGATTCCAAAGAGGAGTGCTCTTGGTCCATCAAATTGATGACGGGGTATGAGCCGCCCGTAGTCGAGATCAATCCTGATAACATAAAGCCCCACTTCTTAAAAATTATGGAAGATGGGATGTCAGTTGAAGTCACCATGGACTTCATGAGTTTTCCAGCCTATGCCTTCGCACAGTCAGAGCTTTTCAGGGATAGTGCAGCCAAATATGAAGAGGACTGGAAGAAACTTGTTAGCAATTCCTAGGAATGGAGTTACCAAGTGTTGGGATCAGACATCATGGAGATGGATAAGCTCCAGCTGCTGTCCTAAACTTCGTAGAGTATGCAGCACTGAAGAAGTGTGAAGGCAACCCTGTCATCAATGAAGAATTCCTCACAGAATAGCTATATCAAAGGGAAAATAGCTAAAGGATGAAATTGTTACAGAGTTGTCACTAGAAGATGAAATAGGGAAAAAACAAGAATGAATTTATAAGTGTAATATATTTGGGGGTAGGTGAAACCCTATTGTAAAGTGAATATTGGCCACACATTCGAATCAAATCTTGGCCACTCATTTTGGTTTTTTGGAAACTATAAATAGGGCTCTCCTCCTCTTATTTTGAGAGAGTTGAGTTGTTGTAAAGACATGCTGCTGAAATTATAATAGAAAATACAATCATTTTCTGGTGTATTTCTGGGTTTCTCCACATGTTTCATGATTCTTCTCCATTTATCTAGAACTTTGCTTCAAGTTACTTTTCTTCTTTAGCATCCTTATATTAACTTTGGTAGAATTAGTATGTTGTCTCTAGTTTTGAAGATTGCTGCTATGTGTATGCTTTCCTCGTCCATACTTTTGTTCATTTGCTGCTATTATATGACTGTATAAAGCTAGCCTAGACTTTAATCTCATTGCTGCTCATTGAACTTTATCTTTATTCATGTTTCCATGGTGGATGAATGATGAATATCTGTAGTCCTTAGAAGATAGCATAGATTTCATGATATTGTGAAAATTCAGATTAAGTGAAATTTCATTTAAGGAAACTGTCCACAGTAGGAACCTCCATGATCATTGTTCATCGGTAGTTGCAGGTCCAGGAACCATCCTTCTTCCTCGCCCTTTTTTCCATTTTTTTAGAAACAACTTCTGTTAAGGTTCATTGCGCATTGTAAAGCCAAATCTGACAAAACATAGAGTCCAAGACTACTGTCTGAACCTGCAGCAGGGTATAGTAATTCCATATCCACCAAACTCCATTCATCGACTCGATTCTTCTACAGTTTTGACCACGTAAGACCGCCTTGTGATTCCAGCAAAATCACATCAACAACTGATATGTTCCAAGCTCCGTCATGACCTAACATCCAAGAGACCTTGGGATAGTGTTCTGCAATTTGATTATGGAAGATTGTCTTTCAAGAGAGGTAATGCACCTACGTATTACTTGTGTTGTGAAGTGCATAAAAAAACCATCAACAGTATTCATAGTTTATTATTATGATTTTAAGTTTTATTTCCTAGGTTACATAGCTATATTTGCATATTATTTGCATTTCCTTCTTTCTAAGAATTTTATTAGTGGTGAACCCCCCTTTAATCACACCCAAGGAGACCTTGTAGAAATCTCTTTTCCTAATTGGATCACTAGGTTGAGATCTCTAGGGTTTCCTTTAATGAGCTAAGAGTGAAATAGGAGAACCCCTTCCTCGTCCTCATGTATTAAATCTCCTAAAAGGTGGAGTATCTTATTTCCTATAGTTCATTTTGGTTAACCCAACATTGGAACCCTTTATTTTTTATTTGGAGTGCATTAAAGTCCTAGATCTTTCTTACATTAACTTTGCATTAGATCTTGCATTGGTTAAATTGAATTTAGGGCTTCTAAATCTTGCATTAGTGAAATTTCATATAGGTTGCATTTTTGCATCTTAGATCATTCAATTTCACTGAAATTCTATAATTATAAACAATAAAGATAGCATACAAACCAGAAACCTTAAAATTCACTCATAAGTTTTTGAATTTAGTGTAAAAACCCTAATATAGGACTCATTCACCCTTCTAGGTGATTTAGTCCTGATATAGGTTGCTTTACCTAATTATTAGGAATTTTGTGTTGAGTATTTTTTATAAGGAAATAAAAGGTGCGGAAATGCCTTCCTAATGCTAATTCTAAGAGGAATAGTACAGACTACAGGTTCAAAAACAATTATAGTTCATTAAAATTGCACAGTACTAAAAAAAAAATCGGCAATTAAAGCATACATAGAATTGCACACCAGTATTTAATGAGGGAAAAAACTTACAAGAGAAAAATCCACCACACCAAGAAAAAAACTTTGTATTTTAGTAAATGACAATTACATATAAAGTTGCAGTTCCCCTTTGCAGAAATCAATTTCATAGCAACAACATTTCCTTGATCAACCTTGTACAAATCAAATCTTGATTACAATTCTATGACTCGCTAATACAATCCTTATACAACATACAATGAAGATCTATGTATATATCCAACAACCATGGCCAATTTGATCTATGTACAAACGGTTTGGTTTAGTTTCCTCTATAGAGAAAATTTTGATCTTCTAGTCAAGGAACGATCACCACCAACTCAACACAGCCCTCCAATGACCATCATACAGCTCAGAAGGTCAACCAAGTCAGTGTTCATTCAACCATGGTCCAGCTTTGAGTCCATCGACATGACCAACACTATCGATGAGAGGTTGTAAAGTCATATTGATATCCCATGTCTCCCCGATGTCCCAAAAGAACCATCATGACCACATGCATCACCAAGAGTCTCCTCAATGTCAACCAAACAACCTTATCAGCAAGACAACAAGCATTAGAGCTAGTCTGAAATGTTTCACTAAGGTCCCAAGTCATCCTGATGACCTTTTGTTCAAATGCACTTTGAAACACCTCATCGGTAGGAGTCACACTGATGTTCAACTAGAACAAACTAATCGTAAAAACAATGTGCTTCAAAAGAAGTTCAAATTATCTCATTGAAGTTCCATGTCTCTCTGATGACCCAAGTTGGATGACCTTACCTTGGATCAGCAAGAGTCACACCAACGTTTAATAGCCATCAACAAGACCACCAAAGTTGATATAACATTCTCAGGTCCAACCATAGGCCAATGTTCCTTGATTCCACTGAGATCAGTAAGACTCTCCCCAATGGAACTTCTCGGGAAGACTTCTAACATCATTCTGAGTTTAGGAAACTCACACTGACATCTACCATCAGCAAGACTGAGCACATGTCTCACTGATCTAACCACTTTGAGCCTATAGAGATAAACTGCCTATCGGAAAGACATCCCAAGTGTCTCACCAATTTTTTTCTTTCAGGAGGTTCAAGTTAGAAGATTGAGGAACATGTTTCCAATAAAATCCCACTTGATGAAGATCTTCTAACACCTCCAGAGCATTCATGAACTACCGAGATTCATGGGCTCCAAGTCCCATCAAACTAGCACACCAGCTATACTTTTCTATGCTCACAGGTCTCGTCAATGCATCTACAACATTTTCCAAAGTATCCAATTTTTCTAAATAAACCTTTTCATCCTCCACCATATCTCATACAAAGTGATACTGCACATCAATATGTTTCATCCTAGCATGGAAAGTTAGATTTTTTTCCAAACAGATAGCACTCTAACTATCACAACAAATTGTAATTTTCCTTGCACTAAACCCAATATCATAACACAAACGTCTAAGCCAAACAACTTATTTTCAGGTATGAGTTGCTTCCATGTACTTTGCTTTAATAGTGGATAGAGCAACCACATCCTGCCACTTGCTCATCCAATTAACTACACCACCATTTAACATGAAAATATATCCACCGATGGACCTTTTGTTGTTAATGTCCCCTACTCAACTAGAATCCACATAACCATGAATGTTGAGTGATCACTATGAAATTATTGAGTTTCCTTGATAGCACAAAGCGTACTGTGATGTACCTTTTAAATATCAAAATACTCTTTTCACAACATCCCAATGTGGCCTTCCTAGATTTTCCATAAATCGGCTAAGTACTCCCACTACTTGGGCAATGTCTAGCCTTGTATAGATCGTTGCATACATTAAACTACCAATTGTACTTGCATAATCCACTATGGTCATGTACTCCATCTCAATAGGATATTTTGGACAATCTCCAACATATAGCTTCATTCCCTGCAAAACTAGAACAACTAGCTGCTTGCAATCGTTCATATCAAATCTCTCAAGAATAGTGTTAATATAATTAATCTGGTTGAGCCAAAGCTTTCTTTTTTTTTTGTTCCTGACTATTTCCATCCCCAAAATATACCTTGTTGCACCAAGATCCTTCATTTTAAACTTTGCAGACAACTAAGATTTTAGATCATAAATCATAAACTTACTATTCCCTATGAGCAACATATCATCAACATAGAGAGAAATAATAAAAATACAATCATTTTCAGTTTTGAAGTACACTCAATGATCTGATTTTGATCTTATAAATTGCAATGACAAAAAAAATGTGTCAAATATTTGGTACCACATTCTAAGTGACTATTTCAAACCATACAAACATTTATTTAACTTGCAAACCAGATTTTCTTTACCTTTTTCCACAAAATACTCAACCTAAAACATATGGATTTCTTCTTCAAGATCACCATGAAGAAAAAATTTCTTCACATCCATCTGCTCAATCTCCATGTCGTATGGTGTTGCAAGTGACAAAATAAATCTAATAGATGTCAAATTGGCTACAAGAGAAAATATTTCTCCATAATCAATTCCTTCTACCTGGGAATATCCCTTCACAACCAACCTCACTTTATATTTTTCAACACTACCATCCAGACCGATTTTCTCTTTAAATACCCATTTACAACCAATAGATTTCCTACCTTTAGGCAAGGGCACCAAACTCCAAATTTTATTCTTCTCTAATGATGCCATTTCTTCCTTCATGGATTCCAATGAAGAGTTTGAGTTAGGCATTCCAATTGCCTCTTTTACAATCCTAGGCTCATCCGTGCTAGTAATTAAAGCATAGGCACATGTAGAATCTAGCATAGATAATCCATACCTATCGTGTTTCTTCTTCTCACATGTAGACCTCCTCACAAACTGAGGTTGAGGTTGTGTTTCTTATTCATAACTCTCAGAGTTGCTCAAACTCTCCTTAAATTCAAGTACACTATCAATTTGTTGTTCCTCTGTTTCTAGTGTTAGAGGAATTTCAACAACATCATTTTTCTCCTTGACTTCTTTCATCCTTGAGTGGAGATCCACTAAAGAAGGTTTCAGCTCACGAAAAAATAACACTTCTGTTGTACATAAATTTTCTAGTCACGAGATTCCAAAGCTTGTATCCTTTCACACCAATGTTGTATCAAATGAAGATACACTTAACAAATTTGTTCTCCAATTTAGATCTCTTCTCGTTCAACACATAAACATATGCTTCACAGCCAAAGACATGAACATGTCTTGGAGAGGGCTTATGACCACACCACTCTTCCAAAGGCATTTTATCAACAAGTGTTGACGAAGGAGACCAATTCAATAAGTAATATCATGTAGCCACAGCCTCAGCCCAAAACCTCTGCTCTAGACTAGCATTTCTCAACATACTTCTTGCCTTCTCCATCAATGTCCTATTCAACCTTTCAGAAACTCCATTTTTCTATGGACTATAAGGTGTTGTTTTATGCCTTTTAATTCCATGGTCTTAACAATACCTTTCAAAATATGAAGAACAAAATTCACCACCGTTATCTAGTCTCAAGAATTTAATTTTTCTTCCACTCTGATTTTCAACCAAGTTCTTAAACTCTTTAAACTGACCGAACACTTCTGATTTATTTTTCAAAAAATATACAAATGCACTTCTTGAATAATAATTAATGAAAGATACATATTATTTTGACTTCGAAAATAGAGGAAAATTTACTGGACCATAAACATCAGATTGAATATAATCCAAAACACCAAAATATTTGTGAGGATTAGAGTAAAAGGAAACACGATAATGTTTTCCATATATATAATGTTCACAAAATTCAAATTCCAGGTTACAATCATCAAGCCCCTCAACCAGGTTTTTATTTCTTAAGGCTTTTAAACCTTTCTCACCAATGTGACCAAGCCTTTGATTCCATAGCATAGTCTTCTCTGCTGGAATTTTAACTTCCAAAGAGTTTTCACTAATTTTCCTCCTCTTCACGAACAACTTTTTGTGACTTTGTAGAGACAGTGTTACGTTGAACAACAAGTGCTTCCAACTTGTATAGAGTAATGATTCAAGCAACCCTTACAAGAAATATGGAGCCTCTAGTCATTTTGCAGCCATATCTTGAGAAAGAGACTTGCACTCCAACATCATTCAACTTTCTTTAAAAATGTAAATTCTGAGAAAGACCTGGTATATGCATTACGCCATCAATTCCTTTGATTCTTCCACCAGGGAATTGAATTATGACTCTTCCACGACCAACTATTTCAAGAGATGAATCACTTACCAAATACACCTTTCCATGCTCGTATTTTTCATACTTTGTGAACCAGTCTCTATGAGATGTCATGTGGAAAGATGCTCCAGAATAAATCAGCCAGACATCATATGATGCCCGAGTTGCCAAGGCTGCAATGAAGGCATTAGCATCGCTTTGATAAAAACCATTTTCTTAAGAGTGGTTCTTCTTCTTCTTTTTCCCCTCTCTACAATCCTTTTGGACATGACCAGCCTACCCACAATTCCAAAACTTCACCTTGGAATTCTTGCTAGGATACTTTGATCTCCCTTCTGATTTCGAATTGGACTTCTTATCCTTCTTCTTCTTGCCTTTTTATTTTGATCTACCACAAACAACAAGAGCCTCATTTTCCATCTTAGAATACTTCCTTCTCATATTTTCTAATAAAAAGAAGCAACCATATCTTCCATATTGAAAATGGTTGGCATACTCCCTATAGCCATTACGAAATGATCCCAAGAGTCACAAAAATAAAATAATAGAAGCATACAACGATCTTCGTCATCAATTTTCACACTCACAGATGTTAACTAAGCAATCAACATGTTAAATTAATTCAAGTGATCGGAAATAGATGGTCCTTCCTCCATATTCAAGGAATATAGATTCTTCCTTAGAAATAACTTATTCACCAAGGAATTTCCTTGATAAATATCTCCCAGTTTCTTCCATAAAGAAGATGCAGTCTTCTCTTCATGAACATTTAGAAGGAAAAATTCTACCAAACAGAGGCTTATTAGCCCCTTTGTTTTTCGATCTTCTAGATCCCATTCTTCTTGCTTCATTCTAGAAGGTTTCACTCTAGACACATCAACCCAAAGATCATGGTCCAGTAACAAATCTTCCATTTTAAGTTTCCATAACTCAAAATTTTTGCCATTGAGCTTTTTGATTTCTACTCTTCTAGATGTGCTTGGCATTTTAATCTACAATTTCAAATTACCAGACTTCTACAAGACTCCCACTTCTGAATTGACACAAAAAACCAAACCTATCCATAAGTATAACACAACTAGCCATGCTCTGATACCAGTTGTAAGGAAAGAAAAGGTGTGGAAACGCCTTCCTAATGCTAATTCTAAGAGGAATAGTGCATACTACAGGTTCAAAAATAATTATAGATAATTAAAATTTCACATTACTAGAAATAGAATAGACAATTAAAGCATACACATAATTGGACACCAACATTTAATGTGGAAAAACCCTTATGAGAGAGAAACCCACCACACCAAGAAAAAAATTTGTATAATAGTAAATGAAAATTATATATAAAGTTGTAGTTCCCCTTTCCAAATATCAATTTCACAGGAGCAAAATTTCCTTGATCAACCTTGTACAAATCAAATCCTGATTATATTTCTATGACTCACTATTACAATGATTATACAACATACAATGAAGAACACAAACTGTCAAAATGTTCAGAACCTTCATCACTATTACAACACATTGCAATATATATCCAAGATCCATGGTCGATTTGATCTATGTACAAATGGTTTGGTTTGGTTTAGTTTCCTCTGTAGAGAAACTATCAATCTTACCAGTCAAGGAATGGTCACCACCAACTCAACACAGTCCTCCAATGACCATCATACAACTTAGCAGGTCAGCCAAGTCAGTGTTTGTTCAACCACGGTCCAGATTCGAGTCCATCGGTATGACCAACACTATCGATGAGAGGCTGGAAAGTTATATCGATATCCCATGTCTCCCCAATGTCCCAGAAGAACCATCATGACCATGTGTATCACCAAGAGTCTCCTCATTGTCAACCAAACAGCCTTATCGGTAAGACAACAAGAATCAAAGCTAGTTTGAAATGTTTCACCGAGGTCCCAAGTCATCTCGATGACCTTTAGTTCAAATTTAGTTTTGAAATACCTCATCGACAAGAGTCACACTGATGTTCAACTAGAACAGACTCATTCAAAAAACAACTTGATTCTAAAGAAGTTCAAAATGTCTCATCGAAGTTCTATGTCTCCCCAATCACCCAAGTTGGACGACCTTTCCTTGGATCGATAAGATTCACACCGATGGTCAATAGCCATTGGAAAGACCATCGAAGTCTGTATAAAATTCTAAGGTCCAACCGAAGGAAAATGTTACCCTGATGCCACTCCCCCATGGAACTTCTCGGCCAAAATTCTAACATCATTCTACGTTTAGGAGACTCACATTGATAGTTCAAGTCACATCGACAACTTTCATCAACAAGATCAACCACATGTCTCACCGATCTAACCACTTCAAACCTTTAGAGATAAATTGTCTATCGAAAATAAATCCCAGGTGTCTCACCAATTTTTCTCTTTTAGTAGGTTCAGATCAAAAGATTGAGTCACATGTTTCCAACATTTTTTAGCATTTGAACCCTTTAAAAACCCTAAGTGGGACTCATACGCCGTTCTAGGAAATTTAGTCCCATATCAAACCTAAATCTATATTTTACAGCATGAAAAACCTTGTTTCTATGTTTTGATTTGTTGATGTTAGATCTCTATGTCAGATTACTGAGTTTTT
Organism: Sequoiadendron giganteum; assembly: GCA_007115665.2. Classification (NCBI taxonomy): domain Eukaryota; kingdom Viridiplantae; phylum Streptophyta; class Pinopsida; order Cupressales; family Cupressaceae; genus Sequoiadendron; species Sequoiadendron giganteum. The sequence continues at coordinate 87,866,317 of CM021103.1, read as the reverse complement.
GTTTCATTCATATCATTAGACCTAGCTTAATTCAATTCATTTAATGCATTGCTTAATTTCATAATTGCATTAGTAAATTACTTTGTGTAGAATCTATAAATTGCATTTGATTCTTGGTCATTACATCATGTATATGTGCTTCGGTAAGCTTTGGATATCCTTGAAATCATTAGTAGATGTGGAAAATTTTGCTTTTGGAAATGATCCTAATGAAATTGAACTCACTCATGCTTACTCAAATCCTTATGTATGTAATTCTCATGAAGTTGACATCATAGAATAAGATGATGACAACATGAACAACTTCATAAATTATTGCCTTAACAACCTTGATACTAATGCATCCTTTTATCCTTCTATGAAATAACCAATGCAACTTCAGATGTTTGGCCTTTTACATCCTGAAATTGAGACATAAGTTGAACCTAAGCTCCCTACAATAGGTGAACCTAACACCTCCAATCAAGAAAATATTCAACCATCATATGTTAACAAAGTGACCCACACTCCCATCAACCTTGAAGAGACTTATGGCCAAGGATTTAAGATATTAACTAAGTAAGGATGTGACATAACTAATGAGCAAAAAATTCAGAAACTTTTAGAGAAAATTCCTATTGAACAAACAAAAGGGATAGGATATCAAGATTCTCATCCCGATAAAGTTTCCTCCTTCCTAAAGAACAACCAAAGCCTTGTAACGATGATAAGGATTATAGGATCATCTTAGGTCCTCCTCCTCAACAAATTGGTGAATCTAGCAAGAAGCACAAAATTTACAAACTTAAAGACTTACCATTCCTAAAAAATCAAACACAAATTGAACAAAAAATAGAAGAACTTGTTAACACATGTTGGATTGCAATGCTACCTCCTATTAGAACCAATAAAACTAAAAACAACAATTATTGTGCATATCATATAACTCTTGGGAATCTCACTGATGAATGTCTTACTTGAAGAAGGATCCTTGAGAAACTTTATATGATAGAAATAATCCCTTAACGCATGTCCTTTCACTCCTTGCCATTTAATAGTTGTAGGATAATAATATTCTCACTATTACATGCTTTTTATTCATTGCAAATAATTTCAAAATACAAGGAGCTCTTTCTCACCACCTACCTCAGCTCATTCTTGTCTTGCATGTAGTGGGGGAAAGAATTAGATAACCTTGCCCTAGTTCGGAACATATTTTTGTCTCTTTGGATAATTATCCACCTTTTGTATATGATGAACAAGATAGTGATGCGGACGACCTGGTTGAGGTTGGCTCGCATGTGCCTTACTATTCTTTTGTATTGTTTTTTTTTTCTTATGTGTATGATTGTATGCGCATAATGTGATCCCCCCATATTGTTCTATTTGATGTATCTCCCTCTTTGTGGCATATCTCTATTTGTATCTACATTGTTCTATATGTCAGTACCTTTTATCTTTTCTTTGTCTTGTGTTCTCCTTCTAGGGATGACATAAGGCATCGAGACATTTAGGACTCTTCCATGTTGACCCAAAATATATTTATTTTTTTCTCTCTTTGTGCCATTCTTCCTATTCTAGGAGTATTTTGGGAATGATGACATTTTTGAAATCTCTAACAACATTGTAACAAAGATATATTGACCCTGAATCCATGGATCCCTTATGTGATGTTGGGATTTAATTTTGGGGGAAACCCCCTTTTCTTGATGTAGCTTTATTTAGAAACATATGACTTGGCATAAGTATTTACAAATAAGCTCTTGTGTCCTCTTTATTGTTAGCATTTATCATTTTCTACTTTAAAGTAATTTCTCACATCATGGTGTTTAGTAATTTCTTTAAAGTGGGGGAATACATTGGCATTATTCTTTTGCATTTTTTGACTCGTGTTTCATTGTGTAGTCTTCTTATTTCATGCAATTCTTCTTTCTCTTTGTGGTGATATTGGATGCGATGTCCCTCAAGAGCATGATCTCTCAGCAAATTATATTCATCTTAGTGGCTTGGTGTGACAAACTGCATCCCCTAAGTTGTGAATCTTCTATTCTTCGATTGGTCATCTCTTGGAGACATTAGGCATGATTTTCCCTAAGTTAATACCTTACATAAACTAATAAAAACAACTTTGAATTCACCTCACACTATTTTTCACTTACAATAATTGTTATATGGCCACCTTACATAACATACTTTTCTTCCCTATGGAACCATCCTATTTTTTCATGGGTTTCAATCATACGAAGTTTTTCTTGCCTTGTGAATCTTATTGTTCATGTTGTGTGGAACCTTATCAAAGTTATAATTAATGATAGCTTTGGTATGGTTATTGTATGGGAGCCAAACTTAGGTGTGACTTTCCGATAGCCACTTGTTTGTGTGTGTGGGTGCATACCAACCACATGCATATGTGTCTAACCTTTCTAGGGGCTCACCTAGTGGATGCCCTAAGGTTCCACTAGCCCTTTTGAACATGCATTTGGTTTTCATAGTGGACATTGTGTTCAACTTGTAAACATTTTTTAGACAAACAACTTAGATCTGATCTACACCGTGACGTTGGACAAATGGTCAAGGCTTGATTTTCCCTTCTATTTATTTGTATTTCTTCTTAATATATTTGGTGGTGTATACTTGTAATTTTTTGTTGCTCCTTAAATAATTTTCATGTGTGTTATTTTGTTCTTGTGTTGGTTTTCCATAGGATCTTGATCATGGGGGCTTGCACAACCCTCTTGATCATTGTCATCCTATCTCACTAACATTTACACTTGAACCCCTCTTGATGTGATTTTGTCTACTTTAATGTGTGTTTGAAGCAAGTTTTTCCTCTCACTAAAGTGGGAGCTAAATTTAGTGTCCAAAAATGTTTCCCTTTACATTTTCACACTTGTTTGGGTCCTCCTTGTTAAAATTGGGCTTCTTTATGCCTTATTTGGTCCTATTTTCCATCCAAAAGCCTTATTTAATGCATTTCTCTAAGGATAATCTTGACACTTAACTAACATCCAATCATAATTTATGTTTTTGGGTTGTGTGTTCCAGATCTAGTGATATGGGACTCATACGTCACCTTGGGTGTATAGGTCCCACCTAGGTCTTTGAGCTTAGTCCTGAATTTTGAATAGAACTTATCATTTCTTGAAATTTTTGTGCCAAGCTTAGGATACTAGGACTCATATGCCACCTTGGGAATATTTGTCCTAAATTAGCTTGGAACTATTTTGAATTCAATTCTTGGTGATATTTTATTCTCCTACATCTGATGTTAGCTTGTAGTCTTGTAATTTCAAGAAATTTGGCATAAACAAGTATAAATACAAGGTTATTTCACATATTTTATCCTAACAAGCAATGTAGCTACTTTTATGAGAAAGTATCCTAGCAATTTTATGATATCAAGAGAATTCAAAAGCATTCAATTGATTATTATCAAACATTTTGGATCTATATTCAAGATTCAAGCATCATGTCAAAGTATTCATGCATCATTTGTGTTTTTGAGCTAACATTTGTGATGTAGGTTTTCATGATTCAAGCAAGCATTCAAGTCAAGATAATTAACATACAATCAAGAGTCAAGATCTACATTCATGCTAGCCATTTCATACAAGATTGCAGCCTTTATTCCAAGGGTTTGGTGAGTTGAAACATAACATATTTTTTCATTCATCATTCCTTCATTCTATTTCATTTCATTTCAAGGTTTGATTACCAAAACGAGTTTTGACCAAGGAAAACCCCTATCCACTAACAAAACAACATTCTTCTCACTCTACATGTCTGATTGCAAATCTAGGTGTTTTGAGGCTTGAAGATCCTACGAAGACAAAATTGTAAGATTAAAGAAAATTGTCAAAATTGTCAAGAAGTTGTCATCTTCATGAAATATCACCTACCTGCCATAATTCAAGGTTTCAAACTCAAATATCATATAGGAGAGAAGTTGCAAAAGATCATTAGAGGATACTAGAGTTTCAAAAAAACCTTAATACTGGTAATAAATTGCCACCTCGGGTGTATGAGTCCCAATATACCACTTTTTAGTCATTTCCTATAGATCTTCATTTACCAGTTGTAGGTTCCAGATTTAGCCCAAAACCCTAAACTGGGACTAAATTGCCCAGTCTATTGTATGAGTCCTAGTTCACACCAAAAATCATAATTTGAGGATTGCAAACCTTGTTTCAGGCATCTCCAATTTTCAAGGTACTTCTCTATTTATTCATAGTTTATTATTCTGATTTTAAGTTTTATTTCCTAGGTTACATAGCTATATTTCCATATTACTTGTATTTCCTTCTTTTTAAGAATTTTCTTAGTGGTGAACTCCCCTTTAATCGCACCCAAGGAGACCTTGTAGATATATTTTCCTAATTGGATCATTAGTTTGAGATCTCTAGGGTGTCTTTTAATGAACTAAGAGTGATTTATAGGAGGACCCCTTCCCCGTCCTTATGTATTCTATCTCGTAAAAGGTGGAGTACCCTATTTCCTATGGTTCACATGCTAATTATGGTGACAACTAGCTAGAGTTTTTTAATAAAAAACTAGACATCTAATGACAACAAAATATAATTAAAGAAACCTCTATAATTCCTTATTGAAACATATTTAGTTTTATTTTGAGTGCATACTCCAACACCCCTTCTTGATGCTACAACATTAACCTTACACAATAAAAATACAATGTGTATAATTTATTCTTTGAAAATAGTTCTTAAACTAGCAATAATTCTTCAACGTGCTCTCATGTATAGACACCTATTTTTGATCCAAGTTCCCAACATCATTGTACACCATTTCCTCATAAAGGTATGATGCTAAAATTTCATAGTTTGAATCCCACTTTGAACTATGGGATACCAATCCTCACATACATAGGTATCATAACCCCAATGAGGTATGTTGGATAGGAAAACTGAGAGGGGGGCTGAATCAAAAATTTTAGAGATTATAATCTTAAATTGAATTACCAGAACTAACACATAAATTGATTAAATGATTAACCATCAAATTCCAATGCATAAACACAATAACACCAGTTTTACGTGGGAAAACCAATGAGGTAAAAACCATGATGAGGATTAAATCACACTATAGAGAATATAAAAACCGGTTACATAAAGGCTTAATTTTTTAAATAAGGCTCATTGTCTGGAATAAGTCTCAGTGCCTGAGATAAGAACTCACTTTTCAGACTCACTGTCCACTGGGATATAACCCGGATGGCTCACTTCCATAGAGATACAAAGAAGAAAAATAAGACTTGTTATAGAGAGATAATAATCCCAATGCAACAAAGCATTCCACCACAATCACTTATCCACCTGCATGAAAGACATAGTTTTCCTTCTGCTCACTACATCTAGAAAATTAGCATTAAGCTTTGCACTAATCAACCACACACATAACTCACACACTTTCAAAATAATATCAAACTCATGTTTTCTCTTTCACTTATCTTCCTTTTTTTCTTATATACACTTTCCATTGCTAGCACATTCTTATTTATACCATCTCCAAATTTGAAAAGATACAAATTTGACCATCTAGCTTCAAATTCAAATTAGGTCAACGATAAAAATACTAGGGTGGAATTAGAATGAGGGTGACCCAGACACACGACTCATCACGACCCATAATAGATCCAGCATACTTCATTAACTTTGAAGATAGTGATTGCCACATGATCGGTCAAACCAATGTAAAACACATGGATCAATTAAGCTCTATGCTTCCAAATGTCAAAACCATCTTCAATAGAACAAAGGAAACACAACTATAGAACCACAAAGATAAATTTGGTCCAACAAAAATTCTCCCAGACCTCAACTAGAACAAAAAAAACATAGTTCACAAGTACCAAACCAACATCCTCAATAGCTGACAACCTATAACCTTCTTTTAATACAATTTTCTCAATATCCTCAACATATACATTCAATCAACAACTAGTAGATAACCAACTGACCATTTGACATCAATGAAAAGATTTCCATTCCTCTTTTCATTCTCATAACAATCTCCCCCTTTGTCATTGATGGCAACACATGATGTGAAAAACCGTCAAAGACACACAACAAATCTGAACATGCTTCTCAAGATTTTTCTTTTTTATTCTCCCCCTTAGAATATTATCTTCCTCATTTCCTACTTTATTTTATTATCTTTCTTTCCTCTTTGCATGCTTTCTCTCTCTTTTTCACATTCTCTTTCTCTCTTTCTCACATACTCTTTCTCTCCCCCTTTGAAATCAATGGAAAAGGAAAAAGATATGTTCATTGAATATTCCTTTGACATGAAAATAGAATAATGATAATGAAAACACTTAAAAACTGCTTGCTCCCCCTACGAGGTAGCCACCAAAAAACATCAGTCCAGAAACATAGAACCATGAATCAATCAAAATGATGCATCTCCAAATGAATCTTAGTTTGTAAAAGGAGGGAAAATGACCCCTAGCTTATCTTGGAGATAGTCAAAATTATCTTCAGGAAGAGCCTTTGTAAATATATCCATAATCTAATCCTTTGTCGAAACATACTCAAGATTGACTTCATTCTCCATGACCTTCTCTCTCAAGAAATGATACCTGATAGATATATTCTTCATTCTCGAGTGCATTAAAGGATTCTTCAAAATGTTAATTGCACTTGAATTATCACAAAAAATATAAATAGGATCATCATATAGCACTGTGATATCCTTCGATGTCTATTTAATCCATAAAACTTGTGTACAACAACATGCAGCAACAATATACTCAACTTTAGTAGTAGACAAGAGATTGAATCTTGCTTCTTACTCAACCTTGCCACCAATCTACATCTAAGAAAGAATGTGCCACCACTAGTACTTTTCTTGTCATCTATACTTTCGTCCCAATCTACATCTGTATAGGCACTAAGTGTAAATTTAGTGTCTTTAGGATACCATAATCCATAATCCAAAGTGTCATTCAAATATTTGAATATTCTTTTAACTGTAGTAACATGTGTTTCCCTTGGATCTTCTTGAAATCTAGCCACAATACAAATCACATGCATAATATCTGGTCTAGTAGTAGACAAATACAATAGTCCACCAATCATAGATCTATACTTTCCCTTATTAGCCATAGGTGAATCATCATCTTTACCCAACTTACAACTAGTCACCATAGGAGTACTTACTAGTTTGGAACCATCCATTCCAAATATTTTCAGCATCTCTTTCACATACTTAGATTGTGAAATGAAAATTCCTTACTCTAATTGATTAATCTGTAGCCCAAGAAAGAAATTCATCTCACAAAACATAGACATTTCAAATTATTTTTGCATCTCTTATGCAAACATCTTGCACATTTTTCCAATTCATCCAAAGATGATGTCATCAACATATATGACTACAATCAAGATTTTGTCATTTTTAGTTTTGAAATATAAATTAATTTATGTTGTACCTTTTTTGAATCCTTGTTGAATCAAATACTTATATAGCCTTGCATACCAGGCTCTAGGAGCTTGCTTCAATTCATATAAATCTTTTTCAATCTACACACCATATTTGGTTGGTCTGTTAATTGAAATCCTTCTGGTTGTTCCATGTAGACCACTTGTTCTAGTTCACTGTTCAAAAATGTTGACTTGCAATCTATATAATAGTCATATATTTAGTCAATAATTAAGTCATTGATTACTGTTAACTAGTCATTTATTTAGTCATGGTAGTCATTTATTTACTCATATATTTAGTCATTTTTTTTTTCTTTTTAATTTTTTTATTAGACTGCAAGAATCGGGTAGCATGACCCCCTATAAACTGTAGTGCGCCTAGTAAACTTTTTAACGTGACCGGCGGTGATATATTTAGTCATTACTTTAGTCATATATTTAGTTATTAATTTAGTCATATATTTAGTCATTGCTTTATTCATATATTTAGTCATTAATTTAGTCATTACTTTAGTCATATTTAGTCATTACAAATCAAATCTAACTTAATTAATCCTCAAAAATTTATGCATATAAACTTCAAGTATCATAGATATTCAAATATTGAAGAAGCACCATGAAATGAAGACTAAAATTATTTAACAAATATGATTGATTAGACACAAACACAAACATATTACAAATCAAGAGGAGCCACAACACAATATTTATGAGTGGAGAAAAAACCACTCTAAAAATTTACTTTACTAAGCCTCATTGGCAAATAAAAATCTCATTGGTTACATTTAATGTCTTAGTGACACTCTATAACTTACAAACACTATATAAATAGAACGTTCCTATTTTCATATACTTATACTAGTTTCCCCTTCCTTAACTATAGTCCTTTTGGAATGGTAGGACCTATAGGGGCTCGACCCATTTAATCCCCTTGCATATCCACAAATTTCCTACCGCTATTGGTTTTAGCTCCTCCAAAATCTTCCTCGTTGGTATTCACCTTTCACTTCTCCAATTTGGAACTACAACCTAAAAATAAGGTTTCAAAATTTGCACATCAAAAACTCAAAAAAATCAAATAATACAGAGGATAAAATTCAAACATTTTCTTTTCCTTTTCCAACTATGGCACCCTAAAATTAGGCGCTAGATATAATGTTTCCTAGTTATCTCTTACAATTTTTAAAAATATGAATTTTTTGCAAGACAACAAACAAATAGACAATATTCAATTAGTGATATACAACTGCCTTATTCTTGAACAACTGATCAATAGCTTGATTATTGATTGTAAATTTGTAATTGATACACCTAAAAGTGTCCTCCTTTCATGTGTGTGACTTGGAGCTTTGGATGAGGATATGAACATCCATCAAAAGCATATTTGGAAGTATATTTTTTATCAAATATTGTAGTTGCAAGTTCCACTAATTATAATAAAATGACATGTGCAGATGATATTCTCTCTGTAGATAGGCTTGGGGGAAAGTATTTTCTTGATCTTGTGAAAAGTGGCAATGAACTTGCAGAGAATGAGACATTGATAAGAGAAACATTGGATAGTCTGGATGCATTTGAAGGGAGCTTGGAGTGGCTAAAAATGGTTTTTGGTTCAAATGTTGAGTTTCCATGGCAATGTCTATGTGAGATTGTTTTGAAGAACTCAAAGAGTCTGTGGGATGAACTTTTTGAAAGCCTATTTGTTATTAGGATGAAACAAATAATAGTTGATGGATTTGCAGATTTGCATGAGAGATTTAAGGTTGGTAAATGCCTTGAAGCCATAGTTACATCTCTTGAAAGTTACAAAGATGTTGAAACCCATTTGCACAAATTAAATACTAGTGATGAATATTGTTTTGGTCACCTTAACGCTTATTTTGGAATAGAGGTTAGTCAAATAAAATATACCATAGATGAGGGGTCCAAGAATATTCTAGAAGACCTCCTAAGTTTTCTTCATGCACTTAAATATTCTTCAAGGATAAATGATTTAGCACCTTATTTATAAGAGAAATGCTTCCATTTTATCTCAACATTGATTGTTGAGATTGAAGAACATTTTGCACATCTTTCAGAAGCTCTGTATCAAGAAATGAAAAATGAAGAGATGCCAAAAAAAATGAACAAGGAGACACTAGAACCAACAGTTATAGTGGAAAAGGAACTTTTCTTAGGAAGGATTTTAGTTGCTCTTAGTTTTCATTCAACTTCCTTTCCACTATTTCTTGGCTCATCTCAACTTTGTTTTGTCGAGAACAAAGCTTTAATTTCAAGGAAAGGATCTTTGACTTTCAGATATTCTAGTACTAATTTTGATTACCCTCTTCTAGACAGTTCTGGAAGACAAATACTAATGAGAGGGGTCGGTTTGAATCCTGAATCATAGGATAAAAATAATAGCACCAAATTGAATGAACTGAGAAGAACTGTGCACAATATTTGTATCAGAGCTCATAGCATGTGAATATTGTGGATAATTGAAGAGCTTTCAACCATTCTCACAAGAGATCTAAGGGAGGATGATTCTTTATCCATGAAAACTCCTTTTAAGGTCTGTATTCTCATTTGCATTGCATATTCTATTTTTTGTGGCTTATGAAATTTGTTTCATTTCCATGATTCATCTAATCACTGATCTCTTCTTGTAGTTTTCATAATATTTCTTCTAGTTCTAATTTAAGTCATCATGTTTTATATATCTGGATATATTAATAACCGAATGAGAATAAAGAATCTAGAGTAAAGAGCTACATTTGATTCTTTCAGTCGCTTCAAACTCTTTATTTCCCAATAAATGGAAAAGACTAGCATGTGCCCTTTCAACCCTTCCAGTCCATATTAATCGTGGAGATATAATCTTTAAGTATGCAGAAAATTATCAAAGGGGAGCTAAAATGTTAGAGATTTTCATAGGGCCTATGAATCAGCTCTTTTTTTTTTTATATGAAAATATTATTGTTTTTTTTCTATTTATAATATCTATTGGTGTCATTTGGGAACTCCTATATTTGGGAATTCAGTAAGAGTTCTCAAACAAAGTAGGATGACATCTACTATACAACTGAAAATTTAAATGGAATTTGAAGCATGATTTTATTTAATTTTTAATTTTCTTCCTTAAGGCAACCTCATAAAATGCCCTTTTTTTATTGTATATAAAATTTCCTACTACTTCTTTTCTTTTACTATTGCAAGTCACAATTTTAATGTTGTATGCTTGCTTCGTCTCTTGTAGTTATTTTAACATGATTTCAAGGCTTACAATTTATTAGTCTATGATTTATAGGTTTGGGAAGAAACTGAATTGAAACAAGAGCATGAGGGTGATGGTCAACTAGAGACTAAGATATCCCTACCAGCTATGCCTTCTCTATATGTTATTGCATTTCTTTTTCAGGGATATCAAGAGATTTATAGAAAAAATTAATATTGCGATTGAAAAAGTAAGGCTACTTAAGGACATGATAGGAACTTTATTGCAAGTGCATTGATAACTTAATCATTCCCTTCTCCAAATCATAAATTTTATTATTGGAGAAGGCAACCCTCTTTACGCAAAGGCATTGTATTACAAGTGTGTATTGTGAGAGGAGATCGTGAGAGAGCATAGAGGAAGTTGCAACGGATGTGTTCTAATTTGTATCCCTTCATTTTTGTTGGATGGAATAAAGTAAGGGTTGGCTATTTCTTTGTGGACATAGCCCATATTGGATGAACCACATATATTTTTGTCATTATGTTTTATATTTTATTTCTACATTCATTTTATTGTATATTTCTCTACGATTATATTCCTAACACTTTATTTTATGTTCTCGCTTACCTTTGCATACAGAGCATGTTTTGAATATCAACATCAACACAAGGGGAAGAAAAGATCATAAATATGTGAATACATGTTTGTATGTTTTTTTTATAACCACATACAATTCAATTGAAACATCACAGTTATACTTGTTGCTGCTAAATTTGTTTTTAAGCTATATGGTTTTAATGTTAAAAGTACACATCAAGTTGATGAACAAATACAATAACACATGGGTCAATATTCTCCACAAAGATATTAGTATTCCATAAAATGATAACAAATCATTTGTTACCTGAAACCATCAACAATTATGAAAATGACATAGATAGCTCAATCAACAATCAAGACAAGATAAAGGCATGTGTGAATCTTTTCATTTTATCTTTCTTTGTCCTCATAGGCTTTCTATTTGGATATAGCATTCCTCTTGTTAATTATTGTATCATATCATTGTGCCCTTATAGAAGACAGGCTTAGTGTTGAGCACTAAGCTCTTGATTTCCAATTTTAGGGTTCATATAAGACTTTGTCTTTTATCATTGGTAGTTGTCGACAATGATAAGGAAATTAGAGGATAAAACAAAATACATGCAAATGATGATTAATCAATTTTTCTATACATGAAGAATTGGTATAGACCATAATATGTGCCAAATAGATTTTTTTCTGTTAACTAGTATATCAAACTTAACTACTGTGCCTTGAAGATTTCAATACTTGTGAATTTATTCAAATATGTTAGTGAACCTAGTGAATCAGGTTCCACTGCATTGTAAAATTTAAACCCCTACCATCCTTGCACTCCTTTCATTTTACTCTGTACATGGTTGATAGAAGAGCCACTTTTCACTTTATTATTGTTCATCCTTTTTCTTTACATGCTACTCTATTTTTACACTCAACTTCAAAAGTGATTTGCATGCCTCCTCAGAAAATGGAAGCTAATTTTAAGAGTTCAAATTCTGAAATTTGTATAGACAACTCAATCTGCATGTCCCTTAATATCATTTTTATAGATAAAAGTAAGTTCTCCTATGAACTATGCAATTTGATAGTGGAAATTTTGAAAAGAAAAGATCACTTTTAACATCTCATAACAGAATAGAAAAGAATAAAAAAACATCGATTCTAAGTTCTCTATATAAATCCTTAACTTATACAACACAATATGGATATGATTTTCCATATTTAGCCTAAAAAATAATATAATCGTTGTTAGTCAATAAGTAGCTAGTGCAAAATTACATAGATACTCACAAATGAAAATGGGTGTATCTGCATACATATAGTCTTTGAATTTGGCTCTCATTTTCCTGTTCAAGAGCTTGCGCTACAAGCCAAGAGAATTTAAAGTCTTCAATGTCCATTCATATCTGCATGTACCAACTCCAAAAATAGAATAGTAAGTCTGTGATTAACATATAAATTCTTAAAACATAATTCATTACAACCAAGATTTGTTCAAATAGGTATCTGAGATTGTTGGCAATAAAATCAAGAGAGGACCAAACAAGAATATTATAATACAAGATCATGTGTTAGATTTAGGACTAGCAATAATGAAACTCATTTAATCCTTCTATAAAAAATTTAAAAATATTAAGAGATACTTCATAGTATAGATATACCAAATACTAACTCCCCCACCCACACAAAATTAAAAAGAGTAATGTCCCAAGGATGTAAAACAAATCCTTATATTTCTCTAGGATGTGAGAAAAGGGTTCAAATAAAAGTAGAAAAGTTTGGGTCATTCAAGATGGCCCCCAAATACAGGTGATACATCCCCATAAAACACTATAGCAACTTAACCTACATGAGAAATTTTTAATCTTAAAAAATGCCATTAGCAACTTAAGCAACCATATTTGAGCTATATTATATTAGAGAATGTCCTCACCTTCCTGATAGTCTGTGGATCACCAAAGAAATCAAGATAATCATCCTACAAAGAAAAAAAGAGGTATTTGATACAAGAAAGAATAATAGAATTAGGGAGGGGGTAGAGGAGGCATTCAAAAGAATAAAAGAACAAATAATAGTCAATATTACTCACCTGTACTTGAAAATAGGTTCCCATTTGTATTAAAATGTTCTTAGTGTCTAAAAAGTTACCAAGATTTTCCTTTTCCATTAATAGGGCACAAGAAACCTACAAGAAATGAAATCATGGTTTATTCATGTTATGGACCCCTAATATTCCATGAAAAAAATGCTTATGCTAATAATTAATAAAAAAAGTTATTTGCATGAAAATAAGACTCTGCTATAAAGAATAAGCCATAAAAAAATGTTGTGATTTTGTAAAGGAAAGTATATGGTGTTGAGGTTATCATATCCAATCCACAATAGAATAGGTATGTATATTTATAGAAAGATGAAGCTCTCCTAAGTCCCTAGCATCCAAAGTCAGCTTCAAGTTTGGAAAGGAGACAAAGAATCTAGTAGTTAAACCTCCTATAGAATGCATTGTTGAATCCAAAAAAATAAATACCTTAGAGCCTAAATAAAATAAAACCTAAAGGATATTGATTAGATGATGTATATGAAGCCATTAATCCCTAAATAAAATGTACACTTATGATACAACATAAGATATCCAAATAAATTTAATTATATGGTGATCAATTGTGAGAAAACATCACCCTCTGCAAGAATCTTCCACGTTACATGCATCCTCCCATTTTATCACTTAAAAAGGTGATTCATTTGTTCCTCATCAACCTTGTTCATCAATCCTTCCTTCTTGCAGTCCATGTTGTGGATAAATAAGCATTATTCACTAAATCTATAATTTTAGAGGCCCTCTCAAAGTTTCCAAACCAAGGCCCATTCAATCCAAGAAAATTATAATTTCCAGAAGTAGAATCATAATCATATACTACTTCTAAGTTGTAACAATGCTAATGCAACTAGGATGCTTATCGAAATCCTGCTACTATATATTTATGCTAAAATTAAAAATTAAAAATGTGAAATATATATATATATATATATATGATGGCCAAATCTAGCAGTACATATATATTAGGTTGGGTATTGAATGGTTATTACATAAAAAATAAAAGAGAGAAATATAGAATACTCAAGACTGGGAATGTTAGTGATATTTTTACAATTAACATTGGACTTTCTTCAGTGTATGGGTCAATTTGAATTATCATTCAAACATACAAAATAGTGCTTGCAGAGATAGATTAGTATATACTATATAATGACAATACAAGGTTTTAGGGAAACCAATGATTTAATAATCAAAATGAACAAAATTAAGGTTGCAAGTATCAATGCACAAGTTGGTGCAAGGATGAAGCTTGCAGACAATTGAGAGTATAAATGGAGATCACCATTTGCTCTGGTCACCTATTTTAAACTTTCTGGGAACTAGATGTCAACACCTCCTATTAAAGGGCCATGAAAAAAATGCAGTATCTTCTATGTAGTTCTTGAGCTTAACCTCCAATAAATGCATTATTGTGCATGGTAGGGATGTTTTCAAGAAAGCTTGGTTAGAAAAAACCACATAATTTTAGAAGTGGGATAGGAAGTTTGAAGTAAGAAACCAACATATCGTATTCCAAGTAATTGGGCCTTCTACATTTACATGGATTTTTTCTATGGTTGTTGAATGAGTAGGGAATGCTCGAGATGGGTGTCATGGGCATGGAAAATCCAATAGTGAAATGTAATGTTCTTGTAATCATTGTGTTGCTCCTATTCAAGACCACCTACTTTCAAGATTAAGATTAACACAAACAAGCCTTTTTATGAATCCTTGGTTCGAAAATAAGCTTGGATAATATATAGTAAATTCACCTATGCAATGACAAATCATTCTTAATACAATAAAAAATGGTCTGACCATGCATAGATTTGGAAAGTAAAGTTAACTGAAACCATGGAAAGTGACTTACCATAAAATTTTGCACAAATTATGTCTAATGCAAAAAAATGGGCAAAGGTTGCAACCCTAAATCAGGCGTCGCGCTTTCACTTCTCCATTTTGGTAGGATACCTTGAAAATAAGGTTTCAACTCACTTCTCCATTTTAGCGGGCTATGCCTAAAAATAAGATTTCAATTTCACTTCTCCATTATGGCAGGCTACAATTGAAAATAAGGTCTTGATGAAGGTTTTAGAGTATGTTTATTCAAATGAAAATTATGGCCAAGATTTTAATAATGAGCACATTTTGACATGTTAAATACATTTATAAAATTATTACTAGCAATTTCACCTTTGTGTGTAATAGGTACGTTGAAGAGGTATGAAAGGTCAAATAGAGAAAATTTTGGTGTATTTTTTCAGACATATGTGTAGTACATGAGGTCAATTGGTAGGTCATTTAGAAAATGATGTTTTTTATGTAACAAATGTATCAATTAGCATTCACTCAATAAATATATATTCTAAATATAATTTTTTATTAGACCAAATTATATATTTGTACTAGTAAATTTATAATAGGAGTTCAATTTATTTTTTATCTATCCACCTCTTTATATCTTATCTATATCTCCCTCAGCATTTTATTTATTTGTCTCTCTATATCTTATCTCTATCTCCCTCTCTCTTTTATGTCTTTCTCTCTCTATAATTTTTTCTATCTATATCAAACGTCAAGCTACCTTGAGCATAACTCCCCAAGGACACATACCATTCTTGGATTTTTGGCATGAAACAAGTAATCAAAAGTTAGTTTTACTTTTCTATATCTCTCTTTCCCTTTCTATCTGTTATATTTCTATCTATCTTGTATTATCTCTTTGTTTCCTATTATTTTCTCTTTCAATATTTCTCTCCATATATATCTCTCTACCTCTATATTTCTTTGTGTCTATCTCTTTATTTTTTTTATCTCCATTTTTATCTCTTCTATTATAATTTAACTAATTTATATAATCATACTTGTAAACTATTTGTAATATCATTATTTTCCTCTAGTAAATGTAGAGTATGTAAACTTATAAGTAGATTAGTATATATTTGAGAATTGTATGCATATTTATCTTCCACACTACATAGTTGGGCCCTTTGAGGAGTTGGGCATTCAATTTAGAAGAAAATTTGGTGTTCATATGATGAAACCACAAACAAAAATATTTATTCCACAAAAATATTTATTAGTAATTTTATTTGTAATATTTTATTATTAATTATGGTGGGCTACGATTGAAAATAAGGTCTTGACGAAGGTTTTAGAGTATGTTTATTAAAATGAAAATTATGGCCAATATTTTAATAATGAGCAAATTTATTTAGTCATTTTCATCTATCTAATATTATTCTTTTATTTAGTCATTTATTTAGTCATTTAGTTGTGATTTTACCCGATGACCAAATTAGTCATTTATTTGCCAAATTCTACTAGTGTTAGTCATGTGACTAAATTTTTTAGTGATGTAGTCATTTATTTGTCAAATTCTACTAGTGTGTCGAGGAGTTTTTGGAGCAGATAGTTGTCTCTTTATACCATGCACTTCACAAAACATATTGAACTCATAGGAGGCGAATTCTCCACCTCTATCAAATCTCAATCATTTTATCTTCAAATTCATTTCATTTTCAACCATAGAATTGAATGCCTTGAATCTATCTAATGCATCTAATTTTTTTCTTAGAAATGTAACCCATGTATATGTAGAATAATCATCAATTAAAAGCATAAAGTACCTTTCACCAAGCATACTTCACACTCTCATGGGACCAAAAAGATCTGTATTAACCAAATCCAACAATCTAGTAGTAAATTGTTCTCTTGATCTATAATGATTTCTTTTTTGCTTCCCGAATTGGAAATTCCTATTAATAGCATTTGCATGCTTTGTAATTCTCAGTAGATCTCTCATGGCTTAAACAAAATTGATTGTTTCCAAGTTATTAAAATTCATGTGACTAATTCTTGTGTGCCATAACCAACTGTCATTTATCCGAGTCATAAAAAAGCATCCATCAACACCTTTAAGTTGATAAATATTCCCTTCAAATTTATTTCCTGTAGCAATCAATGTTCCAGATCCTTTTATGGATCTCACATTTCTCATCCTTAAACACAAGATCATATCTTTTTTTTCACCTCTAACCAACGCTAAACATATTATGCCTTAAACCCTTAACATAGTAAACATCACCAATATGATGCTTTCCATCAAAACTGATTGAACCTATCCCATAGATTTTAGCACCAGTATCATCTCCAAACAAACTAGACCTCCATCATATTTCTCAAGTTTCAAAAACTTACTCTTGTCACCAGTCATGTGATACGAGAAACCACTATCAACTACCCAAAAATTATTTTCTTGTTTAGCATATAGGGCAGCGATAACCGTACCTTCATTTTTCTCCTTCTCCTTCTCCTTCTCTTTATCTTTCCCTAGAGGACTTTCTTTTGACTATTTTTCTGAATTAGTAGAAGTAGGTTCATCCTTAATCGCTAAGAACAAGAATTCATTGTCATCTGGATATTCATATTTTGAATCTTCCAGTGAAATACTAGCATTCTCATTAACATAGTTAGCTTTGTTAATCTTCTTTCCTTTCTTTCCTTTCTCATATCTTTGTTTATTCCTTTTAGCTCTTTCCGAACACTTTGCAACATAGTGACCGATTTCTCCACAACTAAAACATTTAAAGGGAAATTTACCTTCATACTTATTGGATTCTTTTCTCATTCTTCTTATAAGTTTATCTTTGATTTCATCAAAAAAAAATCATCCAGATCTTTAGCTTTTGTATCTTTAAAAGCATTCTCTATTTTACCTCCATTTCTTAGATTCGGCTTCCTCATCTCATAAGATGTCAAAAATCCTAGGAACGAATCCTTAGTACAAGTCCTATAATATATAGTCTACTCAATAACACTCACCTTTTCACTATAAGCATTAGGAAGAGTTCTAAGAATCTTCTTTAAAATTCTTGTTTTATCTATAGTAGTGCCAAGGGATCACATTCCATCCACTACCTCATCCAGTCTTTGTACATAGGATTTAACATTCTCATCTTGAGACATATGTAAAATATCAACATGTGTTTCTAAATTCTAAAAAAAATCCTCTTTTACCCTCTCATCACCATCATGTGCTCTTTCTAAATCATCCCAAACTTCCTTAGTTGTCTTCAAATTTTGAGCCTTAATCAACTCGGACTGTACCAAACTATTCTTCAACATGAGCTTTTCCTTATTATTCACTTCATGTGCTCTAATTTCTTTAGATTTAATTAGAACATTAGTAGGAGGATTGTAGGGTTTCTTATAAGCTTTATCTACATCATATCCACAATACTCCATATATTCTTCCATCCGTACTTTTTAGATACCATAATTAGTTCCATCAAACCTCGAATAATCATAGATCATTTTGCTGGCCATCTGAGACCTTCCTCAAGTGTTTAAGCTCTTCACCAAGGAACCAAGCTCTGATACCAATTGTTGGATATGATAACTGAGAGGGGGGGTGAATTAGTTGTCATAGATTATAATCTTAAAGACAATTATTGGAACTAACACATAAATTGATTAAGTGATTCACCATCAAATGCAAATGCACAAACACAATAACACCAGATTTATGTGGAAAACCCAATGAGGGAAAAATCACTACAAGGATTAACTCACACTATAGAGAATATCAAAACCAATTACAAAAAGGCTCACAACCTGGAACAAGGTTCATTGCTTGAGATAAGGACTCATTATTCATAGGGCTACAACCCGGATGGCTCACTATCACAAAGATACAAAGAACACCAAGAATACTTGTTATAGAGAAACAAAAATCCCAATGTAACAATGGATTCCACCACAATCACTGATCCACATGCGTGAATGATAGAATTTTTCCTTTTGCTCACTACATCCAGAATCTCAGTGTTAAGCTTCACACTGATCAACCACACACATCACTCACACACTTTCAAAATAGCATCAAAGTCACATCTTCTCTCTCATTTATCTTCCTTCTTTTCTTATGTATGCTTTCCATTGCTAGCACATTTTTTATTTATACCATCTCTAACTTTGAAAAGATATAAATTCATCCATCCAACTTCAAACTCAAATTAGGTCGATGCCAAATATCCTAGGGTGGAATTAGAATGAGGGTGACCCAAACACATGCTTCATCGGGACCCATAATAGATCCAACATGCTTCATCAACTTCAAACATAGTGCTTGACACATAGTCGACCAAACCAATGTAAAACAGATAGATCAATTAAGCTTGATGCTTCAAAATATTGAAACCATCTTCAATAGAACTAGGGAAACACAAATCTAGAACCTCAAAGAGAAATTTGGACCAACAAAAATTCTCTCAAACCTCAACCAACATACATAAAACATGGTTCACAAGTACCAAACCAACATCATCAATAGTTGAAAACATGTAACCTTCTTTTAATACAATTTTCTCAGTATACTCAACATATACAATCAATCAATAACTAGTAGATAACCAGCTAACCAATTGACATCAATGAAAACACTTTCATTCCTCTTTCCATTCTTGCAACAAGGTATAGTTTCTTTTATCCACACACACCTCAGATTATTAAGAAACTAACTATTCTCTATTACATCCCTCCCTATCTTCAAAGTGTTGAATTCTTGAAAATAGAAAAATTAGCTCATCTTAAATGAAGTTATCATGACTATTATCTAGTGGTTCTTCAATTATATCTATATTTATTGATTCTTTAACTTTCCCTTTGAGAAGATCACTAGTATGAATTTTATAAGTAATTGATGTACAAACCTTCTTTTGCATTAGTATCACTTAATATCACTCTTACCTAACATTATTTTTCCCATCCTTTTATTTAAATATAATGTGAGCTTTTGTTGAATATCTCCTCCTTAATCTTCTATAATTGCTCTCTTTTCTTCAACTAAGAGTGTTGAAATTATTTCTTCCAAAATTTGTGATGGAATCTGATTGAGATTATAAATAACATTTCTATATTTTGAAGGTAGACTAATTAACAAGATATATTTTGAATCCTCTTTATGTACCACAACACCAACTTCTACTAGTTTTTTAATCAAAGATCTCAAATTGATTATGCGGTTAGACATAGTAATTCCATCAAACATCCTGAATCTAAATAATTGCATCTTTAGAGAGAACTTTACATTTGATGCTTTTAATCCAAACAACTGATTTAATTCATCTCACATTTATTTAGATGATTTTTCCAAATCAATATGATATAATTTTGAATCTAAAAGAGCAAGGCCAATAAAGGACCTGGCTTTTTCATATTTTTGTTCCCAACCAATATTTCATTTAGCATATTTTAGTAGTACTTTCATACTATTCACTATACCCCATAATTTTTTTTCATCAATTGCTTTTGTATTTTCACTTTTTATGTGTGAAAATTATGACCATTAAAACTTTCCAAGAAGTACTTCCATTTTCAAAAAATTATGTGAAAAAGTAAAAAATAATTTACCTTTGTGAATTTTTAATAGTAGAACAACAGAATTGGATTAGCAGCAGTAGTAGAGGCCTTAGAAACTTTCTTAATCACCTTCTAGAACTAAGAATCCTAGATTAGTTTCCTCCTAAAGGGTTTTGGAAAGGTTACAACACTTTGACTAAATTACATGTAATTTTCATAGGGAGGAACCTTAGGTAATGCTCATTTCACCTAACTTCAACTTCATATGTAGTCTTGTTCTTCTCTTAATAGTCTGTTATGTCTTCTTTCTTCCTCCTCAATATGGGCAATAGAACCTACAAATCCATTTTCTTTTATCTGTTTATATCCTTCACATCAAGACCAAAAATTTTGGTTGATATTTCTAATCTAAGGCACTTCATTACTCTTGAGTAAATGAATATGAGTTGGGAAAGAGAAAATAAAGGCTTCTTCTTAGTAGTTTTTGTCACATGAAATTGCACCCTACTGAACACAAAGCTCAACATTTCAATGACACAAAGGAAACAAACTCAAGGTGTGGGACCTTTATGCATATGAGGTTGAATATTTGGAGAAGGTTGGATTTCTCTTTCGATCCAAGAGAAATGTGTTGGTCCAACCCAACACATGAAACTCGACCACTACCCTACTCTAATAGCTCAAAGGGGAAAAGGGGAAGAAGGAGAACATGAAAGGGAA
The DNA here is from genome assembly GCA_007115665.2 of Sequoiadendron giganteum. Lineage (NCBI taxonomy): Eukaryota > Viridiplantae > Streptophyta > Pinopsida > Cupressales > Cupressaceae > Sequoiadendron > Sequoiadendron giganteum. Next base: position 87,844,962 of record CM021103.1, on the reverse strand, counting down.
ATGCAAGTGGTACACAAAGATAAAAATTTGTTTCTTCCTGGATAAGATTGCATAAAAACATGTTCAATAAGGATCAGGGGACTCACATAGATCTCTATTTGGTCAATTCCCAAGGGCAAGCATGGAGGTTAAGGTTTGACAAGGTGTTGGAAGGAAAAGTATATTCTCAAACAACAACTTTAAATAATTTAGCTCAAACATACATGCATGGAAAGAGAGAAAAAAAACTTAGATATGAAGGTAATGAACCTACAAAAACATAAACAAGTTGAGAGTGGTAAGTTTGATCGGTTTTATTAATGTAGAGTCAACAAGCCAATCTTTACAATTGTAGAGTGCAAAATGCAAGTCTACCAAAGAAAAACAATAGAGGATCCAAAGGAAGAACCTTGGAAATGAATATATTTCTCACCTTTATATATCAAGCATAACTTGGAAACATAAACTAAAACCTAACCCTAACCAAGGATAACAATGAAATTTGTGCATGAAAGGATGGATCCCTCCTGTGAAAATAATGATTAGAGTAATAGACCCATCATGAAAGTCAACAAATAGCAATAAATGAGAATGGGTTCCCATAAAATCCACTTGCAAAAGTTAAGGGAGAAATATATGTCATGCTTGAAGCCCTAGAATCAAAACAGGTTGCTTAGAAAGGTAGCTCGAGCATTAATGGTGTCGCCCAAAAAACATGTCAAATCCCCTGAAAGTTCCAGTTATCGATCTCAAAATAAAAACTTTTCTATGCATTAAATGGTCTGGAGCTGTGAAAAATAACACTTATTCAAGGATCGAGCTTTGATCCTACTTGATATTTTCATCAGACCATCAAGGGTCAATCTTTGGGAGTATCACTTACTGCATGCCGAGGGAAGGCAGAAAGAGGGAAGATGAAGGAGGGAACTGCAAAGTCCAAAAAGGTCACCGTTTTTGAGATACAAAGGTTAGGAAGGAGGCTTATGCCTTGTCATGGAGATGAAAAGGGTAAAAGGGAAGACAAAAGTATAAAGTCCGAAAGGATCCATCAAGGATTGGAGAGAATATTTACCTCTTACCTAATAAAGGTAATAGGTAAAGGGGAAGGTTGAAGCTCAACATCCAAAAATTCAACACTTAGCCAAATTTTTGAAGGAATGAAAGTGAGAAAGAATAAAGGTAGAAGATGAAATTCTAATGTCTAAAATCCAAATATGATATTTCATGGGTCAGATATTGGGAGGAAGGCTTATGCCTTGCGATGAAAATATTGAAAGCAATAAGAGGGAAGACCAACCCTCGAAGCCTAGAAAGATAAGACTTGGAAAAATCTTTAAAGATTTAATCAGGTTTCGATGGTAAGGCTTAAGGCTTATGAAAGAAAAGTGATAAGGGTTACAAGGTAAGGTCAATGGCGAAAACTCAAAAAACTTAGAAAAAATGGAAGGAAAATAAAAATGAGTGGGAGTGATGAAGAATTTGTGTCGTAAAGAGGTAAGTGAAATCATGAAAGCCAGAAAACTTAGGGCTTAGTCATTTTCAGGACCCTTCAAGGAAAATTGATTCAAGATAGCCCATGTGGGATCTCTCAGATTGGTTATTAGTGATGGTTCATCAAAGGGTGGCATGAAATGTCAACATTTATATTTTTTTTGTGAGATGACTTCTTGCTAATCATTGAATCTAGAGGCTTTATGAGTCCATTGGGAATGGAATCCTAAGGGAAAAACTTCAATAGGTAGGCCTTCTAATGGAAAAACAAAACATGTGTAGGTTTCACTTGGAGAAAGCCATAGAAACTAGGAACATACATTCTCCTAAGGATAATGTATGGTGTGTAAGAGAACTTCACATGGAAATCAAGAAAACTACAATATACATACATGAAACTAATAGGAACCAAAAAAATGTGAATTTTTCTCTGTCAAAGATAAACCTTCTGAAGGATTCGATCTCCCTCAGACTATAGTTGTAGACCTCACCCATCTATAACCATTAAAAACCACTACCAATATTCATGGAATTTCATAAGATTATTGCAAGGTGGAGGATCAATTCACTTTAAACTTTTCCATTGTAGGGGAACCATATGATGCAAGTGCTAGATTCATCTAATACTAGTGTCTCAGGTGAACATACAATAGTAGGGATGAATTTTTTTTATGATAGGTCAACATCTGAGAGAAAACCTTTAGTAGAGGGAAGAGAACTCACCTCACAAAATACTAGACCATTACTATTACCATTGACCTCCTTATTGCATGAACTGAAATAGAAAGGAAAAGTTTCTAGCTCACATGGTGATGCAAAATATGTTAAACTTATTTTTTGATTTGCACAAGGAATCTCTTCTTCACGCACCTCAAATGAAAAGCTTTGAAGCTTAGGAAAACTATCAAAATTTATCAACAAGAGAATCACTCCCCAAGAAAATGTGTGGCATTACTAAAATATTTGTATCGATGCACACTTTATCAACACAAACCTTATATTTTTGAGACACTTTAGGTGAAGAACCGAATTCTTCATATTGCCTCTTTGTGTTCATTTCTTCTTGGAAACTATCTATAATAGAAATAGACCCTTGGTATGTAATGGTTGTCACATCCTCTATTTCCCCTTCTCTCTTATGTTGCTACCCACAAAACTCCTCTTTAGGGCATCAAATACTGGCATCCAAGCTTGAAAAAAGTTCTCTTCTAAATCATCGTAGAAGAGGTCCTCCACCTCATAACCGTATACCTTAAAATATTGGGAATATTCATCTACAATAATAGGGCATTAAGATGTCTATTGTTGTGTCTCCTAAACCCTAGAGTTGTCTTCATCCATCAAGTCAGAACCAAGTTGTTCAAAAGCTTCTGGTGATATAGGTATATGTGATCTATCCTCCGTGTTTTCAAAAAAATAAGAGAGGGCATCGAATGAGAGTATTGATTCCTCTATTGCATCAATTTTATTTACCTGTTTAGTGTCTTACTACTGCAACTGATCATATTCATTTTTTTCTTATAATAATATAAGACACTCATTGTCTAGAGCATAAAAAGGCTCTTCAAGAATAGTCTCTTCACTCCTATCCTAAAATTGCCCCTTCCTCTTTTATTTTGACCAACTAGGATCCCATACCACAAGTCTCATTTAAAGAGTGAAATAACAATAGGGGGAGAAAAATGGTCAAAAGGGAATTGAAACTCTTGTTGAAGCTCTAGAAGGGGCTTCTCAATAGGACTAAAAATTTGAGCCTCCTCGGGGATTGGTTCTTGTGAAGAATGGAGGCTCTCAAAGCCTAGGATATCCAACATAGGAGATTAAATTGATGGCACAAGATGTTGAAAATAAGTTCCAAGAGGCTTATTAGGATTCTTGAAACTAAAATTTTTGAGCTTGCACACCTCTTGCACAATAGGTTGTTCTAGAAAAAAAGGAGGGCTAATCAAAGTTTCAAGAGTTTTGTTAGGGTTCTTGAGACTTACAAACTTATGCTTTCTTACCTCCTCCTTAGCATGCTATTCTGGAACTATTCAAGGTGTTTGTTTGAGACTAGACACACAAGGGGCTGCCTAAGTCTTGGGAATTTGTGCTAGAGCTAGGGAGAGTCTGAGTTTCTCTTTCCTAGCAATAAAATCCCTTATTATATACTCCTTTTCTTTCCTTCTTTGTGCCTCAAACTATTGATCATACCTCTATTGAGCTTCTATATTTTTCTCCTAAGGATAGTGAGATTGATGGGCAAGCTCATCCTTTTATGGGAAACAATATTGCTACCCCTAATAGACTTTATTATCTCACTCCTCTTGTTGTAGTTCGAACTCTTGTTATCTTTTAATATCCTCTAGTCACCTATTGAAATCAAGTAATATGCTTGTAATTTCACTTACACATGTATTACCATAACTTTGGGGATGACTAGGAGAGAAATATGGCTGATTTTTAAAATGATGAGTCCCTTGGGGTTTCTGATAATAATATGTGGGTGTTCAAGAAGATCAAGTAGGGGGGTGGGTCTTATTGTGGTAAACAATCTTGCTACCCCTGATAGACTTAATTAGCCCACTCCTCCCGATGTAGTTCAAACTCTTGTTATCTATAACTATCCTCTACCCGCCTATTGAAATTAAGTAATAAAATTTTAATATCACTTACATACATATTACCAAAACTTTGGGGTTGACTAGGAGAGAAATAAGGATGATTTTAAAAATGATGAGTCTCTTGGGGTTGTTGATTGGAATATGTGGGTTTTAAAGAAGACCAAGTACGGGGGTGGGTTGTATTGTGGGAAACAATCTTGCTACCCCTGATAGACTTGATTGGACCACTCCTCCTATTGTAGTTCAAAATCTTGTTATCTCTAAATATCCTCTAGCTTCCTATTGAAATCAAGTAATATGCTTGTAATTTCACTTACACACATACTACCAAAACTTTGGGGCTGACTAGGAGAGAAATAAGGATAATTTTCAAAATGATGAGTCTCTTAGGGTTGTTGATAGGAATGTGTGGGTGTTCAAGAAGACCAAGTAGGGGGTGGGTCGTATTTTGTGGGAAACAATCTCAATACCCCTGATAGACTTGATTATCCCACTCCTCTTGTTATAGTTCAAACTCTTGTGAACTCTGAATATATTCTAGCCACCTATTGAAATCAAGTAATATGCTTGTAATTTCATTTACATATATATTACAATAACTTTGTGGCTGACTAGGAAAGAAATAAGGTCAATTTTCAAAATGATGAGTCCCTTGGGATTGCTAATAGGAATATGTGGGTGTTCAAGAAGACTGAGTAGGGGGGGTTGTATTGTGGGAAACAATTTTTCGACCCCTGAAAGACTTGATTAGCCCACTCCTCTTTTTGTAGTTCAAACTCCTGTTATCTCTTAATATCCTCTAGCCACCTATTGAAATCAAGTAATATGCTTAAAATCTCACTTACACACATATTACCAAAACTTTGGGACTAACTAAGAGAGAAATAAGGCTGATTTTCAAAATGATGAGTCTCTTGGGGTTGTTGATAGGAATATGTGTGTGTTCAAGAAGACTGAGTAGAGAAGTGGGTCATATTAATTTTGAAAATATTGAAAAACCCACTACAACCAACCTAATATGGCTGATGGGGAGGGAAAAACTTATAATTTTCATGGTAAGGGGGAGTATACATATGGTTTCCATTAAAAATTGACATATTTAAGCATGGAAAAGATAGGAAAAACTTTAAAATTTTGAGAGGAAAGAAGAGGACTACCCAACCAAATATTTTGGGTAAAACCAGTAGAGTCACCCAAATAATGCTACAAAGTCACCAGGTGCTTCAAAAATGCTTCCAAAGGCTGAAATTCTCAAGAACACACCAACTCCTCAACATAATTAAGTAAACTTAGCACTGCTTGAGCGAATATATATGAATTTAATTGGAATGGTGTTTGAATATATGCCTCGAAAGGAGAGATGTGTTGAAGAAAACACCAAATTATTCAACAAAGAGAAAGTAGTCCCATTGAGCATGTCAAAAAAATTGTCACATGAAATTGCACCTTGTTGAACATGAAGTTCAATATTCCAATGACACATTGGAAATAACATCAAGGTGTGGTACCTTTATTTGTATTAGGTTGAATCTTTGAAGAAGGCTAACTTCCTCTTTTGATCCAAGTGCAATGTGTTTGTCCAACTAAACACATCAAATCCTACCACTTCCCTACTCTAATAGCTCATAGGGGAAAAGGGGAAGAAGGAGAACATGAAAGGGAAATGTATATGGTACACCAAGATGGAATTTTTTTTCTTCTTAGCTTATATTCCACAACAAAATTTGAAGAAGTATTAGAGGACTCACAAGAATCTCTATTTGGTTGATTTCCAAGGGAAATCATGGAGGTTACAATTTGATGGGGTGTTGGAAGGAAAAGGATATTCTCAAGCAACAAGTATAAAAAAATTAACTCAAACATACATGCATGGAAAGAGAGAACAAACACTTAGATATCTAGGTAATGAACTTACACAAACATTAAAAATTTGAGAGAGGCAAGCTTGAATGATTTGATTGATGGAGAGGCAACAAACCAATACTAATAATTGCAAAATGCAAGCCTACCAAAGAAAAACCATGGAGGATCCAAAGGAAGAACCCTTGAAATGAATACATTTCTTGCCTTTATAGATCAAGCATAACTTGGAAACATAAACTGAACGCTAACCCCAACCAAGGTTAATAATGAAGTTTTTGCATGAAAGGATGGAGCCATCCTATGAAAATCATGATTAGGGTATGAATCTATTAGGAAAGTCAACAAATTACAATAAATGAGCATGGGCATCCATTAAATACAATTATAGAAGTCAAGGGAGAGATAAATTTCATCCTTGAAGCTCTAGAATCAAAATAGGCCACTCAAAAGGTAGCTTGAGAATTAATGGCATTGCCTAGAAAACATGTCAAATCCATTGAAACATTGGGGTATTAGGCTTGAAAGAAAACCTTTTCTATGTATCAAATGGTATAGAGCTTCAAAAAGAGCACCTTCATTAGGAATTGGGCTTCATGCCTACTTCATACCATATGCTTCATATTTGCATTGAACCATCAAGGATCGGGCTTTGGGAGTACCACTTATCGCATGGTGAAGGAAGGAAAAAAGAAGGAAGAGGAAGGAGGGAACTAAAAAGTTTGAAAAGGTCACCCTTTTCAGGCTTTGGAAGTCAAGAAAGAGACTTACGCCTTGTCACAAAGATGAAAAGGGTAAAATGGAAGACCTAATATTGAAGTCCAAAATGAACCATCGGGGGTTGGAAAGAAGAGTTGTATCTTACTAAAGAAAGGTAAAAGGTAAGGAGACGGTCGAAGCCCGACGTCCGAAAAATCAACACTTAGTCAAATATTTGAAGGAAGGAGTGAAAGTTTGATTTCCAAAAGCCAATGATGAGATTTTGGGGATCGAAGATCGAGAGGAAGGCTTACACCTTGCGATGAAAAGATGGAAAGTACTAAGAGGGAAGAGAAATCCATGACATTTGTGTTAGAGTAAAGGTTTTAACTTAATTGTGTTGATTAAGTTACCTTTATTCCCTTCTTAATATTTCACGTTAGTTTGCATAAAGTGACATTTAATAATTATATTAATTATTAAATGTTTTCCTACTAGGGCTTCTTTTAGGGTTTTCCTATTAGGGCTCCTTTTAGGTTTTGCATGATCTCCTTTTTATAAGGATTGATCCATTGTATAGTTATATCAATTCCCTTTTGTTCTGATAAGATAATTTTTCCATTTTTCAGAGCTTCAAACCTTTGTTTGGTTTCTCCATCCATTCTCTTCCTTGTGAAAGGTATCCGTTTGCATGCAGGTGATCTTGGAGTCCGAAGTTGAATTTCTCAACTTCTACATGGTATCAGAGTTTTCCTCTGGCATGCCTATTCTTGTTTGAAGAATTTGGAGCTATTTCGAGCTACAAGGTTGGATCAGGCATTCACAGTTTTGGGGTTTGCATTTTTTGATCTAGGGATTCACCTACAATTTTAAAACATTTTGAGTCTAAACAAACCTCACCATTGCGTTCGTAGCGGTCCAAAACCCCTAAATTGACTGTTCATTCATCCATTTTGCACAAAGTTGATTCGAGGGGCAAATTTTTTTTACCCGTAAGGCCCTCCATCTGCACACTAGTAAACAAATATTTATTTTTTTCTTTTGGATTTTTTTCTTTTCGTCAATTTTATTTTTTTATAAAAAAAAAATCAAAATTTGTAAATTGTTTTTATTTTTGATTTAAAAATCAAAAGGCAATTTAATTTTTTTTAAAGCAGTTTAAGGGCTTGCAGGCCCTAGTACAGGGTACTCGCAGGTACCTGCATACGTAGGCCTGCAGGCCCTCTATACGCCGGTCAGGGTACTGTCGACCGCCAATGGCCTTACTGTCGACTGACAGTCTGATAGTACCGTCGATGGCAGTACACAAGCTGCTGGCCCCTTTTTCAATATTTTTTTTATTTGTTTTTTTTTCATATGAAAAAAAACAATTTTTTCTGTAATGTTTTTTTATGATTTTTTTTTTAAAAATCAAAGGTTTTTTATTTTAAAAAAAAAAAAAATCATGTAATTGTTGTTGTGCGGTGACGGTTGTTTGGTCGTCAAATTTAAGCTCGACTTTTTGCTGCGATGGTCGTATGACCGTCAAATTTAATGCAGCACTGGTTTTTTTCCCCTTTGGAGCTATTTTTTTCCAGAGGCCATAACTTCGGCATACAATATCATTTTTTGGAAAATGAGATATTTTCGGAAAGTTGGTTTTGTCAACTTTATAGTGGTGTGGGTCTCATCTCTTCATTTATCTTTTGGTGCATTCTACAACCAGTTCAAGTCAAAGGAGCTGCTTTTAGTCCCAAGCTCATAACTTTTGATTAGTTTCTCCATTTTTTGCGATCTTCACGGCATTGGAACCATATTTCAAAGCTCTTTAGTTCCATCCATGTAATATTTCTAGATTCCACTCCAAGTATATTTTATTCAGATTTTTGTGTTTTCACACTTTGGTGAATTAATTGGACATATTCATTCTTGGGAACTTTTCGTTTGCATGGGATGCTTTGTTTTTGGCTATTCTTCATGTTTTTCCAGTTTTTGTCCTTTGTGAGCATTTTGACCATCATTTGTAAGCAATATCTTTTATGTAAACACACTAAGATAAAGTGCCACACTATTGTACATGTATTTTTGGGGATTTTGCACATAAGGTTGTGCCATATTTTGTACTCACACTATTTTATAAAGTTCCATGGGGGTTGTGTAGTGCCTTTTTTTTGCCATCACACCTTTGTCTGGTGAGTGTCCCTCCACGATGATAGTGGATCCATATGATTCTAGCCTCATGCATGTGTGTTTTGTTTTGCACACCACTTTTTCAGTTGCAGGTGCTTTCTTGTGCACTTTCAGATGTTGTTTCTTCTCCTTCATGCACTATAGGGTGTTACACACCATTTCAGTGGATCTGTCAAGCTCTCCTAGTTCAACATTATAGGGGGTATTATATTGTTCGTGCTAATACTTCATTGGCTTCGCCTTGGAAGGAATCTTCCATTCTCAGTTGATCAGTGTTTTTCAGACCATTGGTACTTGTGCCATTTTTATCTTCGTTTCAGGTGTTTGTCTTTGTTTGCTATTTGATTCGAGTAGTGTTGTTTGGGGAACTCATGCAGATTGTTGTCTTCTTGATCCTGATCATCTTATCTTCAACGGAGGTTCTTCAACACCATACCAGTCATCTTTCAATAATTGTTTGTAACTTCTTCTGCTTCAGTGATGTTCTTCTTGGGTTTCTGCATTTCTTTTTGGAGTAGAGTTTCTCCCATGAGGTTTTCTCTATTTCTCCACTTTACAGAGATTTGGTTGTATTTGGGTAACTGATTTGGCCTAGTTGTCAAGACCCATGTTTTCTTTCTTGCATTGTAGTTACCTTTGCTTTCTTGCACTTGTTTGTAGTTGCACTGTTGCTCATCTTAAGGGGGGTTGTTAGAGTAAAGGTTTTAACTTAATTGTGTTGATTAAGTTAGCTTTATTACCTTCTTAAGATTTCACGTTAGTTTGCATAAAGCGACATTTAATAATTATATTAATTATTAAATGTTTTTCTATTAGGGCTTCTTTTAGGGTTTTTCCTATTAGGGTTTCTTTTAGGTTTTGCATGATCTCCTTTTTATAAGGATTGATCCATTGTATATTTATATCAAATCCCTTTTATTTTGATAAGATAATTTCTCCATTTTTCAGAGCTTCAAACCCTTGTTTGTTTTCTCCATCCATTATCTTCCTTGTGACAGGTATCTATTTGCATGCAGGTGATCTTGGAGTCTGAAGTTGGATTTCTCAACTTCTACAATTTGAAAAGACAAGACTTAGAAAAATCTTCAAATATTAAATCAAGCTTCAGTGGTCTGGGGTAAGGCTTAAGGCTTACAAAATTTAAGCAATAAAGGTTAAAGGGTAAGGCCAATGGTCGAAATTGAAACACTTAACAAAAAATGGAAGGAAAAGGAGTGTGAGCGATGAAGAAAGCATGCAAGTAAAGAGGTAAGTGAAATTATGAAAGATCGAAAACTTTGAACTTAGAAAATTTTAGGACCCTTCCAAGAGAATTCATGCAAGATGGCCCATGTGGGTGTAGACACATAAAAATGGCCTAGACCCGCAAACCACATTTTTCTATATCATGTTTCATCTCAACATAGTTAAAATATTTAATTATGTCTTATATTCCAATGTCAACTATTAATTAAATAATTCTTAATTATTTAATTAATTCACGTCTTTTATTACTCCTAGCTATTTAAATAAATTAAAAAACTTTATTTAAATGCGTCGCTAATTTCTTATGTCACTCTATAATTAAATAAATTCCTAAATTTATTTAATTATTATTAGTACATTACTTCCTCCTGATTATTTGAATAAATAAACTTTATTTTTTTATTTAATACGTCATTAATTATTTATGCCTGCTCATAATTAAATAAATTCCTATTATTTATTTAATTATTATCCTCTCTAGCTTTCTTTCTAATTTTAAATAAAATCATTTATTTAAAATTATTTATCCTCTCTAGCTTTCTTTCTAATTTTAAATAAAATCATCTATTTAAAATTATCCATTTTCTTAAACTTTCTTTCTAATTTTTAAAAAATCATATTTAAAATTACCCACTTTCTAATTTCCCTCATTTTAGTAAGTAATTCAAATTAATTATTTACTGTCATGTGACCACACCTTTTGAATTAAATTTAAGTTTTAATTCAAAATAGTCTTTTTCCTCCAAAAATCAAGTAATGTCTATTATTATTTGATTCTCCAGCCACCTCTTTTTCTATGTCAATATTATCTCTTGTCACATGCATTGCCAACCCTTGATTTGATTTTTTAAATATCAATCATGTCCATTAATTTCAAATTTGACCTAATGTTGCCCTAACCTTAATTATGGGTTGTCATATTGAATCTTGTCCTTTGATTCTAGGGCACTTGTCAACTTTCAATCTTGGTCATTGATTAAGATATATTATTGACATCCAATCTCAAGCGTCAATCCAAATCAGACCTTTCCTATAAGTAAACTCTCTCATAAGCTATTTGGGGGTTGATTCTTCAAGTGTCCTTATACTATCAAAATCATTCTTGTTTCCATCTATTTCTATCTATTATCATCTATATTCATCCACACATATTATGCAAATACATGTTTCTAGTGTGAGAGAACAATCTTCAATATTTTTCTAGTCACTTCTCATAGGTTTATTATTGCACACTCAAATCTGAGGGCAATTATCATATTCAAGCAAAATGGAGAAGAGCAATGAAGTTGAATCAATGGTAGGATGAAGATTTCGTAATATTGTTTTATATTTTATGTCTTTATGCTCATTTGTGCTTCATTGTTTATTAGGGTTTGATTTATATGCTTTATTGCATCCACCTTAATATTCCATCCCTTATTACATTGGTGAACCTAACATATTTTGATGAATTTTGAAAATTTTTGGAGTTGGATTCTTTTTGTTACAAGTTTTGTTTGCTTTTTGTTGCAAGTTTTGCATCATTTTGAGACAAAACCCTAGTTTTCAAAGATTCAACCATAATTTTCAAACACCTATAGATCTTTTCAAAAAAAAATTCTATAGGTTGGCAACAATTTCAAGAGCTTCCATGCCAAAAATCATAGTTTGTAGAGATGTTTTTAATTTTTTATAATGTTTTTGTTATTTTTCATGAAAAATAAATTTTGAAAGAAAATTGTCAAATTTTTCAGATATGTTTACATTTCTGAAAAGAGCTCTGAATTTCAATAGGGGTATGTTATTTACATTTTAAATGGATGAAAAATTTATTAATCAAAAAAGAGATCTTTGAAAATTAGGGTTTCATAAATATTTGCTTGAATCTCACAAACGGTTACAGGTCTATTCACAAATTTTTTTCTACAGATTTGGAATGATGTCTGACACCTTCAGTAAAAAAATAAGAGTATGGGGATGTGTTTTAATTTTTTAATAATTTTTTAATGATTTTTCATAAAAAATTAATTTCAGGTGCAAAACAGAAAAAAAAATTGGATTTCTTTACATTTTTGGAAAGCTCTTGAAATTTTAGTAAGGGTCTATTCTCTGTATTTTTATTTTTACTCTCAAAAATATTTCCAAAAATTAGATTTGTCTTGACTAGCTAACCCTCTAATATTAGTGATCAATTATCTTGTTAGGGTTTTGGATTTGTTGGGTTTGTGAATGTGCAGAAAAAAATAAACACTTCAAAGCACACATTGGATCAAGTGGACAAAAAATTATGAGCTAAAGAAAAATTCTAGGTGCACACATTCCATCTATCGTCTCTAATCATTGCTTGACAACACACTTCAATTTGGGCTTAAAAAGAACATCTTGTTTGTCACACATTTGGATTTTGGGATCTTAAATAAATCTTGTTTGTTGTCACATCTTTGAAATTGGGCTTAAAATGAACCATTGTCTTCAATCACACATTTTGACTTTGGGTCAAAAAGAATAAGTACTTGAACTATTTTACACACATTTTAATTTTTTTAAAGTGAAATTAATCATTGTGAGTGTGAATCAAGTGTGTGTGTCCTCCACAACACCTCACTTGGTTCGCTTTTGTCATACCATTATTAGGAGGCCTGCTTGGAGCACACACCCCTCCAAGGGATGACCTCAATTGAGTGTGAATCCAAAGACACGCTCCTTTGGGAGCTGAAATCTTGTCACTCTGGGCTAAGACCCAAAGAACTTTATACCTTTTGGAAGTGAAGGTGAAGGGTGGGTTACCTCTATCTCTCGACTTATTGGCAAGATTTTTCTTCAAAATTATACCTAGTCAACATTGTGCAAACTATCTTGAGACCTACTTGGCCATACCCACTTGACTAACATTAGGCTTTTTGTTGTGTATTCAAGTGTTTGCTTAATCATAACATTTAATCTTGAAAGACAAATTTATCATTGTGTTTGTTGTGTGTGTTCATGCATTTACATGTGAAATATTATGTCTGATATTTTTCGAGTCAAACTTCCAATAAACACTTGCCACATCATCCAAATAATACAATCTTGTCATTCCACATAATATCCTAATCATCATCATCTCTTTAATCCAATCAACATCATTTTACACCATGATAACATTAGAAGATATGGCACTAAATTTTGTTCACATACTTCACAAATCTCAAACAAGTCAATCACCTTTAAATCAACAAATCATTCAAGAAGTCCATGACATGATCCAAACTCTTCAAACAATCCAATCACCTCAAAGGCAAAAACTCATAGCACAAATCCAATATCTCATGGCCACTTGTCAAATTCAACAAGCACATCATCAAGTCCAATCACCACATCAATAAATTTCACCTCAATCCTATGTGTCACCTATATCATCATATCAACCTCATCCATACACATATCATGTTTCCCCTTCATCAACCTATCACACGTATTCTAATGTCAACCCTTATACATATCAATCCACGTTTCAACAACCATTACCCTATGCAACCCCTTCATCATTATCACAACAAGTCCAAACACCATTCCAACCTCAACACATTCAATCAAAATCCTATGTGTCACATTTATCATCATGCAAAACTAACCCATCTAACTCTCATGTCAATGCCACATCAACATATCCACCCATATCACAACAAGAACATAGGATCCCAAGTCCACCTTGGCAAAAAAATCAAGAACCTTTCAATTATCATGTTCCATTCGACAAGGGGAACACCAATCTAGTTTATGCAGCCTTACCACCATCCAATCGAATTCCTATCCATAAGCCACCATGTCCTAGTCCATATCCATTGGTATTTCAACATTCTAACCCATTAAACTCTTCATTACCCCCACTATCATCTAATTCTCCATTAAATCCACCTATAAAGGATGTCACCCAAGGGCTACAAGCAAGGAATTAATTTTCACCATGTCATTTAACGCATATACTTGAACATACAAAAGAGTCCGCGAACATCATGCTAAGGCCTTCAAGCCAACCATGTCATCCACAACCCCTTGAGCCAATTCAAGAGTCTCCCGTCGTAAGTCCAAGTCACCCTCTTTCATGCTCCTATGTTCTTGACCATCAACAACATGTCAAGTCTCTCCATGAGAAATCCCCTTCCACTTCCATTCAAGCAATCCAAGAGGTATGTCAAGATCCTAATCCTAAGCATGTGGAAACATCAAGCCCTAGTCCTAATCAAGATCAAATCATTTCCATCCAACCTATCCATAATCTATATATTTTTATGATCAAGATGATATCCATAATGATGAAGAACCTATCCATGAGCAACTTGATCCTATACCCATCCATGAGCAAGATATTCCAAATTCACCTTCACCTAGTCCTATCCATGATCCATCAACATCCACTTCCCTTGATGAGACATATGCCTCCCAAGCACACATAGAGGATCAAAAAAATACCTTGGGTCTAAGTGAACATAACACCAATCAAGGTTATATCGATCCTCCATCACCCACTATCAACCCCATTGCAAGTCCTCCATCATATCCTATTAGTCTTTCCACCCTCATTCATGAATGTCCCTCCTTAGAACAATAACAACCATTATCTTCTCCATCCAATAAGGAACTCATGTCTAGTGTTCCACCTACACCTAGTCCCATTTTCCATTGCATACCCCAAGGACACCAATCTCAAGATGTTGGTACTTCCTCCATGCATCCTAAGTCCACCTCCTTCCATCATAAATCATATCATATGCCTAAGACATGTTTCCATCCTTCCTCCATCATCCTAAAAATTTCAAAAGCATGTGATCATACACCTTCCACCATCAACTTTGGGACCATTACTTCCAAAACCTAATATCCCTACCATTCAATCCTCTTATACATTTATCCATAAATACCCTAACATTCCTAATCATGACCAACAAATGCACACATTGTCTAAATAAGAAGCTTCCACTCATTCCACCATACCAATGGGATTTAAAAGAAAAAATTTCAATGCCTCTACCTATAAAGTAAAAAATCCTAAGGACCCTCATGCCTTAGGACATCAATACAAAAATTCAAAGAAAAATCCATGTAAAAAGTTATATAAGCCCATACCTTCAAAAGAAAAGTCAAAAACAAAAATGGTTTGGGTCCCTAAGAAAATGGAAAGCAAGCCAAATGATACATCTACATCACAAAAATCCCAACCATCCACTTCCACCTCACATTCCCACTCTATTCAAAAGTCACAAAAATCTCACAAGAAAAATAAAAGTCATAAAAATACTAAGTCTATGTGGGTACCTAAAGCACTATATCCACCATCTCCTAAGAAAACAACATCATTCCTTCCTACACCACCTTCCCATCAAAAGATTGAATGTTTATCACAATGTGTGCACCCTTTGATCATGATTCCATTCCCACATACCTCCATCTCCTCACTCTTCACTCATTATCCTACATATCTCCCCCACCACCTTCCTATGGTCCATGCTTTTGGCCAAGCCTCCCCATTCATCTTTTACATAAGTCCTATATCTTCCCTACATAATCCGCATCATAATCCACTATTTTCCTCCATAATCCACATCATAATCCATCATCTACCTACTACATATCCCTTTCATGTCATCCCTTACCAACTTCTATAAGCACATTTGACATGGTCCATGCAATGGCATCTATTTCTAGTGGGACTATCACCTCTCATGGAACTAGACATGTGAGTCCTTTCTATGCATACTCCCCTTCTCCTATCCAAAAATTAAAAAACAAAAAATTTAAAAAAGAAAAAGAAAAAGAAAAAAGAAAAAGTAAAGAGAAATCCCTTCATCCAATGGTGAAAATTTGGTAAACAAGCGCCCTGGATAAGTACCATGATGAAAACCTGGAAAACAGGCGTCATGTGTAGGTTGATCTTCTACGTCACTTACACTTGGGGGCACAATGTCTTATCTATCCAACCTATAATTTTCATTTCATATAATTTCAATCCTACCTACCATCTTTAGCCATCATACATCCCTATCATATTTGATTCCACTTATCCACCCTTCTCCTTTTGATCTTGATGAAAAAATAGGGGGAAAAGTGTTGAAACATGTTTTTTGAATATCTTTTGACATACCTCATCTTTTTAAACCAAGCCTATCATTATCCTATTGTCATAAGATTTGTCATAAAAAATCCTAAGTATTGTACCTTGAATGGGGCATATTGTTCCTATGCGACATATTCTTTGGAGATCACATCCTTGCTCTATTATGATGCATACATCCTTTCCTTCCATCCATCTATCATGAGCCTTTTATCCCTTATCCTATCACTCACCCTTGCACCTAGACTTGGTTTTCCCCTTTTCATTGGTATCTAGCACAAAGGCTACCCAAATTTTCATCCATTGACACCTCAAAACATGTCAAAAATCCAAAAAAATCATAAAATGTCAAAAATAAAAATAAAATCAAAACATGTAAAAAATCCAAAAAAATCATAAAATGTCAAAAATCCAAAAAAATCAAAACACGTCAAAAAATCCCAAAATATTCATAAATGTCAAAATCCAAAAAATCAAAATATCTCAAAAAAAAAAACATCCAAATAACTTTCAAAAATCAAAAAACAAAGTCAACATTCATCATGTCAAGCAAATTAGGCAAACATAGTCGCATCTATCAAATAAGTCAGACAATGTCAATCTCCTCACACAAAGTCATCTTTCATCAAACATAGTCACAGTTGAACACAAGATAGTCATCAAAACGTATGCATTCAAATAGTGATCCAATAGACATTATAGTCCAATCTGTCATTAAGTTAAACTCAGAAAACATAGTCCAATCAATCATCTAGTCACATTAGTCGAATTGCCAAAACAATGTCAATCTCATCACTCTTTGGTCCTCTCCAAGATGTGTCCTTTTTGGACTTGGACCTCATCAAAATATCATTTGTCTTTTTAGGATGTGTCCTTCTCGACCTTAGGCACCGTTAAGCTGTCAAACTGTCAAATTGTCAAACCATCATGCAAACAATCTTTGGCAAACACATTCAATGGTTGTTGATTTTTTTGGTCTATTTTCTCTATTTTTGCTGGTCTGTTTTGTCTCTTGGTCATGTTACTAGCTACCTCAAGGATTTCCCATGAAGGATTTAGAGGTGTGATGATGTCCCATGACCTATTTTCTTTGACTATTGTCTGTGGATTGTCTTAGCAAAACGATTGGGGAAAATTGGCCCTTAGTATGAACTAGAGCATTCCTTATCTACGACTATCGGTTTTGCAAGTGGATGACCTTGCACACCTTGGTCTATGTCATACCATGGTGTTTTTTTTCCATTTGTGTCATTTTACCACCCAATGATGATTAGTGCAGAGTCTTGTCTGGAAAAATATGCATCTTTAAAGTTGTCTCCACTGAACATCCATGTCTTCCACGCTAACGTTTCTTCTATTCCTTCATTCTCTAGTCTTCTCATCCATTTCGAGAGCCCACTCATATTCTCGGAACCCAACTGTCCTCTCGAGGGGGCATACTACAACCCTCCGCATCATTCTTCCTCATCCCTATTTAGCACTGGGGCATATTCTTGACTTGTTTTCTTTGCCATAACACAATAAACTGCATTATGACAAAGAGGGGCAAATGTAGACACATAAAAATGGCCTAGACCCACAAACCACATTTTTCTATATCATGCTTTGTCTCAACATAGTTAAAATATTTAATTATGTCCTATAGTCCAATGTCAACTATTAATTAAATAATTCTTAATTATTTAATTAATTCACGTCTTTTATTACTCCTGGATATTTAAATAAATAAACAAAATTTATTTAAATACGTCACTAATTTCTTATGTCACTCTATAATTAAATAAATTCCTAAATTTATTTAATTATTATTAGTCCATTACTTCCTCCTGATTATTTAAATACATAAACTTTATTTATTTATTTAATACGTCATTAATTATTTATGTCTGCTCAAAATTAAATAAATTCCTATTATTTATTTAATTATTATCCTCTCTAGCTTTCTTTCTAATTTTAAATAAAATCATTTATTTAAAATTATTTATCCTCTCCAACTTTCTTTCTAATTTTAAATAAAATCATCTATTTAAAATTATCCATTTTCTTCAACTTTCTTTCTAATTTTAAATAAAATCATATTTAAAATTGCCCACTTTCTAATTTCCCTCTTTTAGTAAGTAATTCAAATTAATTATTTACTGGCATGTGACCACACCTTTTGAATTTAATTTAAGTTTTAATTCAAAATAGTCTTTTTCCTCCAAAAATCAAGTAATGTCTATTATCATTTGATTCTCCAACCACCTCTTTTTTTGTGCCAATATTATCTCTTGTCACATTCATTGCCAACCCTTGATTTGATTTTCTAAAAATCAATCATGTCCATTCATTTCAAATTTGACCTAATGTTTCCCTAACCCTAATTATGGGTTGTAATATTGAATCTTGTCCATTGATTCTAGGGCACTTGTCAACTTTCAATCTTGGCCATTGATTAAGATATCTTATTGACATCCAATTTCAACAGTCAATCCAAATTAGACCTTTCCTATAAGTAAACTCTCTCATAAGCTATTTAAGGGTTGATTCTTCAAGTGTCCTTATGCTATCAAAATCATTCTTGTTTCCATCTATTTCTATCTATT
Organism: Sequoiadendron giganteum; assembly: GCA_007115665.2. NCBI lineage: Eukaryota > Viridiplantae > Streptophyta > Pinopsida > Cupressales > Cupressaceae > Sequoiadendron > Sequoiadendron giganteum. Next base: position 87,826,261 of record CM021103.1, on the reverse strand, counting down.
ATCATCTATCTTCATCCACACATATTATACAAATACATGTTTCTAGTGTGAGACAACAATTTTCAATATTTTGCTAGTCACTTGTCATAGGCTTATTATTGCACACTCAAATCTTAGGGAAATTATCATTTTCAAACAAAATGGAGAAGAGCAATGGAGGTGAATCAATGGTAGCATGAAGATTTGGTAATATTGTTTTATATTTTATTTCTTTATGCTCATTTGTGCTTCATTGTTTATTAGGGTTTGATTTATATGATTTATTGCATTTCACCTTAATATTTTATCCCTCATTACAATGGGATCTCTCAGATCAGTTATCAATAATGGGTCATCAAAGGGTGGAATGAAATTTCAACAGTAGCAACAAACTCCTCTTATCATTCAACTCTTCTTAAGAATGATAAAACTCATGATAGCTGAAACATCAAACCAACTCCTACTTATAAACTGATGAGATAAAGGGACTCTATACTGAATGGTTCATAAGGAACAACACTTGTTGAAGGTTTTTCAAATGGGGTTCCAAGCTAATTGGGCTTAACCTTGGGGATAACACTATGGTTAAGTGCACTTGAGCTGGAATAGTATTGGGATGGGTGACCTCTCGGGAAGGCCCACTACTTCACATTTGTGAGATAATCACCTAGATGCAATGAGTGCTAAGTGGACCATTCATTATCATGAGAGATGGGTTCTTCTGAACCATTACTCATGAAACATGGGTCAATGAGTTTGACTCATAAAACAACACAGTTTAATCTTGATAAAAATATTACAATTTAACATGCTGTGGAAAATACCTCCTACTTATCAATTGATGAGCTAAAGGGTCTCTATAATGAATTTTTCATAAGGCACAACACTTTCTGAAGGTTTGAAAATGGGCTTGCAATCTAAGTGGGCTTAATCTTCTATAAAACTTTGTGGTTAAGCATGCATGAGTTAGAGTAGTACTGGGATGGGTGACCTCCCAGGAAGGCCTAGTGCTTCGCCTCTATGAGAATCACCTAGATGCAATGAGTTATAAGTGGACCATTCATTATTATGAGAGATGGGTTCTTGTGAACCACTACCAATGAACATGGGTCAATGATTTTGGCTCATAAAACTACACAGTTGAATCTTGGTATCAATATCACAATTTGACAAGCTGTGGAAAATACCTACTAATTATCAATTGGTGAGCTAAAGGGGCTTTATAATGAATGGTTCATAAAGCACATCACTTGTTGAAGGTTTTGAAAATGGGTTTTCAAGATAATTTGTCTTAACCTTGGGTAAAACTTTGCGGTTAAACGCGTGCTTAAGTTGGAGTAGTAATGGGATGGGTGACCTCCCGGGAAGGCCTAGTTATTAACCTCTATGAGAATCACCTAGATGTAATGAGTGCTAAGAGGACCATTTATTATCATGATATATGTATTCTTGTGAACCACTACTCATGAAACATGGATCAATGAGTTTGAATTGTAAAACTACATAGTTGAATCCTGATAGGAATATCAAAATTTGACACACTTTAGAAAATACCTCCTATTTATCAATTGATGAGCTAAAGGGGATCTATAATGAATGGTTCATAAGACACAACACGTGTTTAAGGTTTTTCAAATAGGGTTACAAGCTAAGTGCTCTTAATATTGGGTAAAACTATGTGGTTAAGCACGCTTGAGCTAGAGTAGTAATAGGATGGGTGACCTCTCAGGAAGGCCCATTACTTAACCTCTATGAGCATCACCTACATGCAATGAGTGTTAAGTGTACCATTCATTATCATGAGAGATGGGTTCTTGTGAATCACTACTCATGAAATATGGATCAATGAGTTTGACTCGTAAAACTACATGGTTGAATCCTGATAGCAATATCACAATTTAACACACTATAGAAAATACCTCCTACTTATCATAATATGATATCAAAGATTCAAAAAGTGAAATTTTGGAACTACTTGTTAGAACCCAAAATTTCCATCAAGAAACCTAGGGGGTTTTTATCTATTTTGTCCATTCCCTTATCTTTTCATATTAAAAAAAATCATTTTATTCCTCTTCCAAAATGTTAATATATCATATATTTTACCCCGTTGTTTTAAATCTTTCAAAAAATTCTACCATTTTATTTTATACCGCTTCACCACACTAGCCATCAAAACATTTGCGGTACTGCACTGGAGGGTAAGTCTAGCGGTCAACAAGTAGCCACCGCTGCACCATGGCCAGTCACCAAGAAGTCGGTGGTGGAGAGGTAGATAGTGGAGCGACCGGCAGAGGGGTCACCGTGGTACCACTGGTGGTCAATCCAAACACCACGGTGACTACGGTAACATTCAACAGTAAAGGGTTAGCAGTCATCATACCAGCTACCACCACACCATGGCTGATTAGAATAGAACCCACGGTGGTGTGCTGAATAGTCAACGAGGTCAACAATAATGGGGCAAACGGTCAGCAAATGGTTACCGCGGCATCGCCACTATTTAGGATGATGACCATGGTAGCGGGTAATGGAGGGGAAGCGGCTAGCAGTCACACCATGGTACCGCCAGAGGAAAAATTATAGACCACAGTAAGGTGGTTAGAAGTGAGGCAAACGGTCAACGACAAACATCGCCATACTGCTAGTTTTTAAAACAAAGCCGACGATTGAGTGGTAAATAAATAAGTGATGGAGTGGTCAAAGTCAAGGCATCACGGCACCGCGGCGGGATATAATGTTGACCGCGGTAGCGCAGTAAAAGGAGATGGACAGTGAGCAGTGGTTGATCACCGTGCAACCACGGGTGGAAAAGTTAGAGCCTGCAGTAAAGCAGTGAATGTGAGTGAAGGTTTCATGGAAATATTTGAAGTAAAATATAAAGAGCAGTAAGGCATGAAAGAAAAATAAAGGCGAGAAAAGGTATTAAATTAAAATCAAATGCCGAACTATATCGAAATATTTAATTTTTTGATAAGGCAAATTAATTAAATATTTTATTTTATGTTAGGAATGCAAATGGTTGTAACTGGAAAATGAAGGGTCGTGACCCTTGAGATGTAATGTATAAATATTTTAGAAAATCAGGGGGAGTGGGTAGTTAGAGTAGTAGTTAGATTTTCCATAAAATGGACTGGGAATGCAAACAATGTATAGAGTCTTTCCTGAAACAAAATCTGATGGAGCCTCAAATTTTGTTCTTTGAGTTCCATTAATTATTTTTCCACATTATTGGTGTGTCATGCTATTTGGAAGAAACCTAGGGTTGGGGTTTTATTTTTTCCTTCATGGAATCCTAATTGTTCTATCTTAAACCTTGGGTTGGATCTATTTTTCCATTACCTTTTTGAGGGAGGTTTTAAAATGACTTATGTCTCATTGACTCGTCTAGGCTGGGCCCCTTTTAATAAATAGTGTTAAATATTTCACCTGACTTTATTATTTCCTAAGTCTAGGTCGGCTCGTGTCCCATGCTTTAAGAAAAAATTTAAGCCATCATTTGTCATTGGCCTAGGCGATGTCCCCTATCCCCTTTTAATAATTATTTTATTTTGCAGGGAATGTTTTTTAATGACCATCAATCATCCTACGGTTGATCCTAACCGTTCCTAATGATCTCGTGATGGCCTCACTATTGGGTTTCAACTGATTACAAAATCACAGGCGAGCACCACATGTCTCAACTGTCAATGCCAAAAAAGGATTAATAAAGTGTTTAATATATGTGTTGGACTTTAATATGTTATAAACTGGGTTACTAAAATAGCTATGAGATGCACATGCTCGAGATCGATGGTGGTGTTATAATCTTGTTAAAAAAATTCTTGATGGTTATTTTTGGTGTTGATGATGGTTGTGAATGAACATGATTGTCGATGGTGGGAATCAACGGTTGCCTGCCATCACATGATCCAAATATGTAGGATGTTTAGTGATTGCAATATCATGGGTGGGTGCCATGTGTATTCCTTTGGTGTTGCATATTGTGGTGGGCCCTCGACGCTGACATGGAGATTACATCAGCCTTTTTGAAGGTGGTCGTTTGATGATCCGACAAAAACAAAAGATCAACGACTAGAATTTAAATTCGCATGAAATGTGATTGGAGCTGTTGGTGCGGCATGAAAATGAGTTTTAATGGAAGATGAGATGTCTACTGGCTAAATTCAATCGACATAAAGTATTTTATTTCATTCTATCTTCACCACAAAATAATTCAAGTATTTTCGAAGCGGTTTAGAGCCAGAGATAAAGAAATTCAAGCAATCACAACAAAATTTTGGTTCTCTGCAAGGCATGAAATCCCTTGAGTTACTTTTTGTATCACTGGGTTAATTTGGTTGTTTTTTTGTGAAGGTTTGTAGTGTTTTGGTCAAGGGGATTGTTGATTATTTTTGTAGGGTTACTGGTTCATTTGAATTTTTGGAAATTGCATAGTCGTGTCATAATTTCATTTTCTAGGTAACCCTAGTTTGTTCAAAGATTCAAATTTTAAGGAAGCCCTAGCTGTTTGAGATGGCACCACTGAAGCAACACTCTAGCCATGTTGATTATTTGCAAAGGAATTTATATGATGATTTTCTGGATCAACTCTCGCTATCAACAAATGATAGGAAGAGGGGTTTGGTTTTAATGAGTGGAAGAACCCTAGGCGAAGGACTAGTGTGCAAGAATTATAATATTTCAGATGCTAGGGTTCCTATGACAGGTCTGGAAATGTTTAGGCTATGGTATGGAAAAAGAAAATTACCCCACCCCTTCTCTAATGGTTGGAGATACGACATGGGGAAACTAGCAGTGTCAAATGTGTTTCCTGATGTGGACCTACTCAGAGTAGTGGCAACACGTAATGACCATGTTACAAGGGTAATTAGGGATAATGATGGTGGGATTATGATAAGTATAAGTGCAGATGAGATTCAGTAGGTTTTTTATTTGAGAGAGTCTATCTCATTCTTGGTCCCAATTGATCTTGAGGAGATGAAGCAGGAATATGCAAGGTCAAAGCCTATTTTCATATTAAAGTTGCTTCCTCCTCATCTAGCCAAGGCAAGAAATTCAATGATTCATATCAATCCAAGTGACCAGGAGCCTTTTAGGCTAAGATTTTTTTCCAATCACTTTTTGGAAACATTTTATTCATTATCCCATATTTTAGGATTCAACCCAAATACAGTGATGCCCATTGCATATATGTTCATGGGGGCTCAAATTCAACATCTCAATTTCTCCATGGAATGATAGAAGTGATGAGGATGAGGGGGATAAGAAAGGAAAACAAATAATGAAATCATCATCACAACTAGGTCCAAGGTTTAGAGCACCTGGAGGGATAAGGATTGTTGATCTGGATTCACCACTGAAAAGTGATCTTGTAGTGCTACCATCAGGTCCAAGCCCTAAGAGGTAGAGATTTGAGGATACAAAAAAAGGCTCTGATGGGTGAGATAATAGTGACTGATCAAGATATGTAGGTTGGTATCCCTTTAGCTCCTACATCAACACAGTTGGTGCTTTCTGACATGGATGTAAAAGTTCAATGTGTACAAGATGCTAGGATAGAGGCATGCAAGGCATTGTTGGACGATGATGCATTTGTAAAGACTTGTATTCTTGCAACTAGTTTGGAGGATGAAACTAGAAGAATACCAAGACAAGTGCAAGAGTAGGAGAGAATCAAGACCTGATAGGTCTGAGCAAGAGAATGATGATGAGGTTAAGGCCGAATTAATGGAAGAATTCAAAAAATCATCACTCTTGAGGAGGGAAGATGAATTGTGACTCAGGCAGGTGTCCTGATTTTTCCTAAATGGGACATAGTCAATGTTGTAGCATTCAATTATATCTTACAATCCAAGCACCCCATACAAAACAGTGAAAAATAGGTTAAGGTAGCTATGCAGGACTCCGACTTCAGTGAAGAGTATGAAACTCTATTAATATGGGTATTGGCACCCCAAGGCAGAAAGCCAAATGTAGCTAATAATAGACCAAACCTAAGGGGAGGGCTAATCATCAAGAGAGATTCTGAAACTTCAACAACAGAAGCTACAAGCCTAACAGTAAATGTGGCCAAAATGGCCCAAAAGACAGTTGAAAGGGAAGAGAATAAAAAGAAGAGTTTGATGGAGAAGTACAATATAATAATTCAAGAATATAGTAGGATGTAGCAAAGGAACGGTGATCTGCAATCTGAAGTAGATTGGTTGAAATATGGCCAGGTGGGAGAATCCTCCAGTGCTCCTAGTATCAAAGCATTACCTTCTATCTCAGGATCAGCCCCCCTACTACTCCAATCATTTCTACTCCAGGATCCCCCATCCAGACACCTGCTCTTAGTCCAAAACAAGGGCCAGTTGAAGAAGTTGAGTATTCTATGGATCCCACCAAGAAGAAAATTTTGAGTAAGATTACAGAATTGCAGGCTGCCTTCAAGGAAATTGAGGATGGTGCAATTTCAAAACAAAATGAGGTGGTTGACACAATTTTGAGGCATCTAAATTATAAGGTTGATGGTGGATTACCATCTATGCATTCTTTATATTATTTATTTTTGGATAGAATAAAAAAAAAAATAGGGATTCGGGAAATAATTTTGCCTTTGGCTGAGAAGTGGATCCCTAGGGTGAATGATCTGGATATTATGTATAAGGCCTCTAGGTTTGATGTAGATAATTGGCCCCAATCACTGAGGCCTACTCAAATATTTGTGATATCATTGAAGGGATTCCAGCCCTACCTGATGATTTGTGTAGAAGAATTACGGAGCTAGTAAAGAGCTTTGATGATTGGAGTGATACCTTTTTGCCAGATATAATTGATGCAAAGGGAAACATTAAAACATTGCATCAATGGCAATAAAGGGAAAAAGAAGTTACCAATGCACAAATCAAATTGATTTATGATGATTCTAATTATGATTGGTTGGTGAGTAGCATGGATAAAATAATTAATACCAACACATTCTTAGAGTCTTTTTGAAAGAGAGGCCAATCAAGTTGCACTGAAATACACACCTTACAATACTAAGGTGAATGAGGTAGTGAATTTTTATTGGTCAACGGATGAAGAGTATCATAAATAGGTGGAAAATTACTTAACCGAAGAGGAGTAAGATGGTGTCTACTACCAGAAACTAACAACTCAATGGTTATAATTATTACTGATTATGGTTTTGTCTCCATGGTGGCTTTGTGGCACAGGTTTTGAGGTTTGGCCAATGCAACGGCTATTCTCTAATTAGTGGAATTGACAAGAAGATTCTCTGGGACTCGATTATTGTAATAATATTTTTGAAATGTCACAGAGCAGTCCAATTGATTGGTGACATGTGTATTTTATGGCTCGATGCTTCTTTTCTCCTTCCTAAAATAATTTCAAGGCCAAAAATAAGGGTTAGCAAGTTAGATATTTTCAGGTCGAGTCTAGGCATAGTTGCAGAACAAATTGTAATGCATGTCTTTCAGTGTAAATGCAATTTAGGTTTTGTGTCATACTGTATTAGGGTTTTGGGTTTATGAATGTTTGATGTTTCATAACAGTACTAGCATTTGAGTTATAATGATTCTTTTCAAGCTCATGTCTCTCCTTTGTATAAGAATATCATAATTTTGAATAATATAATCAAGGGTTATTGCATTCATCTCACTGTTGTGGTGTGTATGACTTCCATTTTGGCTTTAATTCAAAGAATTAATTAAAATACTTCAATGGAGTTATAGGTGGATATGTTTATAAAGGGATTTGGCAAGAAGTATTGGGTTAGGATATAAATTGATGATGTTGTAAGGCAATATTGTTAGAGATATTATATGCTATGTGTTTGAATCTATCATGGAATTTTAAATGTTTTTGAATATGACTCCCCAATGGTATATGGCACTAGTCTAAATCGTATGTGTTTGTGAGGTTATGTGTCTGCTTGTCTTTGCTTAGGGCTTGCTACCAAATTGAAAATTAAATGACTATCTTAAGTTGTGAAATATTGTTGTAATCATCTTATGCTCCAAGTAGTCGGTACTATTGATGAAAAGCCAATTAAATTCAATATTATCCTATTTTGTTGAGCTATTAAATGGGATTATCTATTAATTGTTAATGATTGTTTATAAGTTCAGTGCAAAGATTATAAACACATTAAAGGGACCACCCTCCTGGGTTTTGTAGAGCCCAAAGTGTAGGAGGTTTATTGTTAACATCCTCATCAGTTGGTCCAAGTCCTTTAAGCTTCCTTTGATTAGAATTGGAAATTCTATAGGTAGAATAGAAGATAAACCTAGTTATAGTAAAAACAACCAACAAAATAGCGACTCTACTGGGGATCTTAGTTTGAATATTTCTTGTCAGTGGGTCTGTTATCTATTTTGCATAGAGTTATCATAGTATTTATGTGATTTGAAGGTCGAGCCTGTGGCTTTTCTTTTTTTTATCTATTCGTCTATTGTTCAAAAGTTGCAAATATCTCGTGAAGAAACTTTGTACATTTTCAGTATGAGAAATTCTAAAAGTCTTTTCAAATTTCACCAATTGTTTCTAAACAGTTTATTTTCCCAAGATAATTGGGTGGCGAATCTGAAGTCTCTACACTAGTGTGAATTTTATTTAAAGATTTAATACCAATTAAAAGATTTTTGGACAAGCACAGAGATATAAAGAACACCAGGTCATTCATAAAGAATCGCCCGAAACATAAATTGGAGGGTGAACTTCCTAAGATGGAGAAGAAGGATTGGATAAAGAAGAAACTAGAAACTAGAAATGTTGCTCCCACATCACAAAATCTTGTACACCAAGGTACAACTACACCTCTACATCCTATCCTTGAGACTTTTGAACATTTATCTAGACATTCTGAGTTAGATAGTTGTGGATTTTTTGATGCATTATTTAATACACCTATTCAAGAGGATGTAGCTTGTCATAATAAAGGGCCTGTTAGTGTTCAATATACTAAGAGAAGAAGTAGGAGTAGAAGTTGAAGCCATCACAGAGAATGCACCACTGATGTGCCTCCTCCTCCTATTGAAGATGATGGAGATCCTTTATTATTTAGGCATGAAGAAGCAAACCTGATAGACTTAAGTGAAACATCAAGTTCTGATATGACTTCGCCTAACCCTAAAGATTTTTTTGGAGATATTAGTTCTTTAAGACGAGAGATCCAAAATGAGGTTGAGCTTAGGATAAAAAAGGAAAAAGAAAAGGAAACATAAATGGTGCATGTTTTCATTGAGAGGGATAGATTAATTAGACAATTGGAAACTATGAAACTCCTGAACCAAAGTAGACCAAACTCAGAAGAGGAAGGTCATGTTGTACAAAAAAAAATGATAAGGACGTAAAGCCAGTGTCCAAAGTGAGTTCTTTAGGTCAAGTTGAGGTCCAACCAAAGCCTACAGACCCAAAAACCTTGAACCCTGTTAAGCCACAATCAAGTAATCCAGATCCTAAACCTGTTTTGGACAAGGGAAAACAAAAGGATGAACAGATCAAGATAAATGAGAGGGTGGTTTCTCACCATCCTAAGAAAGATCCCCTTTCACATATGACATCACAAATAGATATTTCCTTGGAAAAGGTTAGGAGGGAAGGGGAAGATGTTATGCCCTTAATATTGGTGTACATTGGGTTATGAATAGTCAGCTTATGGCTATCTTAAATCCTAATTAAGTCATATTATCATTAGAATATTGTTATTTAGTTGTGTAGGTCGGCCTAGATGATATCCTAGGCATAAATAGGTATATATAGCAGGTTGTGAGTCTTATTTGTTCTTCATGTTGAGTATTGTTCTTATTGAAGACTATTGGAGGTATCCCCCTCAAAGTGGATTAGGAGGTTGCCCCCTCTAAGTGGCATATTATTATCAAGTATTTTCAGAATATTTCATATTATATTCTTCTCATGCAAGTTATTTCATTACAAGTGGTATTAGAGCATGATCTTGGCACTCTAGAGGCATGGTTTTTTTTCTCAATATTGAAGGCGATTTTGGGAAGTATCTTTCAGATTTTAGCGAATTTTTTTCTGATTTTTAAAGGGTATTTGAAGAACATATTGAAGAATCCTCAGTCTAGTTGTGAGAGGAATTGGAGTATATTTGAGCTAGTTATTTAAAAATTATGTTTTCTAAAAATATCACTCTCAAGGCTGAAACTATACTTATTTCTTAGATATTTTTCTATGGGAGATGTACTTTGGCCTTAGTACATTACAGTAAAAATTTCAGAGAAATTCAATATAATTTGTTTAATTTATTTCAAAATTATTGGTTCCCATCTTGTCGGGGCCTGCAACAAGGGGCAAAAAGAATGTTGTAACACCAGGGAAGACTCCTGATTAGGATGGGGTAAAAATAGAGGATATTAATCCTAATGAGGAAATAATTAAGGTAAAGGAATAAATTTCCTCAATAAAGATGGATGTGTGTGATCTAAGAGGAGATATATCGGATATACGAAGCATGTTAAGCACCTATATGAATGAACCAATAAAGGATTTTTCAAGCAACCAAGGTGAAACCTCCAGGTCAGCTAATATTGATACAAACTTCAATACTCATATGGGATCTAGGAATTTGTTTCCAAAGGTGCATATGCACAAGTTTTATGGCAAGGATCCACTAACATGGATAAACCAAATGGAGAATTTTTTTGAAGTACATCAAATCCCAAATGGAAAAAAGGTCACAATGGCTTCCCTATATCTAGAACCAGATCAATTCATTTGGTATCATTTGCTTTCTACTCATCAAAGGAAAAAGTGTCTCACAGTATCATTTTTACGGAGGAAATCTAAGCACAATATAGCAATAGAGTGACAGATAACTTCTTCAACCAACTTGCTAAACTTCAACAAACATGATCAATTAAGGATTACATTCATCAATTCCAAAATCTATCCTTAAGAGTGGATACAATTATAGAGGATAACTTGAATGATTTATTCTTAGGTGGTCTCAAGGATCACATTCAACATGAGGTGTGCATGTTTAATCCTAGCTCTATAAATGAGTCATTTACCTTAGCACGTAGGGTAGAGGAGAAGTATTTGGTTCCTAAAAATCAAGGGGATAATGTGACAAGAGAGAAAGGATATTCAACACCTTCTCTTCCTCAAACTACTAGGTTGACTCCACAACAAATTGAGGATAAAAGAGAAAAGGGGTTGTGTTTCAATTGTGATAGCAAATACAGTCAACGACATAAATATAGTGAAAATAAATTGTTCTATATTGAAGGGCCAAGTGAGGAAGAAGAGAAGGAAGCCATATTAGAGGATGAAAATGATTCAAATGAGGAATCAAATGATTCTTAACCAATCATTTCTTGTCATGCACTATTAGGTTTTAGTGCTCCACAAACTCTTAAGGTAGTGGGGTTCTTAAAGAAGAAGAAAGTAATAGTGTTGATTGACTTAGGTAGTACTCATAATTTCATCAACAAAAAGTTGGCTACTCATTTAAATTGTTTTATATATCTAGATTCAAAGTTTCAAGTTTTAATTGTAGATGGTGGTACAGTTAGTTGTTTAGGGAACTATCATAGCATTAAATTAGAGTATCGACTTGATATCCCAATGTATGCGATATCCATAGGTGCAATAGATATTGTTTTGGGAGTAAAATGGCTTACTACATTAGGAACAATCGAGATGAACTTCCATGAATTATTCATGAGATTTCAATCAGAAGGAAAGGTAGTAGAGCTAAGGGGGTTGAAGGAAAATTCACCACAATTGGTTAGCTCTCATCAAATGCAAAATTTTCTTAAGAAAGGAGTAGATTGATTTGTGGCCCAACTATGTTCATTAGAAGTCTCTCAACTAATGCTCCTACTTATCTAGATTTACAAGAAATAATTTATCGTCACTCAATTGTTCTTGGAGATATTCCTAAAGGACTTCCTCCTAAGAGGGATCATGACCATGCCATATAACTAGTTTCAGGGAGCCAACCACTGGACATCAGACCTTATAGGTATCCACACATACAAAAAAGTGAGATAGAAAAAATTGTTGAGGAGATGCTCGAGGTAGGAATTATCAGGCATGGCTAAAGTGCTTACTCCTCTCCAGTGGTGATGGTACATAAGAAGGATGAAACTTGGCACATGTGTCCAGATTATAGAGTTCTCAACATGTACACCATTAAAGATAAGCTCCCTATTCCAGTTATTGATAATTTTCTAGATGAATTGAATGGAGATATGCATTTTACCAAGTTGGATCTTAGATCTGGTTATCACAAAAATTGGATTAAGGAGGAAGATATTTCTTAGAAAATATTTCAAACTCATGAGGTTCATTATGATTTTTTGGTGATGCCATTTGGTTTTACCAATGCACCATCTACATTCCAAATTTTAATGAATTCCATTTTTAAGAAGTTCTTGAGAAAGTTTGTATTAGTGTTCTTTGATGATATATTGATTTATAGCAAGACTTGGGAAGAACATTTGCAACATGTAGATCAAGCATTAAAAATAATTGAAGATCATCAAATCTATGCTAAGCCATCCAAGTGTGCTTTTGGTCTTAAAGAGGTGGAGTATTTGGGACACATAGTTTCACATAAAGGAGTAAAGGTGGACCCTAACAAAATTAAGGCTATCATGGAATGGTCTATTCCAAAAACCATCAAGAAACTGAGGGGTTTCTTGGGATTGATAGGGTACTATAGAATATTTGTGAAGAATTATGGTTGTATAGTAGCACCCCTCACTGCTCTATTGAAGAAGGATTCTTTTCATTAGAATGAGTCCGCTAATGCAACATTTGAGAGATTGAAGGAGGCTATATGTACAACTCCAGTGCTTGCCACTCCTAACTTCACTAATGAATTTATTGTGGAATGTGATGCTTCTGAAAATGGGATAGGAGCAGCTCTAATACAAGAAGGTTGGCCAATTGCATTTGAGAGTCGCCAATTAAAGGGTAAGAATCAACTAAAAACTATTTATGAGAAGGAAATGCTAGCAATCCTTCATGCAGTTAAACAATGGAGGGCTTATCTAATGGGTAGAAAATTCAAGGTTAAGATGGATCATGATAGCCTAAAATATTTTTTGGAACAATGATTATCTTTTGAAGAGCAACAAAAATGGGTCACTAAGATTTTAGGATATGACTTTGAGATTTTATATAAGAAAGGGAAGGAAAATATTGTGGTAGACGCACTTTCTAGGAAGGATGAGAAAGATGAAGTATTATTGTGTTCTCTTTCAATATTATAAGAAAAATGGGTGGAAGAAGCCAAAGCAAAGTGGAAAAATGATGTTGTGATAGGTAATCTCATCCAACAATTAAAAAGTGATCCTAGTAGTTCAAAAAAAATTTGTTGGAAGGGAGATACTCTTTGGTATAAAGAATGCTTGTATCTTTGCAAGAATTCCACTCTTAAACATAAGATTCTCACAGAACTACATGAATCTCTAGTTGGTGGTCATTCGGGATTTTTGAAGGCATATCATCGAGTCAAGCAAGATTTTTTTGGGAAGGGCTAAAAGGTGACATTCAAAAATTTGTGGCTAAATGTTTGGTTTGTCAAAGGAATAAAGGGGAGACGATTAAGACACAAGGTATCTTGCAACCCTTATCTATTCCTATCCAGTGTTGGGAAGAGGTATCCATGGAATTCATCACAAGGCTTCCCAAATCAAAAGGTCTTAATGTCATCATGGTAGTAGTTGATCGCCTCACTAAATATGTTCATTTCATTGCATTATCAAATCCTTTTTTAGGAAGTATAGTGGAAAAAGTTTTTTTGGAGAATATTCAAAAGCTACATGGTACAACTAAGGTTATTGTTAGTGATCATGATCCTATCTTTACTAGTCACTTTTGGAAAGATTTATTTTCATGTTTGGGTACTCAATTGGCTCATAGCTCTTCATACCACCCTCAATCAGATGCGAAAACTGAGGTTGTTAATAAGTGTTTGGAAGGATATCTACATTGTATCACTTCAGAGAAATAGTCTCAATGGGTAGATTGGCTACCACTTGTAAAATGGTGGTATAACACTTCTTTTCATAGCTCATCAAAAAAATTCTCCATTTTTGGCACTTTATGGATATCATCCTCCTTCCATCACATCATCATTAAAGGTGTTACCAAGAGTTCAAGAAGTATAGGACCACTTGCTTCATCAACAATAGGTACTTTCAGGACTCGAGGAGAATTTAGCCATGACAAAAAATAGAATGAAACAATAGGAAGACCAACATCGTAGTGAAAGAACTTTTGAAGTTGGTGATTGGGTCTTCTTGAGATTGCAACCTTATAAGAAAATATCACTGAAGGAACAAAAAAAAGAATAATAAATTGTCACCAAGGTATTATGGGCCATACCAAATCATGCAAATGATTGGTAGTGTTGCCTACAAGCTAGAGTTGAAAACACCAACAAAGATACATCCAGTTTTTCATGTCTCTTGTTTGAAGAAGGTAATTGGGAATAATATTCCAACTCAAACAACACTACCAGAGCTCGATGAAGAAGGAAGAATCATCTTGGAATCAGAGTGCATTCATCAAACATGCATGAAGAAATTGAGGAATATAACTCTCACTGAGTATCTCATTCAATGGAAGAATTTACCAATTGAAGATGCCACTTTAGAGGATCAGGAGTTTTTTCAAAAGAATCCACACTTGATTAGCATTGAAGACAATGCATCTTTGAAGAGGGGGGCATGTTATGCCCTTAATATTGGTGTACATTGGGTTATGAATAGTCAGCTTCTGGCTATCTTAACTCCTAATTAAGTCATATTATCATTAGTATATTGATATTTAGTTGTGTAGGTCGACCTTAGACTTATATAGGGCTATCTAGGTCGGCCTAGGTGATATCCTAGTTATAAATAGGTATATATAGGAGGTTGTGAGTCTTATTTGATCATCATGTTGAGTATTATTCTTATTGAAGACTATTGGAGGTATCCCCCTCAAAGTGGATTATGAGGTTGCCCCCTTGAAGTGGCATATTATTATCAAGTATTTTCAACATATTTCATATTATATTCTTCTTGTGCAAGTTATTTCATTACAAAATCTCTAGCAGAAGAAATAGAGAGGACTGAAATTGAGGCTACAAATGTAGAAAAGAGAAGGAAAAAAAGTTTCCTAAGAATTTCAAGTGTAGATGAGTTTACACAAGCTACAACTTCATCAGGTCACCATGCTTTTTTTATAAATGATCCTAAACCTAGTCTAGAGAATGCCAAAAATAACTCCAGCCCAAAGATTCATGCACCCAAGTTTATAAATCCACATCAAGATGGTCCTAAAATTTAGAATACATTGTCTAGTGAGGACTCTCAAAAAATTGATGGACTATTTTAGAGGATACCTATATAATTGGAAAGATATAGGAAATTATTCTCTGATGGTATTTCAGGTTATCCAAATCCCATCCCTGATGAGTTGAGAGAAAATATGAATAATTTTACTAGGAATAATGCTTTTTCAGTAGAGGAACATTTGAAAACCTTCATGGATATGTTAAAAGATTATGAAGTAAAACATGAGGATGTAGTAATGAAATTTTTTGTCTAATCTTTGACTGAAGCTACAAGGGATTGGTACAGGGGTCTACCAAATACTAGTATTGGTTCATGGGAAGAGTTTTAAAAATGATTCAAAGAAAAATATGGTGATAAGACTAATGCTAGTTTTATGTTGAATGAATTCAGCAACATCAAGAAATCAGTTAATGAGCCTGCAACAGAGTTTAACCTAAGATTTTAAAAGGAAATGTATAAGTTGTTTCAAGTGATGAGACTTGATGAGAATGTTTGTTTAACCACTTATTTCAATGCTTTTGATGCTAAAATGGCATATCTCCTTAGAGATAAGGACCCTTAGACCATGAGGGATTCTTTTAGAGAAGCTATTAATATTGAAAGCAATAGGAAAGCTTCTAGAAAATATGGTAGGATGGAAGAACCTACTCTTTTGAAGAATCCTAGGGATAAAACTAAGAAAGTATCTACTGCAGGTCCTAAGGATGATGAGAAGTGGGATAAGGTCCTCACTACTTTGAAGGATATAAAGTATATTGTTGCTAAGTAAGAGAAGGATCTTGGAAATGATAAGAAATAGTATAATAAAAATGACAGACCTCCTAGATTGCAAAACTATCCCTACAACACAAATTGGAAGGATGGAAAACCAATACTACCAACTTAGAAGCCTAAAACTTATCACTAGACACCAGATCCTTTGCAAAATAATTCTGTAAATCTGGTACAAGATAAACCATGGTGTGAGATGTGTGTGTGTCCACATGATCAAAATTATTGTGGCATTTCCTAGCTACTTGAAGCTGAAAAAACAAAAGAAGAGGATACTCATGAGTAGACTCCTAATTTTGAGCATAATGATGTAGATTATTGTATGGCCCGGTCATATATTGATGAAGCTAAATGTTTTTTTGATAAGGAATTGCAAGAGGTTTATGTGAATAATCAATGACAGAGAAGTGAAATCTATCATCAACAAGTTTTTTCTTATGAGGAAGGTGAGTTTGACCATCATGCCTACAATATGGAGCAGGTTGAAGATTCAGCGTCTCTAAGGAGACCATCAGAATATGAGATTGCCTAGTTGACTGAAGAGATGGTTGTTCAAATGATAATTACATTGTAGCTACAAAATATAACTATGGGTGGCGAGCAGGGTAAGCCTGCTAGCCTTTTTATTAAGGAACAGAAAGATAAAAACAAGGGTGTTAAAGAAGATAGCAAAAATGATGTTGTCAAAATCAAGGAGGTCAAGAATGACAAGATATGGGAAAAAAGGACTAAGATCCCAAAGCCTAGTGAATATATTACTCCTTTGTTGGTAAAGACCAAATTTATTACCAAGTCTGTTGAGTCTACTTCAAAAGCAAAGAAAATTAAACTTGAAAGAAAGCAGCAACTAGAAAATAAAGAAACCAATGAAGTTATGATTCCTAACCTGCCTAAATATACACCCTTAGACATATTTCAAGTATTTTTCCAAGTTAAATTTATTGTACCTTGGCTAGAGATGATGAGAATAGATGAGCATAAAGAAAAAACAATAGCCTTGATTATAGGAATTGCTATTAGTAAAGTTGAACAAGGAAATTGTAAAGAAGCCAAGGAAAAGGAAGAAATAAAAGAAAAATAAGTGGAGGGAATTGTAACACAAATTCCCCCTGTGTATCTATGGAATTCTATCAATATGTTCCTTGAGAACATAAACCCCTTTTTCCTGAGTAGTGATATAAATGGGAAAACTTTGAGAAATTGTATGATAGACTCAAGGGCCTCCAATAATGTTATGCCAGTCAAGATTATGGAAGCAATAGGATTAACAGTAGACACTACCCAAGGTAAATTATATGCATTAGATTCAAGAGAAGTTCCAGTTATTGGGACTGTTAAAGCATTGCCTTATAAACTAACCCATTACCCTAATAAGGTTTTGGCCATGACTGTTCTATTTGCAAACATCCCTCCTCATTTTCGGATGCTCTTGTCAAGGAATTGGAGTGCATCAATGGGAGGTAACATGCAATGTGATTTGTCATTTGCTACCTTTTACATTGATGGAAAATATGTCAAGATTGAAAGAGAGTCCAAGGTGCCTCATATGATTGAGCATGATCCGACCAAAAATTTGACATGTTTTACTGACTGTGGTATAAATGAGTTCAAGGCTAAGGAACCCCCTAGAGATTGTGATAAACCTGTTGCACCAATTGATACATAAGTTGAACATTTGTTAGAATCTAATGATTTGTGGACTATGTATTTTGATGGTGCAAGTTCAAAGGAAGGATCTGGTGCAGGTGTGTTGCTAAGTTCTCTGAGTGGAAAGACATTTAGGTTCTTTTTCACTCTATTATTTGAGTGCACTAACAATGTGGTCGAGTATGAAGCCTTGTTATTGGGACTGAGGTTGGCTCAAAAACATGGGATCAAGAAGCTCAAAGTTATTGGAGATTTTGAGCTTGTGATTTCCCAAGTCAAATACGTATATGTGTCAAAGAATAAAAGGTTGAAATAGTATATAAATGTTGTTTGGGATGAATTGAAGAACCATGATGCTTTTGGTATAAATTGGATGGAGAGAGGCCACAATAAGGTGGCATATTTTCTAGAAAATATTGCGTTGAGACTAGATGACATGACTTATGCTGGGATTTTAAATGTTGAAGTGCAAGCTAGACTATCTGTTCCTGATAATATCAAGAATTAGAATTTTTTTGATAGTGATGATGATATATTGCGATTTTTAAGCTGTGTGGATGAGTATGAAAGTCAAGAAATTGAATTTGGAGATTTTTGTTGAAAAAATTGATGGTAAGGATACTATGTTTGGGAAAGAAGTTATTCAGCTAAATAATAACACAATCCCTAAAGGTTTAGTTGTTCTTGAAAGAGTGTTTTGACAACTAGGATAGGATGAAGGCTTATTGTATTGCTTCCCATCCTGATGACTTGGAGGAAATAAACCTTGGAACAAATGCATCACCAAAAAAGGTGTATATTGGAAAGAAATTGTCACCAAAGGTGAGAAGGATGTTAATTGGTTTGTTAAGAAAATTCAGACATGTGTTTGCTTGGTCTTATGATGATCTTAAGGCTTATATGAAGGATTTGTTTCAACATGAAATTCCTTTGAGTAGTGATGCTAAGCCCTTTAGGAAAAATAAAATACCTATTAATCCTACCTTGGCCCCAAAAATGCAAGAAGAACTAATAAAGTTAAGAGATGCAGGGATCATCAAACCAATTAGACATTCATCTTGGGTATCAAATTTAGTGCCTGTGAGAAAGAAAAATGGAGACATCAGGTTATGTGTGGATTTCAAAAATTTGAATGTGTCTTCATTAAAGGATAACTACCCATTGTCAAATATGGAAGCCATGTTGCAGAGGGTGAGAGGCTACGAGTTAATGTCTATGATGGATGGGTTTTCTGGCTATAGCCAAGTCACGGTTAGGGAGTTTGAAAAATTTAAGACAACTTGCACTACACCTTGGGGAACTTATGTATATGTGAGAATTCCTTTTGGTCTAAAAGATATAGGGGATACTTTTCAGAGATCCATGGATGTGGCATTCTCAGATTTTATTAAAAGAAAATTGGTGATTTATGAGGATGATCTAACATCATATTCCAAGAAAGAAGATGACCATTGTGAACATTTAGAGAAAGTGTTTTGTAGGGAATTCGAACATGGTATCTCCTTAAATCCAAAGAAATGTGCTTTTGGAGTAAAGGAGGGAAAGTTATTGGGACATATTGTTTCTAAGGATGGGGTCAAAATTGATCTAGAAAGGGTAATTGCAATAGATAGGGTCCCACAACCTCAAAATGTCAAACGAATACAATATTTCTTTGGAAAAAACAATTTCTTAAGGAGGTTCATAACAAATTTTGCTGGGATAGTTCACCCTATTTCTAAGATGCTTAAGAAAGGGGCCAAGGTTGAATGGGAATGAGAGTTAGTACAAGCTTTCCAGGACATTAAGCAAGCTATAAAAGAAGCTCTTGTGTTAAGAACTCCTGATTTTTCCAAGCCCTTAAAAATCTTCTCATTTGATTCATTCCACACAATTGTAGTTGTGTTATTACAAAATAATGTTGAGGTTTTTGAAAAGCCTATAGTCTTTTTCAGCATGTCCTTGCCGGTTGCATAACTTAAATATGACATAAATGAAAAATAGGCATATGCACTAGTAAAAGCAGTAAAATATTTCAAGAAATATTTGATGGGAGCTACCATAATTTCCTATATACCCAGTGCTATTGTGAAGGAAATTTTTACACAATAGGAAGTATCAGGAAGAAGATGTAGATGGATCAATAGGATCCAAGAATTCAATATTGAGATCTCGATTACCAAGCTAGTGAGAGGACAAGGACTGGCCAAGCTTATGGATCAAAGTAATCTGGAAGCAAATCAGATAAATTTGATTGAAGAAGAGAACAAATCACACATATGTGACATGGAACATTCTAATTGGTACAAGGGTGTAATCTATTATTTACAAAAGATGAAATTTCCCGATGATATAAGTGAAAATGAAAAGAGGACATTGAAGTTACATGCTATTAAATATTTTGTCATAACAGGAAAGATTTGGTGGAGAAATGGAGAAGGTGTTATATTGAAATGTGTGGAACAAGATCAAGGAAATGAATTCTTGAATGAAATGCATAGTGGAGTTTGTGGAGGGCATTATATGGACAAAACAACTACACACAAAGTAATGATGGTTGGGTTTTGGTGGGCTACTATTTTTAAGGATGACTACACACAAAGTAATGATGGTTGGGTTTTGGTGGGCTACTATTTTTAAGGATGCACACCAATTAGTGAATACATGTGATGCTTGTCAAAGTTTCTCTAGTAACTTACCTTTAAAAATAGTTGCAGTACAATCTCCATTCCAACAATGGGGTATCGATTTTGTAGGAGAGATAGCATTTAAATCAAGTGGAGGCCATTCATGGATATTGATGGCCACTGATTACTTTACCAAGTGATTGTAAGAAATTCCAACAAAGAAAGAAACTAGTAAGGTGGTAATTGATTTCTTAATGAGTAATATAGTGACTAGATTCAGATGTCTAGAGAAGATTGTGTCAGATAATGCAATGTGTTTCATATCTGAATAATATATGGAATTCTATGAGAAGCATGACATCCAAGTCTCTTACTCATCACCTTACCACCCATGAGGAAATGTACAAGTAGAATCAAGCAATAAAATATTGATGAAGATTATCAAGAGAATCCTAGATCAAAATAAGAAGGCACAAGATTCTAAATTGAGATTGGCAGTCTGGGCAGATAGGGTGACTATGAAGAAGGAAATAGGTTGTGCCCCATTTGATTTAGTCTATAGGATAAATGCAAGGTTGCCCCAGAATAACCTGATGGAGATGTATAAATTTGTCTAGATGTATGATAATGAGGTAGAAGATGAAATGCAATTGAGAGTGGAGGCTCTCATAGAATTAGATGAGACCAAGAGGGAAGCTCAAATGAAAAATTCCAAGTTGTAGTTACATGTAAATAATTTGTATGACAAGAAGACAACTACAAAGAGCTTCAAAAATGGAGATATGGTTTTGGTGTGGAATGCCAAGTTGGAAGACAAAGGAAAACATGGTAAATTTGATGCAATCTAGTTGGGTCCATTCCTGGTAAATAATAAGTGGGGGGAAGATTCATATTTCCTCCAAGAGATGATAGGTGATATTCTTGAATTTTTAGTTCATGGACAATTCTTGAAGTTATACTTCAACTGAAGTATTATTTTCCATGAACAGTAGCTTAGGTCTTTATATATGTTAGTTGTAGGTTTACTTTGGTTGGATTGTCTTGTCCAGATAATCCTTTTTGGTTGTCTCTACAAATGGTCTGCTCTACTTGATATTTTGTTATTCTCATTTCATTCCAGTGCAATGAGCGTCCCCAACTAGAGCCACTAATGAAGCCTCAAATTTTGTTCTTTGAGTTCCATTAATTATTTTGCCACATTACTGGTCTGTCATGCTATTTGGAAGAAAACTAGGGTTGGGGTTTTATTTTTGCCTTCATGGAATCCTAATTGTTCTATCTAAACCTTGTTGGATCTATTTTTCCATTACCTTTTTGAGGGAGGTTTTAAAATGACTTATGTCCCATTGACTCATCTAGGCTGGGCCCCTTTTAATAAGTAGTGCTAAATATATCTCTTGAATTTATTATTTCCTAAGTCTGGGTTGGCTCGTGCCCCATGCTTTAAGAACAACTTTAAGACATCATTTGTCTTTGGCGTAGGCGATGTCCCCTATCCCCTTTTAATAATTGTTTTCTTTTGCAAGGAATGTTTTTTAATGACCGTTGATCATCCTACGATTGATCCTAACCATTCCCATGATCTCTTGATGGCCTCACCACTGGGTTTCAATTGATTCTGAAATAACGAGCGAGCGCCACATGTCTTAGTTGCCAATGCCAAAAAGTGATTAATAAAGTGTTTAATATATGTGTCGGAATTGAATATGTTATAAAGTGGGTTACTAAAATAGCTGCGAGATGCAAATGCTCGATATCAATGGTGGTGTTATAATCTTTATAAAATAATTCTCGACAGTTATGTTTGGTGCTGATGATGGTTGTGAATGAACATGATTTTCGATGGTCGGAATCAATGGTTTCCCTCCATTGCGTGATCCAAACATGTAGTATGTTTAGTGATTGTGATATCACAGACAGGTGCCATGTGTATTCATTTGGTGTTGCATATTATGGTGGGTCCTCGATGTTGACATGGAGATTACATTATTCTTTTTGAATGTAGTCATTCGATGATCTAACAAAAACAAAAGATCGACGCCTGGAATTCAATTCACATCAAGTGCAATTGGAGCCATTGGTGTGGCATGAAAATGAGCTTTCATGGTGGATGAGATGTCTACTAGCTAAATTCAATCAACATATAGTATTTTCTTTCATTCTATCTTCACCACAAAAGCATTCAAGTATTTTTAAAGCGGTTCAGAGCCAAAGATAAAGTTTTTCAAGCAATCATAGTGAAAGTTTGGTTCTCTGCAAGGCGTGAAATTATCATGAGTTACTTTCTATATCACTGGGTTAATTTGGTTGTGTTTTTGTGAAGGCTTGTAGTGTTCTGGTCAAGGGGATAGTTGATTATTGTTGTAGGGTTATTGGTTCATTTGAATGGTTGGAAATTGCACAGTTGTGTCATAATTTCATTTTCTGGGTAACCCTAGTTTGTTCAAATATTAAAATTTTAAGGAAGCCCTAGTTGTTTGAGATGGAACCACTGAAGCAACACTCTGGCCATGTTGATTATTTGCAAAGGAATTTATATAGTGATTTTATGGATCAACTCCCATTATCAACAAATGACAAGAAAAGGGGTTTGGTTTTAATGAGTGGAAGAACCCTAGGTGAAGGACTAGTGTGCAAGAATTATAATATTTCAAATGCTAGGGTTCCTATGATGCATCTGGAAATGTTTAGGTTGTGGTATGGACATCAAAGATTACCCCACCCCTTATCTAATGGCTAGAGATACAACATAGGGAAACTAGTAGTGCCAAATGTGTTTCTTGACGTGGACCTACCCAGAGGAGTGGCCACACATTATGACCCTGTTACAAGGGTAATTAGGGATAATGATGGTGGGATTTTGATAAGTATAAGTGAAGATGAGATTCAACAAGTTTTGATTTGAGTTGTTTCCTCCTCATCTGTCTAGGGCAGGAAATTCAATGATTCATATTAGCCCAAGTGACCAAAATCCTTTCAAGCTAAGTTGTTTTTCCAATCACTTTTTGGTGACATTTTATTCATTATGGCAGATTTTGGGATTCATCCTAAATACAGTGATGCCCATTGCATATATGTTCAAAGGGGTTCAAATCTAAGTATCCCAATTTCTCCATGGTGCATGACTATGCATTTTTTCTAGCAGAAAAGGTACATGAGGGTTTTTTGAAGTTGCATGTGGGGGATGTTTGTACTCCTTTCTTTTGGTACTCCCTACTAATCCATATGTCCTTTTACAAGAATATTGATTTCTTCTTAGAAAATATGGAGTTGAGGCAAGAAGTGAATGGAGAAATATTACCAATACAGGTTTGGAGTGCACACCTATCTTACAATAGGTGTGATAACTGCTTTGCCTCCAGACTTAGAGCTCGATTGGTAGTAAATTTTCCTAGAGTTCCTAAAGAGTTGCATGACTTCCTCCAACCAAAGGCAAGGAAGCCTGATTTGAAGGTATACCACAATTGGGGTGACATCATCTTGTACCTCGTAAGCATTTTACTAAGGGTGTTTGGTTTCTAGGGAGCCCCTCATATTCTCCCATATAATATACCATCAAGAATGGGGTTTTCCGAGGTCATGTGGAAAATAGGTTGTATTCATGAGGACAACTTGACAGGGAGAGAAAAAGGGACTTTGTTCCCTGATTATACTGTTGTTTCAAATTTTTTCTTTTCCAAGGGAGGATGGGTCCACTTTGGAAGGTTCTTTGATGATTACCATTTGAAGAGTGGATCTAGGAGGCAACATGACCCTGAGGTATTCTTTGCCTTGTTTAGACAATGAATTAAAGGTGGAAGGTTTACACATGAATTCAATTTTCCTGAGGACCTAATCAGAAATGAATTTGATTTGAATAGGTAGGAATTCAACAAAGAAAAATGGATTTCATATGAGAAGCTACTAGCCATAGTGCATAAGATGGATCCAAAATATGATCCATTAATGGACCTCACTCCATTTCGAAAGAGAATTGATTTCTTGTTGGATAAATTCAAAGAGATTATGGGCACCTTGATGACCAAGAAGGTCAATTTGGAATTGGATTTTGCGGTTCAAAGACCAGAGGTGAGGCCTGAAGAAATAAGGCCAACTTATCAGCCCTCAATTGATCAATCTCTATACAAGATGAAGAGGAATGAAAGCAGTGATGAGGATGAGGGGATAAGAAGGGAAAAATAATAATGAAATCATCATCACAACCAGGTCCAAGGTTCAGAGCACCTGGAGGGATAAGGATTGTTGATCCGACTTCACCACCAAGAAGTGATCCTACAGTGCTTCCATCAGTGTCAAGCCATAAGAGGCAGAGAGTTGAGGATACACAAGAGGCTCTGATGGATGAGATAATTGTGATTGATCAAGATATGCAGGGCAGTATCCCTTCCCCTCCTAGATGAACACAGTTGGTGCTTTCTAACATGGATGTATAAGGGCAATGCGTACAAGATGCCAGGATGGAGGCATGCAAGGCATTCTTGGATGATGATGCATTTGTAAAGACTCTTGTATTCTTGCAACTAGTTTGGAGGATGAAACAAAAGAATACCAGGACATTTTCAAGAGTAGGAGAGAATCAAGACATGATAGGTCTGAGTAGGAGAATGATGATGAGGTTAAGGCCAAATTAATGGAATAATTCAGAAAAACATCACTCCTGAGGAGGGAAGAAGACTTGTGACTCTAGAAGGTGTCTTGATTTTGCCTAAATAGGACATAGCCGATGTTGTAGCATTCAATTCAATCTTACAGTCCAAGCACCCCATACAAAATAGTCAAGAAGAGGTTAAGGTAGCTATGCAGGACTCTGACTTCAGTGAAGAGTATGAAACTTTGGCAATATGGGAATTGGCACCCCACGGAAGAAAGCCAAGTGTAGCTTATATTGGACCAAACCTAAGGGGAGGGTCAATCATCAAAAGAGACTCTAAAACTTCAATAACAAAAGTGACAATATTGACAGTAAATGTGGCCAAATTGGCCTTAAAGATAGCTGAAAGGGAAGAGGCTAAAAAAAAGAGTGTGATGGAGAAGTACAATATAATAATTGGAGAATATAGTAGGATGCAGAAAAGGAATGTTGAGCTGCAATCTGAAGTAGATAGGTTGAAATATGGCCAAGTGGGAGAATCCTCTTGTGCTCCTAGTATCAGAGCATTACCTTCTATCTCAAGATCAACCCCCCTACTACTCCAATTGTTTCTACTCCAGGATCCCCCATCCAAACACCTGTTCTCAGTCCTACACCAGGGACAATTGAAGAAGAAGTTGAGCATTCTATGGATCCCACCAAGAAGAAAATGTTGAGTAAGATTACAGAATTATAGGCTGCCTTAAAGGCAAGTGATGATGATGCAATTGCCAAACAAAATGAGGTGGTTGACACAATTTTGAGGCATCTAAATGAGAAGGTTGATGCTAGATTACCATTTGTGCATTCTTTATTTTCTTTATTTTTTGATGGAATAAAAAACATCAATAGGGATTGCAAAATATTTTTACCTTTGGCTGAGAAGTGGATCCCTAGGGCCAATGATCCAGAAATTATGTATAAGGCCTCTAGGTTTGATGCAGATAATAGGCCCCAATCACTGAGGCCTACTCAAATCTTTTTGAAATCATTGAAGGGATTTCAGGCCCTACCTGATGATTTGAGTAGAAGAATTAGGGAGATGGTAAATATCTTTGATGATTGGAGTGATACCTTTCTACTAGATATAATTTATGCACAGGGAAACATTAAAACATTGCAACAGTGGTAGGAAAGGGCAGAAGAAGTTATCAATTCACAAATCAAATTGATTTGTGATGATTTTGATTATGATTTGTTGGTAAGTAGCATGGATAAAATAATTAATACCAACACATTCTTAGAGTCTTTTGAAAGAGAGGCCAATCAGGTTGTAGTGAAATACTCACCTTACAATACTAAGTTGAATGAGGTAGTGAATTTTGATTGGCCAACAGATGAAGAGTATCAGAAATGGGTGGACAAGTACTTAACCGAAGAGGAGTAAGATGGTGTCTACTATCGAAAACTAACATCTCATTGATTATAGTTATTACTGATTATGATTTTGTCTCCATGGCGGCTTTGTGGCACAAGTTTTGAGGTTTGGCCAATGCAGCGACTATTCTCTAATGAGTGGAATTAACAAGAAGATGCTTCAGGACTCGGTGATTGTAATCATATTTTTTAAATGTCACATAGTGATCCAATTGACTGGTGACATGTGTATTTTTTGGCTCGATGCTTGTTTTCTCCTTCATTATCTATAAGAAGGATTTCAAGGCCAGAAATAAGGGTTAGCAAGTTAGATCATTTGAGGTCGAGTCTAGGCATAGTTGCAAGGAAAATTGTAATGCCTATCTTTTAGTGTAAATGCAATTTAGGTTTTGTGTCATACTGTAGCAGGGTTTTTGGTTTATGAAGGTTTGATGTTTCATAATAGTACTAGCATTTGAGTTATAATGATTCATTTCAAGCTCATGTCTCTCCTTTGTATAAGCATATCATAATTTTGAATAATATAATCAAGGGTTATTGTGTTCATCTCATTGTTGTGGTGTGTATGACTTTCATTTTGACTTTTATTCAAAGAATTAATTAAAATTCTTCAATGGAGTTATAGGTGGATATGTTTATAAAGGGATTTAGTAAGAAGTATTAAGTTAGGATATAAATTGATGTTGTTGTAAAACAATATTGTTAGAGATGTTATATGTTATGTGTTTGAATCTGTCATGTAATTTTAAATGTTTGTGAATGTGACTCCCCAATGGTATATGGCACTGGTCTAAATCGTATGTGTTTGTGAGGTTCTGTGTCTACTTGTCTTTTCTTAGGGCTTGCTACCAAATTGAAAATTAAATCACTATCTTAAGTTGTGAAATATTATTGTAATCATCTCATGCTCCAAGTAGTCGGTACTATTGATGAAAATCCAATTCAATTCAGTATTATCCGATTCTGTTGAGCTATTAAATGGGATTATGTGTTAATTGTTAATGATTTTTTATAAGTTCAGTGTAGAGGTTATAAACACATTAAAGGGACCACCCTCCTAGGTTTTGCAGAGCCCAAAGATTAGGAGGTTTATTGTTAAAATCCTTGTCGATTGGTCTAGGTCCTTCAAGCTGCCTTTGATTAGAATTGGCAATTCTATAGGTAGAATAGAAGATAAACCTGGTTACAATAAAATCAACCAACATAATCAATGGAGATAAATGTTTTTAATTGGTGATTTTATTTCTAGTGTTCAATTGTTGTGATGTATAAAATTTATATTCTTTATTTTGGTTGTCTCCAACTTGATGTCTTTTAATCATTTAAATCAGCATATCAAGTATATCTCTAATTTATCAGAATGCACTCTCATTTTGTGTGATTTAATTAACTGGTGTCTGCAAGTCAGAATTAAAATATTTTAATAAGTCACAATGATTTAAGGATTTATTTTGGATTGTTGAAGTAGAACCTGATAGAGAAACATCCCAACACAATTTATGCAATTCATAAATTTACTAAGGTTTTATGCTAGTCATAGAATTTTCAAAGTTCCTAACAACTAGAGTTAAACCAGAGAAGGAACCACACTTAATTCATGATTTTTGACTCCATTGCCCATGTGGATAGAAGGCACTGATCTGCCTCAACCTAGAGATAAAATTTCATATCAAACAACTTATTCAAATCCTTTCTTTTGTGCAGTAGGTGTAGGAGTAGTTGTAGTGATTTTTTCTATCCACTTCCATTTTCCATTGTGGGTAGATTATTTCAACAAGAAATATATTTCAAAATCTGCATTATTCATGTAGGTACACCTGCCTAGGTCTAGCAAAACCTAAATAGTAGAAGGTATAATTGCATCAATTGGCCTTGTACACTAACCAAAAGCGTTGTGAGAGCTTCGCAACCTCTTGTAGTTCAAACCTAAATTTTTGAGATCCAATAGTTTGGCGACTCCGTTGAAAATTTACTCAAGAAAATTTTTTCAGCCTATCCATTTTTTGAGTCAACAAATTTTTAATTTTTTTTGGAGATTCCTCTAGGGCAAACCAAAGCAATCCATTTCATTTTCCTACATTTGGAAAATTAGGTGGCAACTCTATTTTAATTTGATATATAATGCATGGATGTTGTGGAGCAGTAACATCTTTTCAAGATGGAAATAGAAGAAAGAAGACAATAGTCAATAAGAGAGTTGGAAGAATTGGAACAAAAAAGGTTACACTGGAAACAAAAAATACTACAAGGGAAACAATGACTGCTGCAATTGAGAGTCGAATGTGTTCCAAATACATCATTGAATAAGCCATCATACAATAAGAATTAAGACACAAATTCCAGGAGATCTTGGACACCACAAATGCCACATGATGCAACTGAGAACTTTGGTAATAAAGGTAATGTACTCTATTCACATCAAAAAAAATTTGATGAGTATATTCAAGTTCAAGAGAGAGGTACGGGTCTTGTGGATGCCTTTTTTGACATAAGGAAATATAAGGGAGAATCTATAAGTTCTTTGTACAACATGATGGTAGATATCTATATGAAATTACCTCCTTTTTATAGGCCTACAAGACCCACATTTGTTGCACAAATTCTAAGAGCATCAGAGCTTGAATCAATTTATTGGTCAGAGTCATTAAAACAAGTCTTTGATGAGGTAAATAAATTTATTGATTCCATGCTTGGGACAAGGTACATGGATATTGGAAATAATAAATCTAGTAGTGATATCATGGATGCTCAAACAATGCAACAAACAAAGGAAGCATGTGCTACTAGTATTTCTAATGACTATTTTTCAGATTTGGAAGATGACATCATCAATGTTTCAGAGGCTGCAACTGAAGAAGGTACCATGCCATCCAATAGTGAAGATATGGAGAGTTTCTCCTGCATAATAGATTGTGATTCAAATTGTGAGGGTGAGTTTATGGATGTTGATATACAACATTGTGATTATCAATAAGTTGGAGAAATAACAAAAGATCTGGATGAAACATGTTCACTCATTAGTGAGCAAGTTTCAGACTTGTAAACTCTTGAATGCCAGAAGTATGCACATAAAGATGATTCCAGAGTTTTGGATCCAACTTATATTTTCTTTGATAGTGAATATATTATGTGTAATAGTTCATATGACCCCATGTGCATCTCTCACAGTGATGAGGAGTTCTTTGAAGCTGATCAAAGATCTATTTGTGTCCAAGAAAATGTATGTGATTTAAATTATTTTTGCCTGCAAGAGAAAGATGTTGGTTTGCATGATTATGAGTGCTCAACATTTATTGATTCAAGTATGTGTGAGGATGACTGCATGGATCAGATGTATGTGTCAATGCCAACTGGTGATAGAAAAGAAATGGAAAATATTTCTGATTCAGCTATTTTAGAAGATATTGATGAGATTGAATTTATAGATTCTCATGTGAAGCATTCATATTTTCAGGTCCCAGTGCAGTTGCTGGATCATTCAACAACATATGATAATGATCAAGCATATGAAATTTTTGTTGAATATGGATACATTTTGTATGCTGAGGGTGATAAATATTTTTCATATGATAATAAGAATGATGAAATGTAGAATGGTGAAATCAATATGAATCAAGTTGAATACAGTGATTTCCTGAAAGTTTTCAATTGCAGTGCATGTTGCAAGGCAGGTGGAATGGATAGTTTTAAAAGAAACCTGGTGAGCTTTAATCAGAACAAAATCTATGACAAAGGAAAGTGCAAGTTTTTTCTTTTGGGTGGCCTGGGGCCATCACTTGTGTTTTGAATTATAAACCATGGTAGATGTAGAGGATTAAGGATTTCCAATGCATGGACAATTCTTAGCAAGGCCTCTTTAAACATTATTTTCCATGCACAGTAGTTTTAGGAATCTTTGAAGGGTCTGGTTTTTCTAGTACATGGACATTCTCAAGAGTTCCCTTTCTGAAAACATTTGTTTTCTTTCCATGTACAGTGGTGTAGGGTTTTCCATTCTCCATTTTCTCCATTTTCATATCATTCATCTGTTCATTCCCTCTATATGCCATTGCCTTCATTTTTCATTTCTTTGCTTGGTCTGCTCTCCCAAAGTTATTTTGGATTCTTACAGTGATTTGCAAAATCACTCATCCCCAATAGGAGCCACTGTTAGAACCCAAATTTTTTGCTTAAAACCTAAGATTTTTTCCCATATTTCACTATCTTATACTTTTACCACATTAATCACATTTCATGCGCCAACACCCTTTACCACTTTACTGCAGCCTTTTGCAAAGTGGCTCGCGGTATAGTAGTGAAGGTTAGACACAATCAAATTAACTATTAGCATTGCACCGTGGGTGGTTAGCACATACACTGCAGTGACCATAGTAAATAGTCAACAGGGGGTGGCGATGGATGGAATGGATACCATGCAATTACACATAGATATAATAGTCACCAAAGTATGGCAGTAGCAACTCAAGGCAGGCATAAAATGCTTACCGCGCCACCGTGCACAGTCTAAACATAGACCGCAATGACCGCGATGGGTGGTAAGTAATAGCCAGGAAGCGGTTCAAAGACTTATCGGGGTACCGCGTGTGATGAGAATGAAGGGTGTGGTAGCATGGGTAGTGGTGAGGTTAACAGTTAATGCCAGACACAGCTATACCACGGATAGTTAGAATGAATTCAGCGGTGGAGTGGTAGACGGGAGGAGTGGTTAGAGAAATGGCTACTACTATACCACCAGAGACAAAAACATAGCCGGTGGTAGAGAGGTGGAAGAAAGGTAGACAACGATGAAGCAATTCACCGCTATACCACAATCGATCAACAATTTGACCGCAGTAGAGAGGTAGGAATAAAATGAAGTTATGACAGCGTATAAAGGGAAATGTAAAGAGCGGTCAAAGTATTAAAATAAAATTAAAAGAAATACTATGTAAAAAATATTTAATTTTTCGATAAGGCAACCCAATTAAATATTTAAATTTATTTCAGAGAACTGAAAAGGTTTTACCAGTCATGTGAAGGGTCACAACCCTTGGGATTTATTGTATAAATGTATTGTAAAATCAGTTGTAGAGGGGTGGTAGATTTTAGGTAGTTGGACAGGGTGAGCATTTTCTAAAAAATACGATGATGTATATTGTAAAATATTTTCAAATGATATAATCAAGAAGAATGCATAAATCTGGTGATCCAATTATGGTGTCACTTGTTTATTGAATTTATCAAAAATATTATCTGGTTGACTCCAAGGTTGTTATTTCTTTATTATTTAAACTGATATTTCAAAGATATTTTCAGTTTGTCAAAGCACATTTTCTGCTCTTGTGTGTTTCAATTAATTGGCTCCTTCAAGGAAGGATTAAACTCATTTAATTAATCACAGTAATTTGGAAAAGGACATTTGGATCAATAAGAAGAACCTAATAATTGCATCCTTGCACATTTATGTCAGAAATTAACTCATAAAAGTGCTAAACAATTAGAATTGTATCCAGAAATAGGATTCACATGTCATTTGCATCTTGACTCCATTTACCCAACAAAAGTAGACACTAGTCATACCAATTCCATTTTAGGATCTCACAAAATCTTATTTATATATTCATATTTAAAACATCATTAGGAGTAGAAGTAATTATTGAGCGTTAATTTATCCCTCATAGTTTTCCATTAGGGATAGATCACATAGGTAGGAATCATATAAAATTTGCATCAATTTTATAGGTACACCTGCCTAGATTTAGCAAAGCCTGAAGACTATAAGGTTCAATTATATCAATTGGCCTTGTACATTGGCCAAAAGCATTGTGAGAGCTTGGAAACCTCTCGTGGTTCAAACCTGCATTTTTGAGACCCAACACTACCTTTGTAAAGTTGTTTGCAAGCTATTATTCAATATTTATATACCTAATCTCTACATCCTTTCTTTGCACTAAATCTCAAAGAAAATGATACTTTAAATTAGAATGTTTTACCCTCTTTGGTGTACTAGATTCTGGACCAATTTTATGGTGCTCATATTATAACCAAAAATTGTTGTATGTTGAATTTATTTCTCTCTAATCTCTTCTATAACTTTTCTAAGCCATAATTCTTGTGTACTTCTTGAGGTTATTTCAACATACTTTACTTCTATAGAATAAAGAGAAACTATATTTTTCTTCTTTGAACTCCAAGAAATCAAACTAGAAAAAATAAAAAATAGTTACCAGATGTAGAATTTTGGTCATACAAACTACCTCCGAAATCAAAATAACTAAACCCAACCAATTCAAACTTCTTACAAGTGTAGTAATGAATGCAAAAATTAAGAGTCCCTTTCACATACCTCAATATTCTTTTGGTTTCCTTCATAGGAATTTTATATGGCTTGTTCACATACCTTGAAACAAGAGAAATTGAATACAGAATATTTGATCTTGTGTGGGTTAGAAACATCAAACTTATAACAATAATTTTCATATATTTCATAAATAATGGACAACCTTCCATACAAGGAAAAATAACATGGATGTCCAATACCATATTTTTAATGACATGGTAGACAATGGGATGGTAAAGTTGGAGAAAGTTAACACTTTGGAAAATGTTGTAGATGCCTTAACAAAGCCTATAAGAATAGACAAGTTCATATGTTATTCAAATTTTATGGGCCTCACAACCTATATTAATTCAAATCCTCTTGATTCCATTGCCTCTTCAAAGGTTATTGTAAAGTGGTAAAATGTTAGGAAAAAGGTGTCTCAACCTTTGATAATTTTTAGCATGACTATTATTAATTTTCCTATGTTATTATTTATTTATTTTTGGGATCCATTTTTGAAGATAACTCAAAATAAATTTCAAAATAGAATGTTGCTATGAGATGTGGTAGAGCTTTAAAAAAAAAAATTGCACTCGGTTCCATGCGATCTCATGGTGTGTATATCCTTATCCTGGACTGGGGTTTATGTTTTTAGCTCTTAAACCTTTTGTTTGAATCTTTTTTTAAGTCTTGTACCTTGATGTTTTAATCTCTCATTGACTAGTTGTATTCAATTCTCGATTGTCTTAGTCATGACTTATGTCATCTTGGTAGTCATCTTTACCGACCCCTTTACCATGGCTTGTAGGTCGTGTCATGCCCAAGTTTGATGTTAAATCTTCCTAAGTCTACTAAAAATTTTCCCTTGATGAGGTTATATTTTACTCCCTTGTCGCTTGAGGGTCATTGTCATGTCCGCCTAGTGATGGCCATGTTTTTAAACTAACTTTGGTGCACGTGCAGTTTACCATGACCATTGGATGGAAGTTGTTTGATCTGTATCATTCCCCGTTGGCCCTGTCACATTAAAATAACGATCCAAATATTGTAGCAGGGTGGGAGAATTCTCGCCACGTGTATCATCAAGGGGGTGGGGCCTAGTTCCTACCCATTCATAGCTAGAAGGGTACTGAGATCAATGGACATGGATTGGTGTCAACCTCCTATAATGATTTAAAAACTAAGCCTTCACAACTATGATTCAGAGAATGGACATCTAGCCTGAATAGTTATATCAATCATCATGAAGGTGCATTTAAATTGTCAACCAAGGGATGTAAAATTGAAATAGGTTAGCATTGTATGTGCACTAGGAATCCAAAGTAGCCACATTCATCCTACAACTAAGAAAGACACAATACTGAAAGTAAATTTCTTGGAAGGAAATAACATAAATTTTAAACATCAACCAATAACTAGACTAAACTGAAATGCATGACATAAATGAAAATCTGAGTGAACAAACAAGAAACTACTTTGTTCTGCTTTGGCTGCAGGAACAATCACATAATGGAATTCTAGTGGTTGTAGGAAGTCAGTGCCAGATTCTTTACTAATTATGGTACAAAAAATAGAAACTAAATTAAACTAAGGTACGAGAAAAAATACTCACCAAGTGGGCCCCCTTGGATAATTATTCCCTAAAACTAAGGTAAACTCAGACACACAAACTTATAACTTCATTTCATTCATTGGAAAACATGAGTACAATTGAGCAACATGACTATATTGTTGGAATGCTTAAGAGTGCAAGTACATCAAATTAACATTCTTCGACCGACAAGCTCGAAAGGAACATAAGATCCTTATTTAAACACCTAGCAAGGTGGTCAACTCCAATGGACACGAAGGACGCCACATTAGGGAAAACACAGAAAAGAGTAGAGGTGGTTACGCATGCATAGAATCTGCCAGGCATGTTTTCCTTGACACGATTCTATCATAGTGATAATGCCAATGTTTTCTCAGCAACAATTGAGACCCTTACAAGGAGGTTATAGTTCGATTTACATGAGGAATCTATATCCGCCAAGAGTCTTCCCTCCATTAAATGACCACCTTGTTGACCGATATGGCACACAACTAGCTAGTGGAATCTTCTTGAATTGTAGGCCTTTAATTATCTACATGACAATGTTAGTATGCACAAAAAATGCACATCCATAATTATCTTAAAGTGATATTCATTAATCACATGCAAAATTAACACAGTTAGTTCAAATAGCATGTCAATATGATTTGAAAGTTGTGAAAATAAGTTCATGTCCAAAGTCTATAGTTTTAAGGAAATATTATGAAAAGATAAACTCCCAAGTATCAAAGTCTTATGACAACTATAGGAAATGGACAGCAAATCTATCAATAATTAGACCATAAACTAGACTCATCATTACCCCAACCTAATGTATTTTTGGTCCTCCAACAGAGGAAGAGTTGTGCTTTTGTTTGGTCAATGCCCTAAAGTTTGTAACTACAAGTTGTACTACATCATTTTTTGTTGTGTCTAAATTAGACCCCAATAGAACCCTTGTTGTTTGTTCAACCTACTCCATCATTGTCTCTCATCAGCTAATTCATAATTGTAATATCTAAAGTTTGGCACATGCCACAATAGGATAGGTGGCTGAAAAATTAGTGGAAGCCAAAATTTCCCTTTTGTTCTTCCAAGCTGCATATACATATCAACTCTCTTAAGTGTTGCAACATAGTTGTGCATGGAATGAGGCTCTACCTTCTTTAAATCATCAAACAGGTTGTTCCACCTTTGTGACAGGTATCCCACTATAGATTATCCTATGGTTTATGTTATCTCCTCATATTCTTTATAAACTACCTCTCTCATAGGTAGGATCCTACTGCCATAGCTTGGGCAGTATATAATTTTGTACCAATCTTTAAAAATGTCTCCTAGATGTCTATATTCAGCCCTAATGGGCAAGGGGATGTTGGATTCAATTTTCCTATAATTCATGTACTACTTTCCCCAACTTAGTTCGTTCTGTATCCAAGACATGAATTCCCTTAATTGGACATCCCCAATATATAATAGTGGATTCCAATCATGTTCTTTGATCATAACCTAATTATGTAAATAAAATTCACACAACAAATTCTTCATCTCAGGAGGAGCAATCCAATAAGCATTGAAAAATTCAGTAGGGGTCTCAATGGAGGGGTTCAAACCTGGAACAATCCTTACTAGCTTGAAAGAAAGATGATTCTCATTTAAATACGAAGAATAGACCCTTGGAGGAGCCCTACACTCTAATATCTGTGATACTAAATTTTTCATGTCATCCACCTTCTTCTTTAAAACAAAAATTTACCCATTCTTATCGTCGATCTCCTCATCTCTCTTTCCAATTTCCTTCTTTAGCCTATGTTTTTCTACTTTCCATTCTTCTTCCCTCCTCTGTATTTCTTTCCACAAGTTCAAGACTACCATGTTCATTGAAAAATAAGAGGGCCTATGTACTCCTACCAATATTTTACTTGGAACTTGTGCTTTCTCTTGGTAGAGTACTAGCTACAACGCTTCTGTTTGTTTAGCCAATTCTGGCTACAAAGGTGTTGATTGTTCTCTCAGTTCAAGCTGTAGGGCCTCTTGTTCTTGTTCTTTCTCATGATGTAGGAACTCTTCCTCCAAAAGTTCCTAATTTTCCCCACACACTTGGTTTTCAACTTTCTCTACAATATCTACAAGATCTATTAGTGTTAAATTTGTTGTTTCCTCAAAAAAGGTCCTTTTCTTCAACATTTTCCTACTCCATTGGAGCTTCTGTATCTTCCTTGGAATTTTTCCAGGTTTAGGGCTTTCCTCCAAAGGAACACTAAAGGTTGGCGCAG
The DNA here is from genome assembly GCA_007115665.2 of Sequoiadendron giganteum. NCBI lineage: Eukaryota > Viridiplantae > Streptophyta > Pinopsida > Cupressales > Cupressaceae > Sequoiadendron > Sequoiadendron giganteum. The sequence goes on along the minus strand of CM021103.1, from coordinate 87,789,799 downwards.
CTGATCTTGATTTCCTGGGAGGGCCTTCATGTTTTTCTTTAGCTGCAAGAAGAACAGTGTCAACCTTCCATTTCTTGGAGCTTGGCATTTCTTTTCCCGCCATTTTATTTTTATCTTTTCTTTTCTTTAGTTTGGCCTTCTTCTTCTATGCCCTAATTCTCATTAGGGTGCCAAGAGGAACATCATCATCAGAATTAGGAGAGGAACTCTCTTTATTGGAATGCTCTTCCTTAGAAGAACTAATCTCAATAATTTGTTTGGTTGCAGGAGGGTTTTCACTAGGGCTTGCATCAGAAGTTGAGGCACCAGGAGTGGCCCTAACATTACTCCTTCTCCTCCCAACCCTATGAGGTTGAGGAAAAACCCTAGGTCACAAATTATCTGATCTAATTTGATCAATATTCAAAAATTATTCCCAAGAAATATCAGACACATCATGCAAATACTTTTCAACTAATAATTTGATTAGACAATAGTGGGAAATGAAATTTTGCCTACCTTTCTAAGTCTCGGCTACCATGATTGAAAGAAGGTGGTATAGCACATTAGGGACATTCATTCTCCTTCCATGCCTCATGTGGTTCAGGAATTTAAAATGCATGGAATGTAAATTCACCTAGTGACCTTCGCAGGTAATATACATCACAACATAAAGTACTACCTACTTCCATAGCTCGGGCAGAGAATTCCTCTTTGCTCCTTGTTTTTCCACGCTCAAGCGAGGGTCATTAGGTTTTTTAAATTTGGCCCTAGCCGACCAGACATCCCTGGTAGTAGGGTAATTCTCACCATCGGCAGGCAACCCTGTAACTTCTACAATTATTTCCTCTGTACCTATAACTTCCAACCCTTTTATCATGGCCTTTCCTTCAAAGAATTTCTAGGGCAATTACAATGCAAAATCTTCATAAAAACCATTTATCTTTAAGAAATAATCTAGCCATCCATATTTTTAAACTTGGCCAAGTAAGGTGCATCCTATAGTAATGCATCATGAACCGTGGGTTAATTTTGAATTAACCCACCTCCCATTGTCTGCAATCAAACAGTCACTCTGTAAAAAAATTATTCCTACAATCCTTGTTTGAACACCAAACTTCTCCTTCCTACAACTCTGTTAAATTTCTCATGCTGGTTTCATCTGAATTTTACCTTTTTGGTTTAAGATTATGAAAAGAGAAATTAAAGTAATAAAGGAGTAATAAATGCAAGCTATGATTAAGGAAAATGGTGGTAGAGGATTTGCATTTCACACATATGAGCCATCATCTCACTCAGAATTTGAATTGGCTCAATAACTTAAATTTTGCTAATGTGAACCAGTACGGACAAACATGCAGACATGGAATTGACACATCCTCCCCCAACCTAAATTTTCACATCTGTCCTCACATGTGAGGTGGAATGTCGATTTGATAGGGATAGGGAATAATTACATGTTATGGCAAACATTTCATATTAATTCACAACAATTAAATAAATGCACTAGAAGATAATTAAGATATAACAATTGATGTTTATGTACATAAATTCATGGAAGATTTATTGCAAACATCATGGAGAAATTACCAATCACTTTTCAAGAAATCAGTTGAGCAATTAATGAAAGTGGAGTGGCATGAGGTGGAATGGAATGAAATGAAGTGAAGTGAAATGATGGTGGCGAGGTGGAAGAGAGAGAAAGGTGGAATAAATGGGCAGATGGGTGAAGAAGTGGACCCCCACAAAGTGCGAATCTTTATTTTGAGAAGTTATATACCTTAATTAGCTAGAAGAATGGACACTAGGTCCACTTTCTTCGGCTGCAGGAAGTTTGGGTGCTTCATGTTGAGTGAATTGCTGCAAGAACTCATCCTTAGAAGCTGGTTGTGATACAATCTCACTCAGGTGATGACCATTCACTAATAGCTTAAACCTGATAGGGTCAATGGTAGTAAGATGAACATCTCCATTGGAAAATACTTCAGCCACATCATATGGTTTGAGCCACCTTCTCTATAATTTTTTTGCATTATCCTAATATCTTGAGTCATAGAGTAGTGCCCAATCTCCAAGCTGAAATTTCTTATCCTTGATGAATTTATCATGCCATTTTATTCATTGGTTCTGCACTACCTCTATGTGATGCAAATTTTCCTTCTTTATCTCATCCAAAGCATTTAGCTGCATGATTCTATCTCTTTGTGCCTCAGATATATCCATACATAATTCTACTTTAGTCCTAAGAGTCTTATGCTCAAATTCAATGTGCATCATGGTTATCTTTCCATACAACAACTCAAATGGAGTGAATCTTGTAGTTGTTTTCTAGGTAGTTCTATAAGCCCAAAAAACTTTTGGTAGCCTACTTTCCCAATCCTTTTTATGGATAGCCACTATTTTTGGTCAGAATGGCTTCAATTTCTCTATTGGTCACCTGAACTTGGCCATTGGTCTAGGGGTGATAAGGAGTAGACTTCATGTGCCTAATGTTGTACTCATTGACCATTGTTGTCACAAGGGTTGAAGTGAATTTAGTCCCTTGATCAGTCACTATTTCTCTTGGAACCCCATACCATGTGAAAATTTCTTCATACAAATTTTTTGCAACTTCAGTATCTCTTGCATGCTTCATGGCTTTAACTTCTACCCATTTAGTTACATAATCAATGCATACCAAAATATAGGATTTACCTTTTGATGGAGGATCAATAGGTCCTACAAAATCCAGTCCCCACTTATCAAATAGAGTGATTACTACCTAGGGTTAAAGTGGCATCTCATAAGATTTGGTTGGTTAGCCCATCCTTTGGCATCTGTCACAATTCCTTGTATATCTCCCTGCATCCTTGTGGAGTGTTGGATAGTAATATCTTGTGTTCAAAATCTTTATTGGTGTCCTCTTGGCTGCAAAATGTTCTCCATAAGGTTCATTGTGGAGTGCATACACAATATCATATGTCTCATCTTCCCTCACACATCTCCTCATGACCTGGTCAGGTCCAGTGTAGAACAAACATCCAGCAATCCATGAGAAAGGAAAATATTTTTCAATGAGCACTCTCCTCTCTTATGGAGAAAATTCAGGAGGGACTCTCCCTATGACCAGGAAATTAGCTATGTTAGCATACCAGGGTGCCTACACACTGATGGAAAATAAGTTCTCATCAAGGAAAAAATCATCTATGACTTGATTTTTCTCTAGTGTGGTCAGCCTTGAAATAAAATTTGCAACAACGTTGGCCTTCCCTGGTTTATCCACAATGGTTATGTCAAATTCCTGCATCAACAGTAACCATCTTGCTAGCCTTCCTGAAATCAGAGGTTTATTCATGAGCTATCTAATGGTTGCATGATTGGTGTGCACAAAGATTTGGTAGCCTATTATGTAATTTCTAAATGTTTTTAAAGCATAGATCACTACTAACATTTATTTTTCTATCATTGTATAGTTGAATTCAGCTCCTTGCAGATTTTTGTTGACAAAGTAAATGGTGTTTTCAGTAGCTCCTTATTTCTATCCTAATACTGCTCCTATAGCATAGTTAGATGTATCTATATGGATTTTAAAAGGAAAATCCCGATTAGATCCCTTGAGCACAAGAGCATGAGTTAAAGTTGATTTTAAGTTATAAAATGCCTTGTCATAGTCTTTTATCCATTAGAACTCAGTATCTTTAGTGAGAAGATTATACAACGGTGTTGCCATATTGTAGAAGTCTTTGATGAACCTCCTATAATAAACTGCATGTCCTAAGAAACTCCTAACATCTTTTTGTTTTATAGGGATAGGCATATTGGTAATCACCTCAATATTTGCAAGATCTACTTAAATTCCTTTGTGAGAGATGTAGTGGCCAAGAACTACACCTTCCTGCATCATCATGAAACACTTCTCACTATTTAAAGATAGATTGTGGTCTTCACATATCTGTAGGAATCTCTTAATATTTTCCAATGCTTCATTGAAATCAGCACCATAAGTAGTGAAATCATCCATATAAATTTTCATGCAATCGTGAGAGATGTCTGAAAATATGCTAATGACTACCTTCTGAAAAGTTGCAGGTGCATTGCATAAGCCAAATGGAAGTACTGAGTAGGAATAGGTTCCCCATGAATAGGTAAAGGTGGTCTTCTCTTGGCCCTCTAGTGAAATTTGGATCTAGTTATAGCCACTTAATCCATCAAGAAAATAAAAGTACTACTATCCTACAAGTGAGTCCAGAACTTGATCTATGAACGGTAAGGGAAAATGGTCCTTTTTGGTGGCAAAGTTAAGTTCCTTGTAATTAATACAAACTCACCACTTCCCTACTTTTTTGGGTACAATCACCAATGGGGACACCCACTGGCTATCTGAAATGGGGTAGATAAATCCTACATCTAGCAATTTTTGCAATTCCCCTTTTACTATTTCTCGCAATGTAAGGTTAATTCTTCTTTGTGGTTTCCTTACTGGTGTACAATCATCTCTTATGTATATTCTATGAGATAAAATTTTAGGGTAAAATCCCTTCATATCATGATAGTCACATGCAAATGCATTTTGGTGGGCCCTTAGTAAGTGTCCTAATGACAACTATTGTTCTTAACTCAATTTACTATTTATATTCAGATGTTTTCCTTCTGAAACTTGCACTTGTGTACTTAACTCTACCATAGTTTCTTCACTAATTCTTGGTACCTTGATTTCATGTGGCAGTAATGCATGAAAAATACCTATTGTTGTAGGAAGTTCGGTTGTAGGAAGAACATCTACAGGACAAGAGGTTACAGGATGAGCAGTTGCAGGATGAGCGGTTGTAGGAAGAGCGGGCAAGAGTGTTTTCATTGAATCAACATAATCAAATACATGAGAGGAGGATGATTTCTCGCCCTCATAATGGTTTTGAATTATGTTATACAATATGTCATCTTCATCTTGAAGTTGCAGGAAAGGATTTCTTCTTAACATCATAAGTTGTGCCACATAATTAACTTCCTTGGCCTCCTCACCAACATGTCTCCATACTGGATCATATTTATCATGGGATGGTTGAGCGAGAGGGTAGAGAACAAGATTTTTGGTGTTCTTTCCATCATAAATGATCATGTCTCCTACTTGGCATCCAATATAAGCATCTTCTATTGCTAACCATGGTCTTCGAAGAATAATGTGGTACCCGCCTAATGTGGCTTTAGGAGAAAGAGTCATAAAATTTACTAGGTACTCCCAAGAGTCTAGAGTTACCACTAGATCTTCCAATATACCATGAAACTTAATATTAGAACTATCAACAAGTTGTAGGACAATAGGAGTAGGTCTAATGCTTGCAATATTTAGTTGCTACAAGATTTCCTTAGTCATCACATTTATTGTTGCTCCCAAATCAATCAAAACATTATTTATTTGCATCCCATTTATAACAAATCCTACCACAAGACTCACTAGGTCATTTTACTTGGGAATATTCACTTTCCCAAGGATGATGTCAGTAAGTTGTCCCACCACATGAACTATAGTGGGGTCTTTCTTCTTCATGCCTAGTTTCTTAAGGCATGCTTCCTTGATTGCTTTGCCATATATGAAAACATATTTTATGGTCTAAAATAGAGGTATTTGGACACATATATGCTTTATTTGATCTAGAATGTCAAAATTTGTGTCCTCCTTTTCTTTCATAGTTTCCAACCTCTGGGGAAATGAAGGTTCAAGTTTAGTCTGCTTGGTTGGGACTGGTTCGGGAATTTTAGGTGCACAAGGCTAAATGGGGACATTCAGAGGCTCCTCCTCTTCCATAGGAAACTCAGTGATAATGGGTGTGGAAGGAGATAACAAATTATTTCTTGAATGGAAATGGATGTCACTTACACTCATAGCATATGTAGGGAATTAATTTGGATCAACAGAGTATACCACCTATTTTTGTGGTTTATTATTTGGGTTAGGTGTGGGATGGGTTGGTAGTTGAGTAGTTTTAGGTGCATTTGAAATTGAATTAGTAGGAGGAGTCATTATAGCAGGTTGATGGGGCTGAGAAGGTGGTTGCATGTAATTGGTTTTCTAGTTTGGCCATTGATGTCCTCCCCTCCATTGAGATGTTTGCTACCAATTTTTTTGAAACTATTGTCAATTCTCCTGAAGTTGTTGCCACTAGGGTGAAGATTTTTCGTAATTGTACCAAGCATTTGGAGGATTACTCCAAGGTTGGGGTGGATATCCTCCATAATTGGATGGATATGGGGGTTTCCATTGATTACTAGATGAATAAGAATTGAAATATGGCCCAACAAAAGCTAGTGGATCCAGTGGCACACCCTATATTAAATCCCATGAACTACTTTGTGCAGCATAGTAGAATTTATCATCTTCACCATGGATTGTCTTGAACTTGGGTGACATCTAATTGCTGTCAATATTATCTATCATCTTGCATCTATAGTCCTTCTTTTATCTGCAATGAGGGCAATATTCTACCAACATTTCCTTTTCCTCCTCTTGTTTCTTTTTGGCCTAAAGTGAATCCATATAAGTAGCCAGGTTGTTTATGATGTCATTCTTGAAGTTTGTTAGTAAGTGAGTAATCTCCATCCTTGAAACTCCATTGGTAGATGACTTACCCATAGAGTATTGGTAAGCTCTCCCCTTCTTTGAAGCTTCCCTAGAATAGTTCTGGCATATCTTCTTGATATCCTCCCAAGGAACTTGGGTGATATCTCCTCCTCCCATCAAGTCCAAGGCATCAGTGTAGCTATCATTAATTCCTCTCAAAAAAAGAAGCTTATGTGATTCTTAATTAAGTGTATGGTGTGGAGATTTTGTAGACAAAACAAAAACCTTGAAATGTAATCTTCCAAGCTCTCATCTTCCTTTTGTTGCATCCTAGAAATGTCATCTCCTCTCATGTCACTGCCTCTGCAATACTCTTTGTATTTCTCAAGGAACTTTGTCTTCATTTCATCCCAAGTCTCCATAGTATCTTTGCCTAGGCTCATGAACCATCTTAATGCAACTTCCTTCAAAGTGGTAGGAAATAGCTTAAGCCTATGGGCATCAAAAATATAGTCATAACTCCTACAAAGTATATCAAACTCAAACAAGAATGTATCAGGATCTTTTGTGAAAAGTCCATAGAACTTAGGAAGGACTGAAGCAGGAATATTTTTGAGGTTATCTACTTCATTTTGATGAACAATGGGGAAAGGAAAATCTGTTTTGTTAGGCTTGTTAGGTCTATTTCCATTTGCATCACCCATGCCTGCTTGACGAGGTTCCAAAGAAAAGGGGTCTTCAATCAAATTTTGATCTTCAGAGGAAACATCAGAACTAGTCAGATCTAGAAATGTATCGGCAAAGAGGTGTGGCTCTTCTTCTTCTTTTCTTCTTGGTAGGTTTTGATACTCAACTATCTAGAATAGATTAGGATTGTTAGGAAGGAATCTCCCACGAGCATCGCTTCTCCTTTTTTTATGCATATGGTATCAACTCACTATCATCCATCTCACACAAAGAATTAGAAAAAGAATAGGGGGGTCATGACTCTTCTAAACGAGGGGTAAAATAAGAACAAACTTCTAGAAGTACTACAACAAGAAAAACTATCAATGACTCCAAAGAACTCCCTAGTTTGACACCATCCTCGACAATGATGCCAAAAAGTGTCGGCCTCCTATAATGATATAACAACTAAGAATTCATAGTTGTGATTCAAAGATTGGACATCTAACCTAAATAGTTATCTCAATCATCATGAAGGTGAATTTAAATTTTCAACCCAGGGACGTAAACTTGAAATGGGTCAACACTGTATGTCCACTAGGAATCCAAAGTAGCCACATTCATCCTATAGCTAAGAAAGACACAATATTGAAATTAAATTGCTTGGAAGGGAATAAAATAAATGTTGAACATCAATCAATAACTAGACTAAACTGAAATGCATAACAAAAATGAAAATCTGAGGGGTATGTGCAGGATCATCATGGAAAAAATAGGCCCTTAAGTAGTGATAAAATTCAGAAAAATCAGAGTTAGGCAACTTGATGTAAAAATTTGAATAAGTTATCTATATTATTTCAAAAATATGTAAGAATAGAATCTATAGTAAATTGAATGTAGTTTCTAAAATACTAGGTTATTTTTTATTTTTTAAAATCTATTTGGTGAAAATCTGAAATTTGAATGCAATAGTACTTAAATTTTATGGAAAAAATAAGAAGTAGGTGTTTGTCTGGACACCCTAACCACAATAAAATGATAATATATTTTTATAATATTTTAGATATAAGTAGAGGACTCATGTCCCAATGTGATCCATATTTTTTTGTAATTTTTTTCCAAGTAAATAATTAATTATGAATTTTTTATTACAAATTTTAAAAAATATAAAAACTTGTATGTCTAACAACCTTAACTTGGTCAAAACTTCATGAAATTCAAATTTTTTTTAATCCTATAGTATGCGAAACATAGAATATGATACATGTTTCAGATTAAAAAAATATAATACCGTTTGAAAGCTATAGATATTTTTTATTCAGCCTATCAATCAAGAATTTAGTCATAATTCAAATAGAAAACAAATAATAATAATTTATTAAAGTAAAAGTAAAACATAATTTATATGGGTGGAAAGATGAGAATCTCCTTTAAAAACCCTTTTCGTTTCATCAATTTAGGGTAAAAAAAATTCATCAGCCACATGGGCCATCATATCACCACTTTTTGGCCCATCATGATCCTGCACATACCCTAAATGAACAAATAGGAAACTACTTTGTTCTTATTTGGTTGTAGGAACAATCACATAATGGAATTCTAGTGGCTGTAGGAATAGTCAGTGCCGAATTCTTTACTAATTACGGAATAGAAAATAGCAATTAAACTAAACTAAGGTACAAGATGGAATACTCATGAAGTGGGCCCTCTTGGATAAGTATTCCCTAAAACTAAGGTAAACTCGGCTAGACGAACTTATAACTTCATTTCATTCATTGGAAAACATGAGTACAATTGAGCAACATGACTATACTGTTGGAAAGCTTAAGAGTGTGAGTACATCATCAAATTAACATTCTTTGACCGACGAGCTCAGAAGGAAAATCGAATCCTCATTTAAACATCTAGCAAGGTGATCAACTCCAGTGGAAACAGAGGATGCCACATTAGGGAAAATGTAGAAAAGAGCAAAGGCAGCTACACATGCACAAATTTTGTTAGGAATGTTTTCCTTAACACGAGTCTGGCACAACATTAATGCTAGTGTTTTCTCAACATAAATTAAGACCATTACAAGTCGATTACAGTTTGATTTGCATGAGGAATCTCTAGCCACCAAGAGTCTTCCCTCCATTAAATGACCACCTTGTTGACCGATATGGCACACAAACAGTTGGCAGAATCTTCCTGAATTGTGGGCCTCTAATTATTTGCATGACAGTGTTAGTACACACAACAATTGGACATCCATAATCATCTTAAAGAGACATTCATTAATCACATGCAAAATTAACACAGTTGGTTCATATGACATGTCAATATCATTTGAAAGTTGTGAAAATAAATTTCATGTCCAAAATCTATAGTTTTAAAGAAATATTATGAAAAGATCAACTCCCAAGTATCAAAGTCTTATGACAACTGTAGGAAATGGACAACAAATCTATCAATAATTAGACCATAAACTAGACTCATCAAGGGGGTGGGGCCCAGTTCCTACCCGTCCATAGCTAGAAGGGTACTAAGATCAATGGCCAGGGATTGGTGTTGATAATTAATGTCCATTGTTCCTCGTTGACCCTACTCAATTAAAATAATAATGCAAAAATCTTAGCGAGGTCGACAAAATTTTGTCACATGGATGTTTGTAGCTGATCACAATGAATGGAAGGTGGAGCCTGCATACACTAAGTGGTGCCAGGTTTTCAAGCTCCCATTAGCCAGTTGTATAGTGGATAATGGGGACTGATTTTCAAATCTCATTGACTCAATCTAAGTTGTCCATCTCACCAACTCAAAAAGAGATTAGAGGATTTTATTCAAAGTTGAGAATTCATGTATGATAGTCGTTACCTTTCGTGCGAGCGAGTAGTAATGATGGATTTGATGCCCTGAGCTACCAATTCATATTCAAGGCATCCAATTGAATTGTTTTTTTGCACCAACAAAATTATGGATGACTCCCAAGTATTCAAGAGACTAGAAGGCATTTCCCAAAATTCGACGTAGCTGAAATCAGGGTTTTATGTGACCAAAAGTTGTAAGTAATTCAAATGCCACTTTGTGTTTCAACCAAACCTAGTGGAATTAGGATAACAATGTTGAATGCATTTCTAAGCTGAATTAGTGTTGGTACCTCCTAATTTTTTTAAAATTGCTTTGAACTTTGTCTAGTCAATTGTCTCACCCCTTTTTAAATTGCACTATGAGTTGTACCCTGGGTGGTAAAGTCGAGGGTTAGGTTTAAGCCATATAGCATTGAAACCCTAGACCTTAAAAAAACTATTCTATTAGTATGGCTCCTAAGGTATAGAACCCTGGCTCTGAAGCCATATCTAGGTCCCTTTCGCAGGATATTGTCAACCAGTTGAAACCGTCCACTTGTAAGAAGTTGGAAGGAAGAACTCTATTTTATGGGACCCAAGTCTTGGAAGGATTAGTGGATAAACAGTGTTGAATTAAGGATTTTGAGTTTCCTTACATGGGTATGCAATTATTTAAGAACTGGTTTGGCAATAGAAATTTGGGTGCTCCCCTTTCCAATCTGTGGAGACTAGACATGGGAAAGTTGGTGGTGTTGAATGTCTATCTTGACATGGGTTTATTAAATAAATTGCTGCAAGGTATGACCAGGGAAAACTTTAGTAGGGAATCTTCACCAATTGGCGAATATTTGAAATCAAGACCTCCAAAAATGGTGAATAATACAAGCTAAAAAGGATGTCGAATCGCTAGATTTTTACAAAAAAATAAATTTATCTCGATTAATTCGCCAATGCATTATTTTTTAAATGATGCGTCATTGGAACTGATTCGCTAGTAGTTTATACTATAATAAAAAATATTACTTATATTCACAAGTAATTTTATATTCCTACAATTAATTTTTGGGAAATATCACCACTAATAATAATTTACCATTTCATTTTAGGGATATTTTAGCCTTGAATAGGTTTTTTATGTATTGCCATCGATTAGCTTTTTAATCGAATGACTCCAAGTTAATTATGTGACTTTATTTGCACATGCCTTTTAAAAAGGTTGTTGAGGACCGGAATTTGTTTTGGGCCACACGGTTAGATGTGATCTTGTGGCCCAAAACAAATTTTGGGCCTCAACAACCTTTTTAAAAGGCACGTGCATATAAATTCATGGAATTAACTTGCAGCCATTCGATTAAAAAGCTAATCGATGGTAATAATTTCACTTTTCATATAATCCTTTTTTTTAAGTGAGAATTTTAAACAATGCTTAATCAATGTGTGCTCCAATGCATTTTTGATAGGGAAATTATGCTTGGTGGTGATGGGCTTTGTCATTGTCCCCAGATCCCGTGAGGGGGTGTTTCCCCCTCGACCCTCACAAGGGGGCTCTGCCCCCTTGACCCCCACAAGGAGCACTGCCCCTTGACCCTGCTGGTGGTTGCTGCCCCCGGGCTCTTACTTCAATATTAAAAAGAACAAAAAAATATGAGGGAACTACACTGAGCACCTATGCAATTTTTTAAAGGAGAGATTCGCCATTGTGAATATTATTTTTAACCAATTATTCATTAAGATTTGCTAGGGAAAATTAATAATCTTTTCAAATAAAAGGAAAGATTCGCTAGGATTTTACACCTTCGATGAGGGGGGGGGGGGGGGGGGGTCTTAAATTTATCCCTATGTATGACCTTGTGAAAAGAGTGGTCAGGACATTTGATGGTCTTCAAAAGGTCAATATAACCATGGAAGAAATTGCAGAGATTTTTGGTCTGCATGAGTGAAGTGAACAGATGATTTCTATTGACCTTAAAGCCTTTACGAAATAATATAGGAACACAAAGGGACTATTTAGAACATCCATGTTTCCTTTTCACTTGGAAACCACGGGGACAAGAAATCATGAGAAATAGGTGGTGATTGGCGAAGATGAACAAGAGCCCTTCCCTATAAAGTATTTTTCCAATTACTTTAAGAAAACAATTTATTCTTTGTGTCAAGTTATGGATATTGATGCACCACCCACTATGCCCATAGACCTTATGTATATGGTAGCACATTGACAGCATCCAGCTTTCAATGTGGTTTATGACTATGCCACCTATGTGGCAGAATGGATGCACAAGGGTCTGGTTGAGTTAAAAGTAGGAAATAAGTTGGTAAGCTTCAGATGGTATTCTCTCTTGATGTACATGTTCTTATATAGGTGAGAGAAGAGCTTTGACCAGAATATAACATTGAAGAAGAAATAAGAAAGGTTTGATTTTCCTATCCAAGGTTGGACCCAGGTCCTTAATAGATATAATTCCAAATTTGATTATGTGACCTACCATAATTTTTTTGGTTCAAGGTTGAGGAGATACCTGGTCCATGATCCATCAAGGATTCCCAAGGAAATACATGATTTCTTGAGGCCCATGGAGAGGAGATTTGAATTGAATTTGACATTGTGGAGACATCATCACATACTATAACACAACTATCTTCAGGGTTTATGGCACTAATGTGAACCCATATTCTTTGCCTAGGGATGTACCACTCAGAATTGGGTTCATTGAAATTATGAGGCAACTAGGGGCTGCACAAATGGTGCACTTATCAGAGGTACAAGAGGAGAGGAAAGAAAAATACTTGGCTTTCAACAAATTAATGGAAAAGAAAAGTAAGGTAGACCCTGCCTATGACCCCATGCCTAATGTTAAAGGTGAATTCAATAGAGCAACATATATCATTGATAACTTTGATAACTTGGTAGGTGTACTAAGGGAAGAACGTGTGATAAAGGACAAGGGGAATTCAATAGTTGTTGATGAGGATCCAGAAACAGTGTTGGAGGAAAGGCCTTCTTATCAACCTCCACCAAAATTCAGAGTTTATTCTAGGAGAAAAGAAATAGGGACCAAGCGGAATTTTTTTCTAGCCCAGATACTATCATAGAAAGGCCAAGGGCCACTTCTTCTGAACAAACAATACCATCACCTAAGAGGTAGGTTCCATCTGATATAATTGATGTGGACTCCCCTCCAAGAGGTTTTTCTCCACCAGAGCTCCCACCATCCAAGAAGAAAAATATTAAAATACAATGGGTGGTTGATTATCTAGAGACTAATGAGGATGACATTATGGTGACTCTTGAATATTTGTAGCAAGGAATGCCTTCTCCCCATAGAGAAGTTGCACAAAGAATGGGGGAAATTATTCTAAGCCCTGGAAAGGATGAGCTTTGAGGTTTGAATAATATAGATGATTTACGGATGGAAGCATGTACAGAATTCATGAAGGATGATTCTTTCATTGAAATAAGGGAATTTAGAGATTTTCCTTTGAGAGCTAGAGCCTCCTTGTATGCTGAGAAGGTGGTTAAATAAAGGAGCTTGCATCCTAAACTCCCTAAGGGTGTCATCCAAGAAAATGTGATGACGGCTATGAAAAAGGAATTCAATAGCATGACACTAGAGGAGGGTCAGGATTTAGTGCAGAAGAATGGTGTTGTTATTACTAGAGTGGGACATTGTTGATGTTATTGTTTTTGATACAATAACAAGGGTTGATAGGCCAATGTTCCAAATTGAAGAGGAAGCAAAAATGGCACTTGAGGGGTTGGCCTTTAGTGAGGAATGGGATTCCCTAGGTTTCTATTTGGTCATTATATTTGGGATCTAGGAAGCCCATTGTTACAAATACAACTGATTTTAGTGGCCAATTGATGGTAAGAAGAGTGGCTGAAACTCTAGCATTGGAGGTGGTATATATGGTGATAAATGTTGCCAAGTTTACTAGAGAAACAGTTGAAGACCTCACTAGGGATAGATATAGGTATAGAATTAAGCATAATGGCCTTGTTGATGATTACAACAAGAGTTAACAAAGAGTTGTTGAGCTGGAAAATGAGCTAGCACTTTGGAAGTAACAAGTAGAAACATTGAGAGCTCAAGGACAAACTAGCTCGAGCCATATTGCATTTGATTCTCTAGTAGGACATTCTCAACTTCCACATGAAAAACCTCTAGCTATTGTACCATATAATTTCAGTCAGGAGCCACTTTCAATTGAAGGACTGATCACTTCAGGTGCTACTGCATCCAATGAGCCCACAATCATCCAACTATTTCATCAAGTTGAGTTATATAATAAATTGCTTGAGAAAATTCAGAACACTATGTTTGAGAATAATTCAAAGATTGTTAATATTATTTTGAAGCATTTTAAAAAAATAATTCATAGTAGATTGAATAGTGTTCATGTCAATTACTCATTGATGTTGCAAGCAATAAAATTTTTTCAAAGTGATAGGGAGTTAGCTATGCCATTATTGGATAAATGGGTTCCTAGGGATGAGAAACTAAAATTCATGGTGATTGGAGCCAAGCAATAATAGGATATATACCCAAAAGTGATCCCGACCTATCAATTTGTTAATGGGATTGTGGAGCAAAAATTTCAGGGATATGCTACCCCACTAGAGATGAAGATCAAAGAACTGAAGGAAAAATATGATGAAGAGGATTTGGAATTTTTTCTAGATATCCAACATAATTATGATGAGGTAAAATATCTACAGGTTTGGAAGGACCAAATGGATACAACTATTACTTCCCAAGAAACACATATTTGTGAAAATTTAGATATGAATATGTTGGCATATGGCTAAGAATTTTTCTTATAGGTGTTGTCATTGATGGCATCCCAAGTCATGCAATCCAAATCATACATAAGAAACACTATTTTTGGCTCCTATTAGCATAACAAAGCAAAAAAATAGGAGATCCGGTCAAAGGTATAAAAACTGGGTTAATCATCTCACCGAATAGGTATTTTGGGTTATGATCCCTTGAAGATGGTTTGCAAAGTCTTACAGTATCTTATTTTTGATGTGCACTCATTGATAAGTGATCTAGGAGGTACGGTGTGTTAATCTATCAAATATATGTGTTAGAAGGTTGACCCGACAAAGACAGAATTCACAGATGTATAAGATGAAATTAATTATAAGTCTCATTGTTGGATTAAGTGTTGTATGGGTCCTCTCTTGGTCTTAACCACTCTTGGAGGATGCAAAAAATGGTTTGGTGATGGATCTGGCCAACACGATATAAATATCTTGATACCGTATAAAGTCGACTGTCAAATAAACTAATCCTTGATTGCAGATATATATAAGGGATTGCTTTCATCATTTGATATAGGTGTGTGTGTGAAGTATATGTAGTATAAAGGTGGTATTGTGTGAGTTGTGAGTCATTGTAGATCAGTAATGTGAATCTAACGTGAAAATAAGAAAAGGGTAGAGTAGGGCAAGGCGAAGTGGAAAAACAACAAGCAGATCCTGAATAAGATTCATGAGCTTCACCATAACTATTACCTAGCATTGTTAGATTCTATCATCTCAATTCATCCCTTCAGATAGTTTTAATCTAAATTTTGTAGGTGGTAAACTTTTATATTTACGTTGTGAGCTCTAGGCAGTGTGCCTGAATGCAAGTGCATTCCTTTTACAAACACTATATTTTGAGTACTCAAATTGTGGATTAATCTCCATCGTGATTTTTTCCCCTAATAGGGTTTCCACACAAAAAATATATGTCATGTTATGTGTGTTTACTTTTAATGCATACATCTTTCCTTAATGCAATGTTGAAATGCTCTCATGTTTTGGAATGGATGAAACTGTTAAAAATGATTGAACAGTGATTCACTCCCCCCTCTTAGTGTTCCCTTGAGTCCAACAATTGGTATCAAAGCTAGTTCCTCTAGAGAATTTTTGTAGCTTGAGGTGGATCTTGGAATGTGATGGACTCTGGTAGTCTTCAAAAACAACTTATGGTAGCTCTTCATGACCTTGATCAGTCTAAAGAAGAAGTTCAAGAATTGAAAGAAAATCTTAGAGATGCTAAGAAATTCATTTAATCATTAAAGGATCAAATAGTCAAATATAGGGTGAAGAGGAAAGATCTTTGTGATCAGATCAAGCAGAAAGGAAGTGAAGATATGGATGATTCTCACTTTAACCAAGCCTTGAAGGAAATAACTAAAGAATGTGAAAATCTCGCTAGAGAAAATACCAGTCTGAAACACAAGATAGAGGAAAAGAAGAATAGTGAAGAAAATATTGCTCAGACCCTCAAAGAGAAATATGATGAATGCAACAAAACAAGTGGAGAACTTAGGGTAAACCCATAATAGTGGTGTACAATTTTTATGAGGAAGGAAATTTGAGAAAATTCTCATGCATTGAACATTTCATGTTTTAAAGGGTTCATTCGAACTAGGGGGTTCGCACGAACCCAAAAGAGGGGTTCGATCGAACCCCTAGTTCGAGCGAACCCCCTTTTGCATGGTGGGTTTGCTCAAACCCTATGATGTCGCGTTCCCTTATGGGGAATTCAAATAAAAGGGGGGTTCACTCCCCTTCACCCTTTTGAGCGAAGGGGGGTTCATTTGAAGCTCGGGTTGAGGATGAAAATGGAGGATACTTCACAAACCCAGTTGGAAGATGGTTGTCCTCAGAATGAGCTATCCAACGAATTAAATTTTAATATTTTTTGGTTTTATTATGTATGTGTTTTTTTAGTTATATTAAACATAGGTTTTTCACCGAAAGTCAAGCTCTTTGTTTTGCACATGTGGAAAAATAGAAAATTATCAAAATAAGAATTTTAAAAATACGTTGAGGCTGGGTATTGATGTCCTCGATCCATTAAAAAAAAAATTGAATTTCGATACATACAGAAAAAGTTATGTTGTATACAATCCGCCTATGTTTGAGTTACAATTGGTTTGACTTCGAAACTTGATTAAGGAAAAAATATTCAATAAAAAAATATGAGACCAAATGCAAGTGCTAGATATCGTAGTTACAAATCTAAATTTGAAAAAAATAGAATTTTATCCTTTATACAAAAAAAGTTATGTTGTACACGGTGAGCGTCACTTTTTAAAAATGTTGTTTTCTAAAAAAAACCAGTTTTCGTGGGAGATGGAAAAAAAAGTGCACTCTGATTCCAATTTTTTTAAAAAAATTAGAATCTACAGACAAAATGTGATGAGACTCTAGTTTTCATCATCTTCAAATTCCTCACAGTTTAGCCGCTATAGGTGCCCAAATATGAAGATTTAGTTAAAAATAATAATTGCAATGTCCAGTTTGGCCAAAAATTGTAAACCGCTATTGTGGGATCACCCCTTACTTGGTTGGAAAGAGAACTGCAAAGAACTAGAAGCAATGAAGAAGAACTTTGTAAGAAAATCACTACCCTTAAGAATGATTTTAGCATTGCAAACGAATTCAAAGAAAAGTTCAGGATTATTTTAGTAAAGCTTGATGAACTGACCCAAGGACAACCAAGTGGAAATGATAAGAGAGGTCTTGGATATGAAAAGGGAGAAAATTCTAGATCAGCACAAAATAATTTCAGACAAAATAGAAATGGAAGGTATCCGGTAAGACAACCTAATGCACAAAGATTTAATGGGTATTGTTTTTCCTGTAATAAGTTCAGTCATATGGTTTCTCAGTGTAGAAGTCATATAAGTTCAAGAATTTCATCATGTTATGGTTAGTGTTTTAATTGCAAAAAGCATGGTCATAAATCAATTGAATGCAGAAATGTGTCAAGTCACTCTATTGATAAAGTAAATTTTGAGTTTTATACATGTGGGAAGTTTGGACATATTTCTAAACAATGCAGGATGAGAAAAAACCAATGGAATGGACAAAGGAGCATTATGTGCTACAACTGCAAAAAATATGGTCATATTGCTAAATTCTATAGAAACAAAAACACAAATAGAAGAGGTTCCATAAACAAAGACAAAAATGTAGAGAAAAATGATAAAGAAAAGGGAAAAAATGATTGTGGATGAAATGAGGTATCAAATGAAGAAGACATGGGTAAAGAAAAGTGAATCTGAAGATGGTAATAGTTCCATACCGGAACCTGCTTCCAGTAATTGACTCTAGGCCAGTAACCTAGGGGGAGATTTATAAGAAAATCCTTCCTCCCCTACTTACATATGGTACCAGAATGAAGAGATTAGTCAAGATAATGTAACTATGGTGTGCAGAAGTTTCAAAAAAATTAGCAATTAAATTCAGCCAATTCACAGGTCCGCAGAATTTTTTTTGTTGTTGCTATGGGAAAATAGAGTATCCGAAAAGTTTAGGGAAAATGCATTTATTGTGCATGTGCTAGCTATATAAGTCAAGTCTGATTCATCATTTTTCACCTTACTTTATCGAAGGGAAGGATAGAGCACTTGTCTAGTGGACTCTGAAGTAGCAAAATCGGATTCATCAACAAATCGTGAAAATCTATCAGGCAGTTCGAATCATTTTCAAAATCTTCATATAATTTGGTGTTTAGTTCCGAACCCTAAACGCGAAAAAGAAAATGGAGAAAATTAAAGATTCAATCACATTGGACGAATATAATAGTGCAAAGATCAAGTCTATGAGAATTTTTTTACTTCCTAATGAATTGAAGCAATTGAGTGAAGCCAAGCATGGAAATTTGGATTTGTGGAATGAGATTTCATATCTTGAAAATGAAGAATTCATAAAGTTCTTATTGAGAAGATTGCATGGTGATTTTTTAACTTTGGACAAACCCTACTCAATTTCGAAGGAGGTAATTGAGAGATTAACTGGATTTTGCAAAATGAGTGATGTTCCTAAAAAGAAATATATCTGAAACAAGGAAGTCGAAACCCTAACTAGTGTAATCGAAGATCAAAGAGCTTTGATGATAGCAACAATCAGGAATCCAATTACAAAGTACATTGCACACAACATAACCTATAAAATATTCTACCAAAATCACGAAGGGGCTACATCGTTTGGCGCAGTATACATTGCTCACAAAATGATAATTGAAGGTTATGACTTCAACCTATGTGGATTGTTAAAGGATCAGCTGTTGGAGAAAGTTCAATTGACAAAGGAATCGAGGTATCCATTCAGGTTTGGTACCCTAATTACTTGGTTGGTTATCTATTTTCTGAATTTGTTGCCAGGAATCGACAATGTTGTATGGACATCAGATAAACCGATATGTACCCAAATTTAATCTCATTCTAAGAGTCTATCAAACTTAGATTTAGAGTTTGAAAGGTTTTGTAATACTGTACTTGTGAAGTATGAATCAATCATTTCTTCTCTAGTAAGGATAATGGAATATGGTTTCTCTTCTCATAGCACTGATAGAGGATAGAAAAGAGGACAGGAGATTATTGAATATAGCCCTCCGAGAAGAAAAGTTCCCAAGATTGAAAAGGAAATTGTGGACATTTCATATGAAGAACCTAAGAAACCACTAGAAAATGACTCCAGTATTGAAAAAGGTAGTGAAGAAGAATATTTTTCAAAAGAAAAACTTTAGCAACTTATCCAAAGCATAGGTGATATGCAAAATATTGCAAGGTTATGGTCAGTCAGACCATCCTATGATCAGGACTTAATTCTGGAATTTTCGAATGCTCATATTGAGCATTGCAAGATAAGAATAAATATTCTAAAAGATGTTCTACCTGAAGAAATGATTGAATGCAACAGAGAATCAATAGGCTCTTAAGACAAAGGAAGTGAAGAAGGTGAAATTATCTCTCACCTGAAAGAGTAATTTAGACTATCACTTGCTAAGCTTAAAAAGAAGATGAATGAGATAAGATAGTGCACTAACTCAGCCACAAGAATCTATAACTATTGTGTATGTTGGCCCCATGCAGTCAATAATTACAAAGAGAAGTTGGATTATATTGAGACTGAAATGAACAACATTAGCAAAAGCTTCGACATGTCTCAGGATCTGAATGGCATTATCAGAAGGAGAATCCGAGAGTTACAGTCAGCTCTCAAACAAAAATTCAACTATCCAAGAATGTTCTTGTGGACACTTTTTGGAAGGTAAAAGATTTAGTTGAATGTAGGCTGGAGCAGTTGGTGGAAATTATGCAAGATGGTGAAAAATTGGAAGAAGCAATCACAATCCCTGAATCTCTGATTAAGATTATCAACAAGACTTCCAAAAATAATAGCTTGATTATCAGCATTGGAACTGTAATTGATGGTTGGAAGAAGTTTCTTCCGGATGTGAAGAAAAATCATAAGATAATATTTTCAAGGAAACTACAAGTAGTGTTCAAGCTTTTTGAATTTTTTTCTAAAGAAGAATAATTGTCGGCATATATGTATTAGAGTTTTGAAGACATGAATTTTTTTTGGCATATGGCATCCATTCTTTTTCATTGATGTTAAAGGGGGAGAGAATGTAGTGAAAAAAATCTCATAAATCTAAAAGGGAGAATATCTAAGGGGGAGAAAATGCAGTGATGAAGGTTTTTCATTAAGTGTTGCCATCAATGCCAAAGGGGGAGATTTTTGGCATATGGCTAAGAATTTTTTCTTATAGGTGTTTTCATTGATGGAAACCCAAATCATGCAACCCAATTCATACATAAGAAACACTATTTCTGGCTCCTACTGATAGAACAAAGCAAATAACAGGAGATCCGGTCAAAGGTATAAAAACTGGGTTAATCATCTCACCGGACAAGTATTTTGGGTTATGAACCCTTGAAGATGGTTTGCAGAGGCTTGCAGTATCTTATTTCTGATTTGCACTCGGGTATGTGCAGGATCATCATGCATAAAATAGGCCCTTAAGTGGAAAAAAAATCAGAAAAATCAGGGTTAGGCAACTTGACATAAAAATTTGAATAAGTTATCTATATTATTTCAAAAATATGTAAGAATATAATTTTTAGCAAACTGAATGTAGTTTCTAAATTACTAGGTTTATTTACAAAAAAAATAAAATATATTTGGTGAAAATTTTAAATTTCAATATAGTAGTACTTAAATTTTAGGGAAAAAATAAGAAGTAGGTGTCTGTTTGAACACCCTAACCACATTAAAATGATAATATTTTTTTATAATATTTTATATATAAGTAGAGGACTCATGTCCCAGTGTGATGCATATTTTTTTGTAATTTTTTTTTTAAAATATAAAGACTCGTATGTCTGACCATCTTAACTTGGTCAAAACTTCATGAAATTCATTTTTTTCTTTTTTAATCTTATATATGTAAAGCATAGAATGTGACACATGTTTTGGATTCAAAAAATATGATACCGTTTGAAATCTATAGATTTTTTTCATTCAGCTTAAAAATCAAGACTTTAGTTGTAATTCAATAGAAAATGAATAATAATTATTTATTAAATTCAAAGTAAAGCATAATTTATATTCGTGGAAAGCTGAGAATCTCCTTTAAAAATCATTTTCGTTTCATCAATTTTGGATAAAAAAAACATCGTCAGCCACATACCCATCATATTGCCACTTTTTGGCCCATCATGATCCTACACATACCCACTCACTGATAAGCGATCTAGGAGGTATGATGTGTTAATCTATCAAATATCTATGTTAGAAGGCTGACCCTGCAAAGACAGAATTTGTGGATGTATAAGATGAAATTAATTATAAGTCTCATTGTTGGATTAAGTGTTGTATGGGTCCTCTCTTGGTCTTATCCGTTCTTGGAGGATGCGCAAAATGGTTTCGTGATGGATCTAGCCGACAAGTTATAAATATCTTGATACCATATGAAGTCGACTATTGGATAAACTAATCCTTGATTGCAGATATATATAAGGGATTGCTTTCATCATTTGATATAGGTGTGTGTGAAGTATATGTAATATGTAGGTGGTATTCTACGAGTTGCGAGTCATTGCAGAGCACCAATGCGAATCTAATGTGAAAAGAAGAAAAGGGTATAGCAGGGTAGAGCAAAGTGGAAAAATAGCAAGCAGATTATGAATAAGATTCATGAGCTTCACTAGAACTGTTACCTAGCATTGTTAGATGCTATCATCTCAGTTCATCCCTTCATATGGTTTTAATCTAAATTTTGTAGGCGGTAATCCTTTATCTTTGAGCAGTGAGCTTGAGGCAGTGTGCCTAAATGCAAGTGAATTCCTTTTACAAACACTATATTTTGAGTACTCAAATTATGGATTAATCTCCACCATGGTTTTTTCCCCTAACAGGGTTTCCACTCAAAAAAATTGTGTGGCATGTTATGTGTGTTTAATTTTAATGCATACATATTTCCTTAATGCAATGTTGAAATGCTCTCATGTTTTGGAATGGATAAGATCATTGGTTTCAATTGGCCTTCAGAGACAAAGTTTGAATTATAGAAGAGGACTTACATTGTTGACTTTGGACTATAAGCATTGGTATAGAGAATATATGTGCTTGGTCTAGTATAATACAGGTTTGGCCTAAGAAATTGCAAATGCATAAATGGGTATGTGCAGGATCATCATGGAAAAAATAGGCCCTTAAGTGGCAATAAAATTCAAAAAATCAGAGTTACACAACTAGACGTAAAAATTTGAATAAGTTATCTATATTATTTCAAAAATATGTAAGAATAGAATTTGTAGCAAATTGAATGTAGTTTCTAAACTACTGGGTTTTTTTTTTTTTTAAATCTATTTGTGAAAATTTGAAATTTGAATGTAGTAGTACTTAAATTTCAGGGAAAAAATAAGAAGTAAGTGTCTGTCTGACCACCCTAGCCACAATAAAATGATAATATTTTTTTATAAGATTTTAGATATAATTAGGGGACTCATGTCCTGATGTGATGCATTTTTTTTGTAATTTTTTTCCAAGTATATAATTAATTATGAATTATTTATTACAAAATTTAAAAAATATAAAAACTTGTATGTCTAACCACCTTAACTTGGTCAAAACTTCATGAGATTCATTTTTTTTTTAAATCCTATAGTATGCGAAGCAAAAAATGTGACTCATGTTTCAGATTCAAAAAATGTGATACCGTTTGAAAGCTATAGATTTTTTTCAATCAGCCTATCAATTAGGACTTTAGTGGTAATTCAAATAGAAAATGAATAATAATCATTTATTAAATTCAGAGTAAAGAATAATTTATATTGGTGGAAAGATGAGAATCTCCTTTAAAAACCCTTTTTGTTTCATCAATTTTGGGTAAAGAAAAAGTCATCAGCCACATAGGCCATCATATCACTGGGATATTGCCACTTTTTGGCCCATCATGATCCTGCACATACCCAAACATATTTTTCTCCTGGTTCAAGGTGCAATCAACAAGTGCTAACTTGGATTGTTGTCGATTCAGACTATGAGTCATCTCTTCATTCTCTTGGGTTCTTGCATCATGTAAGAACAATATACTGCAACTGTCAAGAAGATGCTTCTCTTCAACAGAATGCCTTTTGGAAGGCGGGTTTCCCTTCTTCAATGAATGGAAATGGGTTTTGTCTCATATGCATTCCCCCCAAATGAAATTGCTAATGTAACTACAATGAATATATGTGTATGGAGGTTGAATGAAATTGTGTCATGTGTACACTCTAGTCAAAAGCTTGTTTTGGCTCCCTTATTCTATAAAAGGGAATTCAGGGCCAGTGTACGGGGTCTTTTGTTGAATTTAGAATTTGAGGATGCTAAGTGGTAACACAGATAATTTTCATTTTGAGTTTATGTCTTAGATAGTGATTCAAGTAGGTGAATTTTTTCAATTATGGGGTTTTTGGACATATTTGAATGGAATATGATAATTCTTTAAGTCTATTTTCTCTCTGGTTGTAATAACTTGAATGAATTGTTAATGAGAAGTTGATCAAAGGTTTTTTTTATTATTTTGGTTGTTATTTGCATTGGGATACACTTTGATTATAGCTCTGGTTCAAAGAATCAGCTAAATGCTTTAGTTAATGTGTAGGTTCATGTAGGTATTGAGTGGATTCGTAAGTAATAATGGAACTTGGGTGTTGATACATGAATTTTAATGTAGTTCATAAAGATCTTAGTATGTTCAGGATGAAATGTGCCTTATAGTTTAATTTACTTTTCTTTGACTCCATGTTCTAGGATATGACACTGATCTTTCGTATTAGTTGCATCTCTCATGTTTCTATTGTTTGATCTTAAGACAATCATTTATAAATAAACCTTTTATCAACCCATCTTTGATGTTTTAGATTCTTCTCTTTTAGATGTTTGATCTTTGAAAGAATAACCAATTTCTTGAAGGATTTCATCTATTCAACAACAACTGAGAATATATATGTTGTTATGCAATGTGTAACTAAATTGTGTGTCAAGTTTGTAAGAAACACATTGAGGGATTACCTTCCCGGGTCCTATAGAGCCTAAAGTGCAGGAGAGAAGAATTTATGTTTCTTCTCATTAGTTGGCGAACCATTTCCTTAGCATCTCATAATTGAGCTTAGCAAACTCATAGGTGTTTTGTGAAATATGCTTGGTTCTTTAAAAATCACCAACAAGATGTGTGATTTTTCATGTGCATTTTCTTTTCATGTTGAGTTTGCATGTGCATGTTTTATACATGTGTATTTTCTTTGCATTTTGTAGACTCTATAAATACAAGGTTAGGATTGGATTTATATGATGAGATTTTTTGTAGGTAATGTTATGCTGGAAAAATTATTCTAGAATTCAAACTTGTGTACTCTTGGAAGAAACTTGTTCTATAAGTGTATGTAACCGGATTGTTTACTATAATACATTCAGTAGGTTATTCGAGTGTGGTGTTTTTCTCTTGAAATGCTTTTCCCCACATACACCTTGTGTTGTGAACATTTATCTATTTGTTGTTATTTTATATTTCCTCAATAGATATTATGTATCTTTTTCACAGTAATTATTTAAGGATTTAAAATTCGCACAATCTTTCCTCAGTAGATCGGTGTAGGAAGTGTTTTTGTGCACCTTTCTTCCTTTTGCATAGTGTTATGACTATTGAGGAGGTTATGTGTTCCCTTCCTATTCATCACATAATTATTCCTTTTAATGATACTTATATTTCATGTTATGGGAATCCTATATCTATAGATACATTTGAATTTAATGCATTGCTTTCTCATATACATTATATGTTCTATGATTATCACATTATATATGTCATTTCCACTCTATGGATGTTTGTGATTCTCTCATATAGTGAGTCTTACATGCTAATAGTATATATACCTTGGTGTTAGTTCATTTGCCTCTTATGTAGCTCAAATTGATACTCCATTGTCTTCCCATACATTACATGAAGCAATTATGGTTCTTAGTGAGGAATTATTACATGATGATCATGGTAGTATTTTAAATGCTTCTTTATATGTTATACCATTTTTCTTTATAATTATGACTACTTGGAGGATGATATTTTATTGATTAGAGAATTTAGACTTCATTTGAGTGATAAAACATGATAATAGTTTGATCAATCTTTATTGTATATTTCTTGTGTGAACTTAGCACATATTTTCATTGCTTATTTTTCCAAACCTAGTGTTCATGAGGATATTATGGACATGGTGGTACCTTCATACCTAATATATCTTTTGATCTTATTATCCATATTAATACATATACAAAAGCTATCTTGAACTCTCCCAAACTAGTTGAAGACCAAATTTTTCCAATTCAACAACCTACTTTATCTCCTAATATACCAACTTATATAAAATTTCATCAATTTGAATTAATTATTCAATTTAAATTAAAAAAATTAAAATTAAAATTATTCTAACAATTTTCATCTAAAAATAAAAAATACTTTAAAAGAACATAAATTCACTTCAATTATAAACTAAGAACCTAGCTCTTCTATAAAAATAAATAAAAATCTAACACTAAAATATTAAAGAGGACTGAAGCTAGAGTGTGGAGATTCAATCCGGTAAAAACAAAAGAACAAAATAAGTCCAAAACTACTCAGTTCACCTCTACAATTATAAAACCGAGAAAAGAACAAGAAAAGGTTCATAAATCATATCTATGGAATTGCTTTTTAATATGCTCATGTTTGACGATTACAATATTACGGATCTTCAAGTGTGTAGTGTATTATATTTGTACGGCAAGTTTCAATTTTAAAATAAATCTTTCACAGATTTCATCCAATCATGAAATGATTCAATTTCTTGTCACAAATAAAATGGTTTTAGGAAAATTCATCATCAGTAATCATCATAGAAAATTTACTCTAGCAATTTTTTCATTTTGGTGAAAAATTCATCGAAGAAAAATTTACTGCCAAGTAAAATTCACTGCCAACAATTCACGCAGTTTCAAAAACTTTGATTTTATTAAAAATATTAATGTCCTTAATTTTTCGCGTTGACCAGATAAATTGCTGACGATGAATTTTCCGTTACTGATGATGAATTTACCATATACGAAATAAAATATCATATTTAACCAACTTAACCAGTCTACCTTACCTTTTTCTATCCAAACTTTTCAACTAAAGAATAAGTTGATTATGCTGCGGACTGAACTTTATTCAAATTATGCTTTGCAAAGTTGACGGCGGCGTCCAAGAAATAAATGGAATATTTGCATACATTTAACTTGTAGTCACAACCCATGAATTCCAACGGCTACAAATAGCAAGATCAGATATGACGTCGTTGAAGAGTGCAGCAGTTCAATTACTATGGCAGATGTCACAGGATTTTCCATGTCTGTGAAGAGATTCATGCAAAGGAGAAAATACAAGCGCCTCGATGATTTTAACGGTAGAAGAAAGCGAATGAGAGTAGTGAAGTTGGGAGGGCGTAGAGGCAGGCGAATTTGGAAGCTCAAATTCTTGCTAAAGTTAAAACTCAGAATTATTAAGTCGGCTGTTAATGTTTCTGTAAAAACATTGCATGCAAAAATAAAAGATGGGTACGTAAAATTGATGGTGAATCTATCCCATTCTAGATCTAGGCAGCCTCCTGCACAGATGCGTATTGAAGACTTCAATGATAAGATTGTTGCTGAGATTTACAAGTCTTTTGGAAGAGAGGTCAAAGTGTTGCCATGTCAGGGTTCTGCCAGAGATGAGAACATGTTTAATCTCAACACAATTGTTGTTTGAGTGGGTGGGTGTTTTTATGTAGCAGGTAGCAGAGATTGTAACTGCACTATTCCCAGAAAGGAAAATAATAGTATTGCAGAGCAACTTTCTTTTGTTTTAAATGAGAAATTAGATTTCCTGTAATGTTTGAGTACAGTGATTTTTTTTTTCTAAATGCATAGGGTTCTAAGAATATATACCTCCCTTCAATGTGCTCTAAACGAGACTTTTATTGATGGGTTTCTAACCAACTGAAGGTCTTTTTTTGAAAATTTATATTGATGGGATTTCTAGCTAGGTTGGAGATTTTTCTTATTAATGCCATCACCACAGACATTATATTGTATTAGTAACTATTATTTAATGACCTCGTGCATCTTTTTAGTAACCGGAAGACAAAGGGATTTACAAAGTACATAAGAAACAAAGAGTAAGAATAAGGAAAAATGGAGTTTACTTTTATAAGATTATTAAGGAAGTGTCTAATTGTTTTTTTAAAAAGATGCAATATTTGAGTATTAAATGAGAAGTTTAACATTGAAGTATCGTTTAAGATATCGAGGAGATATTAAGTCAAAACATAAGTGAAATAAAGAGTCGTTAATATAAAAGATGTTTGGTTTGAAAGGGATTTGAAGAGAAATAAATTACACTCAATCATAAATGAAGAATCTCTAACATTAAAATGTAGTGTTGAAGGAAACAAGTAACACCCAAATTATTAAAAAAATAGCATGATATGAAACTCAAATGAATAGTTTCTAACACTTTTAAGGGAGTGTTGGAGAAAACAATCTACTCACAAATTATGAAAAATAGCATGGTATCACAGCCAAATGAACCGCACTCAAATTATAAAAAGAAGGTCACTAAAATATCTAGTCACAAAAGGATTGGTAGCTAAATGGTGGTGGACTCAAACATGTACATTGGAAGTACTAAGTTCCAATCCTATGTAATCCATAAAAAATAATGAATAATTTCTTCAAAAATAATATGAGAGTTTCTTATTTTTTCTTAGCTTGTTCATGATAATTACCTTAATATTAAGATTTGTATTCTGACATAATAGAAGTTGTTCTATTTTTTTGTTATTTTCATTATTTTTCAAACAATGTGTAGATGTAAGCTAAAGATTAGAAAGGGGAGGGAAACAAGAAATTGAAGAGAAAATTAGATTGTTTGTGATTAAAAGGAGATTGAAACACCATACAGAAGAAACCTTTACATTACTTCTCCTTCCACTTCAGATCTATCTAGGTTAGAATGCATTGTTGATACAATCAATTTTTATTGCAAGATTAACCAACCTTTAACTCAAATTTTAATGAAATGGGCATCTTAGGAGTGATTCATTATTAATTATTGGTAAAAATTGATCCATCTATGTCTTGATACATACAAACACTAAAAATATAACTACAACAAATATACTCTATATAATTATATCTTTTAGTATTATGAAACATTATCATTAACAATAGAACATATTTTGATCATTCATGTTAAGGATGTTACAACCCAATCTTCATAATATTTTGATTGAATATAATTAGACTTATTTAAATGTTTCATTTCATTTTTATATATTTTTCCAATTAATTTTCATCAGAATAATTAGAATGAAGGCACTTGAATTTTTTATCTCTTTCATTTTCTCCTTTAATATTGTGTTTAATTGTTTACTTCAATCATATCATAATCCACTATAATATAAATACATAATTTGAATGGTATTAAGCTCAACACTTTCAATAATAATTGCACAATGATGTGTTTCTTTTAATTCAATCTTTTAGATTGATGATATCATATTATTTGGCTATTCACCCATATTTTAGATGACATATGTTTTTGATAATAGAAGTGGGGGAAATGGCCCTTGAACCCAACCAAAAGATAAAACCATAATGTTTTAGATGGCATATGTTTAATGATACAAACATAGCATTAATTTATAATGATGAATATATTATATTAGAAAATAGGAAATCTTGATTCCATATTGTGGTGTGCAATATGATTATAATTATAAATTTGACTTGTTATTGTCACATGCATAATTATATCTTGTAAAATAATCTGGTTGCTTGTGATGTTATTTTTAGATTATAACATGAATGTATGAAATAAATTCCTTCACACAGATTTAAATAATGATCATAGATCCCTTATTACCATAAAATCACTTACAGTAACCTTGTCGTAGGGCATGTAGCATTCCCATTACCACCTAAACAATGAAAAAAAATTATTTTATTATTTCGATAAATTAAAAATTATATGTGCAAAACTGATAAGAGCCTAAAATTATCCTTTGTAAACTTCTCAAAAAATTAAATTTCATAATAAAGGATATACAATATTTTAAAAAACATTGTGAGCTTAGTTAGTGTTCCACCAATTAGTTTATTGTTGAAACCAATTTTTTATTCCTCCAATGTTTATATACAAGTGGGTTATAGTTTTCTATGATGATAGTAGAAATTTAGTTACTCATTGATCATTTATCATTGATTTTGACGTATGAGATTATTTAAAATTATTATTGCTATTCTTTTGTACTATTTCATCAAAAATCTTTGTTTGGGAGGAGAGACATTGATACAATTGTTTAATTTACTATTTATGAATGACTATGGTATATGGCTTTTGTGAATCCTTCATAACACCTATTCTAATATTATATTATAACATGTTTCATAAGCAAAAATCCTCATTGAAAACTTGTGTGGCTTATTTTAGTTTTATTTCATCATTAGATCATTTTAGCAACCTTGTATTAAGGTTTGCAGTACTCTAGCCATTCTATGAACATTTGAGTACTAAAATTATTGTCATGGTTGAAAATATGATGTTTTATATATGAATTTATGTTTATCTTTTAATACTTACACATTTATAACATCATCTATTGTCCTCTTAAAATTATGAGACCACATGATCCCTTAAAGTGCTTTTGCCTTTTTAATGAGTCGTCACTATCAATTTGTCTTATTATCTATAATTAAATATTCAAAAGTGTTAGGAAAAGGTGTGGTGTACACCTTGCATAATGTTATATTGTAATATTTACTTATTATGTGGTGCACCTAGGGAATCTAGGGATGTGGCATCATATGGGTCTAGCATTCTTGGGGCCATTTAATGTGTTGTATGTAACATTGCATTACATATTTAATGTGGGGTTCACATGAGAATAATATTTAATATTGGGAAAAATTAGTACCAATATTAAATATGGGACTTAATAGTTTTGTAAGCTCATGGTATCATTCGCATGTTTTATGTAATACAACATGGTGGTTTTGTGTAGTTTGTTTCTATAAAAGCAAACACATGAGTAGTTGTCTAAGGTTTTTTGGTCAAGAGTATCTATTGTTATCATTTGTGAGGGTTGAAGCATGGCATGGGATGTGTGGTTACATTCTTGTTAACATGAATTTCTTGTAGAGGGCTTGATGTTTCAAAGGTGTTCATGGAGGACTTTGAAGATGTATTGTAATGTTTATTGTTGAATAATACATGAGTGATTGATGCTTTTGGAGGTTGGGCTTTTTCCTCTTGAGGGTTTTTCAAGGTATATCTTGTGTCATCTTTAATGGTATATTATCTATTCTTTTGCATATGGATTTTGAATACTTATTTGCATAGATTTCTCTATTTGGATTATGTTGAAATTATTTTGGGAGGATGCATAATTACTCTCAAAAAGAATGGGAAATAGCAAGACCTTGATGGAATGCAAGGACCCCTTTATTGATTAAGGATTCTTATAAGTAATTTATTTACATTTATATAGCTTCTTCCTTGGTGTAAGGGCTCCATGAATGTTGAAAACATTATCTCATTAAACCAAATGGGATAATTTCAAGAGTTTATAGATTAAATCATATCTAAAAAAGAGGCTAAAAGCCTCCAAAGGTCTCCAAGTGATAGTTAGGTCATGTTGAAGTCACCACTTTAGACTCACAAGAGAATTGATCTTCTACAATACCAAATAACTATTCATTCACAAGAGAGAAGTAGAAAAGAATACTATATTAGAAATTATGATACAAGAATACAAGAGGATGATGCATGATAAAATAAACAAGATGTGTAATGTAAAAATGAAGCCTTTATTATAAAGGTAAGGTGGGAGATAGAACAACATAATATTATGACAATTGTCATAATAATATGACATGAGACACAAAAATATAATAATGCTTAGTTTTCCCTAAAAGTGACCAAGTAAACTTAACAACCTAGATGTGAATAGGTCCTATAAATGAACTATTTAGGGAATAATCTTGTTCAAACTAACACCTCCTTTAGTGTAACTTAAGAAGGATAAATTATATGAAAATATGAAAATACGGATCTTAGAAACAAGGCCTAATAAGGTTCCCATGTACAAATAATATCTTACATATAAAGAAATATAAACTCAAAGAGTAGTAGAATTATTAGGAGAAAATCAAAAATCAATCATCAACTATTAAAGTCAAAGAAACACCTATCTAGCCAAATTATACCTTGATACTCAATCTCTATTAATGACAATACAATATTTTTATACCTCTTACAATTCCATACAATCAAACTAGAATCAAGGAAAGAAACAAAACTACAATTAGACTTCTAACCATCAACATCACTAGCCTATTTTGAGTTGGTAAAGCCCACAATCTAAGAAGATAATGATGTGTAGTGAATGCCACAATGAAGTATGAGGGTCAAGGATATATATTAAGATATGTATATTTTCATTCTAATGACTCTCATTATTCTTCTAAGAGAAACAAGAGACAAGCCCAACCATAAATTAAATATCAATATGTTTTTTTAAGTGTAAAATTCTACCAACAAACTTTTGATATAAAGTAGCATCAATTTTAAAATCACCCATCCCAAATATTTAAGAAAAATAAAGAGTGTATTTTTCCTAAAAAATGAATAACCCCTTATAATTTTGGTAAACCTAAAGACTAAGGAAGAAATGTAGAAGACAAAGATTAGTCATATCTATTCACTTCATCAATGATTGTTGAAAATTCTAGATCATGGAAGTGAAACTCTCTATGAGAATCAAACCATCCACATATAACACAATAATTAAAATATCCTCTCCACATCACTATGTATAAACTATAAGATTATAATGATAGCATATGAGGGTAAGTGCACAAAGATGGTTCCCAAAAAGGGGACTTAAGTGGACAGTTTTTTTCTGAAATTAGGAAATACTAACCTTGGATGTGAAATTGAGGATAGTTACACTCAAAATTTTGAGATGGAACAAAAACAAAGATTGAAGTGCTTCGATTCTACTTTCTAAACTACTAATTTATTTTTAAAATGGTTGATATTAAGGGGTTCAAAAGAGGGACGTACACAAATTGGTGTTGTTTTTGTCAAAAAAACATAACATAGCAACTCTTGTACAACTCTCGTATGGTGAAATTTTTTTTAGTATTTTTAAAATCGCAACAATCAGAAGTTAGCTAACAGTATGTAGTTGATGCATGATTTTTCTGATAATTTTTTAATGAATATTTGATTTTTTACTAATTTTCGAAGTGGACATTTCCTGAAAAATAGAATTTTGGCCATGCTACCCCTACAAATTTTGGAAACTAATTGAATTTTTTTAATTTTTTTTTTAAACTTGTAGAATGGAGTCTAGTTTATAAAAATGTAATTTATTTGAAAATTTGATGAATAGTTAATTTATAATGAAAAAAATACCAAACACTGCTTTTTGCAAAAAAAAGACATACAAATAAAATAAATTATGGATGAAAGGCTTAACATTTTCAAAAAGTGAAAAAAATTACATCGTTGGATAGCTAAGAGAGAACCCAACATTACCCATGTGTTCAATTTTTTCGATATTGAACCATGTGCAATCCTAACAGTGAGCACGAACTTGATTATGTGAAATATTGTAGATTTTTTAAAAACACGTCTTTGGTCATTGGGAATGCCTTCCAAGCCTTTGGGTTGGTATTCCAAGGAAAATACCAAGCCTAAGGCTTGAGAATTCCCAAAGAAAGATATAACGCGAGCGCGCTATAACACACTTGCATTATATTTCAGTTTTGACATTATTTTTGCTTTTGTGAGAAACATGTCAACTAAGAGACAACGCGAGCGCGTTATAATGCGCTCGCGTTATGTCATCCTCTATTTTAAATGCCAATATATTGAATGTATGCTGTTATATTTGTATGTTTGTATGTACATGTATGCTTGTATGTCATGTATGCATGCTTGTATGTATATACGTATGCTTGTATGTATCAATGCATATATATTGTATGTATGTATGTAAGATTGTATATACACATGTATGTATGTATTTATGTATGTATTTAAAGGGAGGGAGAATTTAGATAGATAGAGAGTCTAGAGAGATGGAGAGGGGGTGGAAGTGAGTTTAAGAGAGAGGGAGTGGGAGAGAAGGGGTTGGAGTGAGAGGGACTTAGTTAGGTAGGGTGGGAGGGATAGAGGGAGAGAGGGAGAGAGGGGGGGTTGGAGAGAGAGAATTGAGAGAGACAAAGAGAGAGAGAGGGGGGAGAGAGAGATAGAGAGAAAAAGAGAGTTATGTCGGTAGGGTGCCAAAGGGAGAGACTTGATAGTGTGAGGGGGGTGAGAGGGAGAGACTTGAGAGATAGGTAGTGAGAGGGAGTGTGAAAGAGAGGGAGTGGGAGAGAGAGAGGGAGTGGGAGAGAGAGGGAGTGAGAGTGAGAGACCTAAGAGAGGGAGAGGGTGTGGGAGGGAGTGACCTGATAGAGTTAGAGAAAGAGGGGGGTGGATTGAGAGGGACTTATCTAGGTAGGGTGGAAGGGATAGATAGAGAGAGGGGAGAGAGACAGAGAGAGAGTTACTTAGGTAGGTTGCCAGAGGGAGAGACCTAAGAGAGAGGGGGGTGGGAGGGAGAGACATGAGAGAGAGAGGGAGAGAGAGGGAGTGGGAGAGAGTGGGATAGAGTGGGAGGGACATAGAGAGAGATGGATAGAGGGAGCGAGAGAGGGTGGTAGGGATTGATTGAACGAGAGGTATGTAGAAAGAGGGAGATGGTAGATAGAGATAATTAGAGAGGGTAGGAGGGAGGGAGGGAGAGGTGATAAGTATAGATAGAGAGAAAGTGATAGGGGTTGAGGGTATAAGGTTGAGAGATTAGGGTGGAGGACCTATAGGTTTGATGGCTTCTAAGATATTATGGTTTAAGGTTTGAGGGTTGAGGGAATAGGGTTGATGGTAGAGGGTATTTGGTTGAGGGTATAGGGTAGAAGGTTTAAGGGATTAGGGTTGAAGGGTTAAGGGTTAAGGGTTTAGGGTTAAGGGTTTACTTGGTTGAGGGTAGAGGGTTTAGGTTATAGGTTTGAGGTTATATGGTTGAAG
Source organism: Sequoiadendron giganteum (assembly GCA_007115665.2). NCBI lineage: Eukaryota > Viridiplantae > Streptophyta > Pinopsida > Cupressales > Cupressaceae > Sequoiadendron > Sequoiadendron giganteum. The sequence continues at coordinate 87,755,324 of CM021103.1, read as the reverse complement.
GATTAGGTTTAGGGTCCAATGTAAGGGGTAGATGGTATAAGGGTAGAGGGTTTAGGATTTAAGGATTGAGGGTTGAGAGATTAAGGGTTGAGGGTTGAGAATTGAGGGTTGAGGGTTTAATTTATAGGGTAGAGGGTAGAGGGTAGAGGGTTTAAGGATTTAGGGTTTAGGGTTAAGGGCTTACTTGGTTGAAAGTAGAGGGTTTAGGGTATAGGTTTGAGGGTATATGGTTGAAGGATTAGGTTCAGGGTCCAATGTAAGGGGTAGAGGGTATAGGGGTAGAGGGTTTAGGGTTTAAGGATTGAGGGTTGAGGGATTAAGGGTTGAGGGTTGAGAATTTAGGGTTGAGGGTTTAATGTATAGGGTTGTGGGTTGTGGGTTTAAGGGTCAAGAGGGTTGAGAGATTAGGGTAGAGAGTTTACTAAGTGGGTTTAAGGGTTGGGGGATTAGAGTTGAGAGTAGAGGTTAGAGGATTGATGGTAGAGGGTAGAGGGTTTACGGGTTAGGGTTTAAGGGTTTAGGGTTGAGGGATTAAGAGGTTATAGAGTAGAGGGTATAGGGGTTGAGGGATTATGGTTTAAGGGTTGAGGGTTGAGGGTTGAGGGATTAGGGTTGAAGGGTTAAGGGTTGAGGGATAAGGGTTGAGGGTTGAGGAATTAAGAGGGTATAGAGGTTGATGGATTAGGGTTTAAAGGTTGAAGGTTGAGG